>OZ005744.1:153502741-153680197 GCA_963930735.1 Dioctria linearis | reverse complement strand
AACATTTTAGCTCTCCACGTCGACGCGTTCTCATGCAGTGCCAAAATATATAGATAAAAACGAAGTTTTTGTTGCCCGTGTGTCCAATTTTTCAATATTAATTTACACGGACGCGTTCCCAGGCAGTTTCCACATATATTATGAAAAACGAAAGTTTTGTATGGCAACACAAAAAGGAGTCGCCGAATTTGGCCCGTTTTTGAACTTGTATTTGACAGTTTCGAAAAACAAACCAAAATTTTGTATGGCAATACCAGGAAGGGGTTGCCCGATTTAGTACGTTTTTTAAATTTGATTTTCTATTGCCGTCTATCAAATTTCAGCTGTCTACGTGCACTCGTTATCACACAATGTCCAAATATATACTAAAAAACGAAATATTTGTATGCCAACCCTACGAAGGAATTGCCTCTTTCGTCCATTTTTAAACACGTATTTTCAATTTTTATGAAAACCCCGTGTACAAAATTTCAGCTTTCCACTTCAACGCTTGCCAGGAACAACAGCGCCACCTATCGTGTCCGAAAATATCATATCTGATAAGCTGGAACCTACCAAACACATTCGTGAAATTTCAATGAAATCGGTCAAAACCCTCGAGAATACTTCTCGAGTATTCTCGAGGGTTTTGTATCGGTTGATTCCTTTCGGAGATTAGCGCATACATACACAGTGACACTGGATTTTTAAATATATTAAGATTATATACAGGATACTCGGCATTATGAACCAATATGCGAACTCCATTTTGCGTAATATAAATACATAGACTTTCCAAACAAAATGATGTGTAATATGTAAACACATTTATCGTACATGTCATCTCGACTCGACTAAAAAATATCGTTGTTTTTGTTAATGCAAAATATATACTGGTCATACTCAAAAAGTAAAAAAGCTTAACTCTTCTGAATAAATATTTCACATATTCAGCACTGCTGAAAGTTCACAAAGAGAAACGTAAGTGCTTCTAGCTTCTAGCTTCTAGCTTTCAAATCAAAGTAATATGTAATTTGTAAGACCAGAAATTAGGTAACTTTCATCAAAAGTTGAGACTGCAAACAAAGCCACCCCCATTCATACACATTCCTTCCAAGGTTATACAGTACCCCTCATAATAGATCACGGCTGAAGACGTGCTCGTCTTAAGTGGAAGAGATTTAATTAATTAAATTATTTTCCGTTATTCATGCTGAAATCCCAGTTAGTCAGCATATCCCATCATGGTTCAAAGATCCGGAATTGTTTGCGTACGTAATTAAATTTTGTTTGAAAAATCACTCCCTCCGCTAACTCTTTTGCAATTTTTATTATAAATACTGGGGCGTGACGGAAAGTGAGAAAGTAACTTCATCCTATTATCAGAAATTGCTCAAAGTTTTTATGAAATACATAAATGAACATGTTTGTAAACAAATACAAGTTTCTTCAATGGAAGGAACAATTAAGTTTTATTAGTTTACATGAACATGAGGGGGGTGGTGGATTACAATCTTGAGCTTAAATGGGTCTGGTGCGGAAGGCCTGGTGGAGGCGAAGAAGTATACAATACATTAAGTAGGACAATAATTTAATTACTTCCTTGCCTGGTTGTAGGTACATAAACAGTACATTAGTATGTGTGTACAATATTAAAAAAGGGAAAATGGAAATTCACATGGTGGTGAAATTGCTTGGGACGACGAAGATAAATTTGCCCTTGCTCTTCATTAAGCGGAAAAATATTTGCAATGGTGACAATAAATTAAGTTAAACAGTTGCCTAACTTGGCAAAGGATTTATAGAATTTGATGAAAAATTATTATCTTTTATCACAGGTGAGTATGGAAGGTAAAAACTCCAGCCTTAAAGTAACGAGGTATGTTATTGAGGCGCAAGTCGAAGCGATGATAACTGACTTGAATTTTAATTTGAGTACAAATTACATTCGCAGCAGCAAGAGCCCAAGTAAAATATATGCACGCATAAAAAGCCTGTAACGAAAGGTTCTGTCGTGCGCAAGGTGGGCATAAATTGAAATCTACCCAATGGATTTTTATAAAATTTTATTTGTATTTCCTTTATATCGTACTAACTAGTTATGAATTGCTAATTCCGAACTTGTTTTATAAATTTTTTGGTGAATTCTCTTTTGGATTCAACCATGGTTTTTAAACTTCCTTCTTCTTTTTTTAATCTCCCCTTCATAATTACGCAACATTTTTCGATTGGACGAAGTGTCGGCGTATTCGGAGGATTATCTGCTTTTTGTACATATGCAATGCCTATTGAATTCGACCAGTTTACCGTTGCTGAAACATAGTGACTAGTTGCCATGTCGGGCAAAACAGAACTGGAGTCTTGTACCTTTTGGTCATGGGCAATAATCTTTTCTGCAAGATTTCTTTATGGTATATTTCGGCGTTTATGATTACTTTTGTAAAAATGGCGTTGATTTCATCCCACATTCACAAAGAACTTGAAAACCATAATTTGTTTTCCAAATTCTTCAACGCAAACTGTTCTATCCGATATTGCAGTAAAAAATCTGAGTACCCGGTAGAGAAAAAAAAGTCCATTTTGCAATATTCATCGTCGTCCATTATAACGTACATTCTTTTCGTCAACAATTTTCGGTAGAGATGTTTTGAGCGCCTAATTGTTCGGTTTTCCTGATCCAGAACTTCTTTTCGGTACTTTTCGCTTTTTGAAGGACTTCAAACGATTTCGTTGTGCTCTTTGCACCATTTGATGGCTGGATCTAAGATCTTTACCCAAATTCCTTGTAGACATCGACGGATTTCTATTTAAAACGTTAAGATTCCTTTTTACGAGAACAGGATTTACAGCATCTTTTGGGCGACCTGACCTTGCTTTCTCAAATATACTCAGCTCTTCCTTGAACTCTTTGAAATACCTTTGTACAGTCCTTGTCGTAATATTATACTTTTTTCCCAGTGTTGAAAGCGATACTTGTTGATTTTGTTGCCATTCTCGCACAACTTGTTCACGAACCGAACCACTTCAATGAAATAGGCATATATTTTCATTGAGTTTCATAATAAATCTCGATTCACCAAATAAAGTAAGCAGATCTGGTTGTGTAATGAATAAAGCAGTAGGCCCCCAAAACTGGTGCACACTTTTGTATACCCGGAATAAGTTGATCTTAGGAAACATGAAAAAGAATATATATTTTGATGTGTTTTCAAGATATCTACATATATCTTAAATCCTTATTTATTTCTCCCAGAGACTCAAGATTGGTGTTTTCTTTTTTTTTATCTAGCTCTACAGCCCCCACATAGAAAGAGATCATGTTGTTCTCTCAATAAATTACTATGATCGTTTCATTCAAATCTTTTATGCAAATCTCAGGCACGCTATGATTTGTTGTTAATTAGTAAATTTACGTTTTCTTTTATTATTAGCGTGAATTGTCGCGTGAAAAGAAAAAACAACAAAAACAAAATGAAAAGAGAAAAAGAAATAAGAATACGAATATAGCTTAAATATGAATTCAAAATGCTTATTATGTTATTATGATGTACCTAAAATATTCCGGAATACAGGATCCATCAGTGATTGCCTCCAATTGCCAGAGGACTTATATACCCTTCGTAGCTGGTGGACTAATAACAATTTTGCAATTAATACTACTAGATGCAAAGTCTTCACGTTCTCTCGTAAAATTTGGTAATTTTGGGAGGAACTACCCAAACGGGGTCTCGCCCAATTACATTACCACTACTATAGAACTAAGTAGCTCCACAACACACTATATATAGGTCATTATTTGAGGAAATGCTATTGAATGACGAAATGGACCTCCAAAGTTTGAAAATCCCTTTGCAATATCTAACGAATCATAGGACTTATTCATACAAAATTGGTAATGTTATTACATTTAAAAGACCTATAATTAATTTCTCGGGCATCACAAAACCACTCACCAAACTATTGAAAAAGAACGTCGACTTTAAATGGGATGCTCACTGTGATGAAGCATTCAGAACCCTCAAGGAAAAACTGATTACCTCTCCTGTTCTATCTTATCCAGACTTTAATAACGAATTTCTCGTAACAACTGATGCGAGTGATTTTGCCATCGGCGCGGTACTATCTCAAGGTAACATAGGCGAAGATAAACCGATCTGCTATTCCAGTCGAACTCTTAATAGCGCCGAAACTCGATATAGTACCACCGAAAAGGAATTTTTGGCTATAATATTCGTGGTGAAACAATTTCGTCCTTACATTTTTGGACGACAATTCACGATTATCACCGATCATCGACCATTACAATGGCTTCTAAATCTAAAAGATCCTACCTCCAGAGTAGCAAGATGGAAGAGTATGACTACAAGATAAAGTACAAGCAAGGGAAATATAATGCCAATGCCGATGCCTTAAGTAGAATAAAAACAAATAAAGAACACAACATCAAAAACATATTGGTTACCACAAGGAATCAAAGAAGGGAAATGCAAGCAGTATCTGAAGAAGAACAAGTCAAGAACTTCGGAAGAAAATTGATTAGTAACGAAAATGTCACTCACGAGGAAAGATTGGAGTCAATCTTTACAGATAATAAATTAAAGCACAAAGCATTTATACTGCCCCTCATGGAATCAGCTGAAGAAAGGTCTTTATCAAAGTTAATCGCCCAATATCAAAAACCCACTATAGGAAGTCTCGAAATTTTTACACCCATAGACCTTTTGACCACCTTTCTGATAACTACGGTACCATTCCCTTTTCGGAGTTCCTCAGACAGAGAAATTTTATTAAAATGTATTAAAAAGATTTATTCTGAATGCATCAATCTACAAATTAACGATTTAGGAATTTCATTGCCAAAATTTAATAATAATCACGACCACAGCCAACTTAAGGCAATCTTCACACAAGTATTCGGTACTGCCAATATTAAGTTACACTTTTTTGCGAATTCTAAAATAACTCTTACCACTGTGGACGATAACTTTTCGAGATAAAACGGTTTTTCAAAATTTTCCTCTTTTGTTTTTGTTGTTTTTTTCTTTTTAAGAACGGTTTTTTTCATAAAATCCGTTATTAAGGTATACATTTTTCTGCTGTGAGAAAGCCAGATTAGCAGTCTTCAATTTGTTATATAAAATGTCCCCGTCTTTTGACTGTGTAATTAGCTACACACAATTTTTCTCCTTTTGAGTCACAAAACCCTTGTTTTTTTAACTGATTTTAAATAACGAAAATATTTCTCAAGTCCACTTCATTCAAAAAACACAATTATAAAAAACATTTTGTCGAAACTTATAATTTCTGAAATTATTTTCGCCTCCGAGAAATAACGCCCAAAGCCCAAAAGCGATAAGTGAAATAGCACGCAAAAAGTTTGGGTGTTACTTCCTAATAAAACATTAACAATTTGGATACATCCTGATATAAAGTGAGATATTGCAAAGGGATTGTCATACTTTGGAGGACCTTTTCGTCTTTAAATTGATTTATCCATGTAATAACCTATATAGTATGCTATGGAATTGATTGGTTGATTGATTGATTTATTTATGAGGTTTGGGACCACTTTCAGGTCCCCCGAACGAAGGCCAAGTCAAGGCCCATTGTTCACCCTCCAGACCCATGAGCGATCGCTCATAGGTCCCAACCGGACGCTCTTATAAATTTCAGTATTGGCTCCCAGCCCTCCTTGCCGGCATCATGCAACTCTTCAAGGAGGTGTGAACCAAGAATTCTGTAGCGTATTCCTGAGAATGCCGGGCAGTGACTTAGAAAACGGGTCATTGTTTCGGACTCCTCTCCACAACCCCTGCATATAGGATCATCAACAAGTCTCATCCTGTGAAGGTGGCCCTTGAGAGAGGAATGCCCAGTGAGAGTGGACACCAGAGTTCTCAGGGTTGGCTTGTTGAGTTTTAGGAGCTTATTCGTATGATTTAACTTTGGTGTACCCCACAGTTCCTTTGTTGTCCTACCCGTGAGATCTTCTAACCAAAGGCGACTGTGTTGGCGGTCAGCCCAGCTTGAAATGATTGAGACAAGGTGTGTTGGTGCAATCCCGACTGTAGAGGCTGGTTCCTCTGAGGCTGCTCCGAGACGAGCAAGTTCGTCTGCCCTTTCATTCCCGCTGATGTTGCTGTGCCCCGGCACCCACTGCACTATCACCCTGTTATTCCGAGAAAGGGAATTCAGGGTGGTTTTGCACTCGATTAATAATTTGGACGTTATAAAGGGTTTAGACAAATCTTTGACAGCTGCTTGGCTGTCCGAGCAGACGGATATCTCCTTATTCTCAGTGTCTGAGTTATGAAGTTGTCTTCCCGCTTGAAGAATAGCGTTGACTTCTGCCTGGAAAACCGTGGAGTGGTTTTCAAGGTGAATGGAGAACTCAATTTCAGGCTCCTCGCAGAAAACTCCATGCAGCATGTGTGTAATCCAATTTTTTAGAGATTGGTTCACTCCATGTTTTGTTAGTATTTCCGTGAACCTATGTAGAAGAACATTATTAAAGGCGCCTTCTACATCGATGAAAACAGCTAGCGTAGGTTGTTTAAAGAGGAAGCCTTTTTCAATTAAGTGAATCACCTCGTGGAGAGCCGTCTCGACGGACTTTCCCCTTATGCTATGGAATTACTTACGAGTATCATTCTATAATGCTGGTTATTTAATTGGGTGAGACCTCGTTTCGGAAGTTTAGCCCAATTTTATTTGAATACAATGTTAATAATGCACCTTTAGGATGTGTGCATGTTGTTAAGGACTTGTCATTTGATTCCAAATTACTCTTTAGATCTCATTTGAATCATATTAACTCGAGGGCTTTTCGAATAACGGGTTTCATATTTCGAGCTAGTAAATCGTTTTCCTCTGCGTATTATTATTTTACTCTCTAGTAAAAAGAATTTTGGAATACGCCTCTCCAGTTCTCTCTTCTACTTAAAATATTCAGACCAGTCTGAAGCAATTCTGATGAAATTCACGCGTTTTGTGTGATATGAATTTGAGTGAGCATTATATATCGGGTATGGCGTCAGACTTACTAGGTTAGACCTGATGTTCATTGAAATCTGAATATTGTGTTTGGATGTGTAACGTTTCTCTTTAAACTAGTTAATGGTTGTATTTGTAGTCCCAATTTATTATATAAAGTGAATGTCAGTGTTCCCATTCTTCCCCATTATTTAGGCTTCAACAATCGTTTAATAGTAAGTTTTCCGATATTAACTTGTTTGACAATAGCCCGCTAAGCAAGAAATAGTTACGCCGGAGAAAGTGATCTATTTGCACCTGCCCGCTGCTACTCTTATACTCTTAGTGCGACTAGAGCATCTACTTCCCACTCTAGAGCATATGTTTCCGCGGTATTGAATGATAATTGATCTGTGTCATCCCTAGGTAATGGTATTGTAATCTTTCGAGAACAGTACCAAAGCCTTCGGGTGTCTTCGTCATACGTTACTCTCCAGAAACGTTATGTGAGGACATATTGAAGTATCTGAAGTCCAAAAATTTCGCAGCTGATGGCATTTCTTGTCGTAAGATTAGTAAAAGTTCTAAACCGGTTGCATCCTTTGTTTTAACAATCTCAGAAGATGCGCGGGACAAGTTTTTGGGTTAAATATTTTGGGCCTCTGGCATGTTTACTAAATTATTTGTACCTCCGGTATACAACCTAGAAATTATCTAAAATAAGCACCGTTATTCCACAAAACTTAAATCGCTCTTCGTTTACCATCAATATGTAAGGGGGTTTCGTACATAAATTGCCCAAATCTTCAAAACTTCTGCTGTTTCGATATAGTTGCTTTCACTGAAACTGAATCTATATCATGACTTTCGCAATGCTGAAATCTTTGAAAGGTCGTATAAAATTATTAAAAGAGACAGACTTTCTTAGTCTGTAGCTCGGGGTGGCGGCAAACTCCTCGCCTGTAAAAGCCAGTTTAATTGCAGTCGGGTTGAACTTCCCAGTTACTCCAACACTCTTAAAATCGAACTTATTGCTCTTAAGTTATCTCTTTTAAAATCTGACTTATACATTATTTGTTGCTATATTCCTCCAAACACCATAAATATTGTTGATGAAAAAGGTCAGAATATTTACGACCTACTCATTTCAATATTCAATTTAAGTCATGGTAAGATGGATCCTCTTGATTACTATTACTAATTGGTAATTTTAGTAATTGGTTATTTTAACTTACCCACTATTCATTGGGTAGTAAATGAAGTTGAAGATGGCTATCTTACGCTTAATACCTTGACAACAAGGGAATCCCTTTTCCTAGACTTTATTTCATCTCTTGATTTCAACCAAATCAGTAATGTGAAGAATGACATGGGCAGACAGTTAAAACTGGTATTTCCTACAAACGCGGGCAACTTAGTAGTTGAACCTAGCCCAGTTATAATGATTAATTGTATAGTACAGTCATCTGGGCGAACATGATATGAGGAGACCTTTGTAGGGGCGGCCCATCTCTGGATGTCCAGGTTAGACACTATTTATATTAACCTCTAATTCCAATAGTGCGCTTTTTAGTAAAACTGTCTTGGTTAATTATCCGTATATGCAAATTTTATTGAGCAAAATTTCTACTATTAATTAGGATTAATTACAACTGTTCAGAATTCATCACAATTATGATATCATTAAAACCTGCAAATTTACATGTCGACACATGTATATACCGACCTAAAAAAAGAAAAAAAAACAAATATTTTAGGTCTAAATTGTAATAATTTCGCAGAGAGAAGAGCCAGATAACTGTCCGCGGGCAGTACATTGCATTCACGCATGGTAATTTTTTTTATCGATCTAATGCAAATTATCATCAGAAGTTCAAATTATCAAACGCTGCAGTGAAGTGAGCCAGCCAGAAACAACTGTACACGGGTAGTACAATGCATTTGCACTTGGTAAGTTGAAAATAAGAATCTATTTAGAAAAAATTCAGTAGGCAACGAATATTTCTGACTGAATAGAATTCACAAACAAGTTTTTATTTGTTTTGTTTTTATTTTTTTGCATTTTAAACAATAGAAAACGAAGTGCAGCTGCTATGCCAATATGCCATGCGCCTTTGAATGCCGTTCTTTGGTGCCATGAGCAACCCATGGCTATATAAATCAGAATCTGACTTGACTCGTTCTCTTTTGCAGTTTGGCAGTGCAGTGATCAAGTTGGTATCCTAATTCCTAGTGTTATTTCCAAGTGCTCTAAATTTTATTAACATTTCCCAGTGTGATTTCTAAGTGCTATAAATTTTACTAACATAAACCACTTTATTACGGGTCTCGACCGAATAAAGATTTTTATTGCGGGTATCGACCGAATAAGAAATTTACTAACATAAACCACTTTATTACGGGTCTCGACCGAATAAAGATTCTTATTGCGGGTATCGATAAGAAATTTACTAACATAAACTACTTTATTACGGGTCTCGACCGAATAAGGATTCTTATTGCGGGTATCGACCGAATAAGAAATTTACTAATTTAAACCACTTTATTACGGGTCTCGACCGAATAAAGATTCTTTCTGTGGGAATCGACTGCAGTCAGAATTAATAACCTCACTTTATTCTGGATATCCACTAGAATAAAGAATAGTCCAATTCCAAACCTCAATAAATTAGAAAACCAATTTGATCAAGTGCCTAATACTGAGCTGGTGAGTACATTGACAGATACAATAAAATTTTCTAAACATAAATTTAATTTAATCTTACTTATTCTTTCACATTTATTCAATATTAAATTTAGCTTTACAGATAAATTTAAATTATAATTGTGGTTTTGATATAATATTATTAGGCATATATATTATATATTAATTACAAATTATAGCATATATTGAATTTTAAAAAATCTAGTTGGAGTGTGAGTTACAGTGTAATAAACTTGGTGAACCGAAGAATTAAGCTACGAAAATACTAACTTTAAACCAGAGTTATAAATTTCATCACATTTCTTCATTATTTGCGTGTTCGCTCTAACTACGGGCAGAACATTTTATGGTCCTTCGAGCCGGATTTAAAGTCTAGTGGTATATATTCTCGGTTTTTTCAAACATGTCTGCACTTCAAAAACTTTTCGCTAACCAAGTCACCTCTGCACAAATATTCCAAAAATCGTTCAATAACTGAAAAATAATGATGTAGAAAAACGAACGAGAGGACTTATTTCTGAGCGGTTAATCGCCCTAAACGAAATTTGGTCCGACTATAAGAATACGCATTATACGATTATCCAAGCTACTCAGGCTTTAGAAGATAGCGAATTGCAGAAATAAGCCTATTTTGCCAACGATCAGTTCTCAAGTGTGGAAAATAAATACTACACGTTTCGAGGTATTCTCAGAGATGCACTGGATGCATTCGGAACAAAAGTAGAATCAAAGCCAAATACGGAGAATGAATCTTCCTCGTTTTTGAGATTGCCTAGCATCACAATCCCAAGATTCTCAGGGTCATATGAGTCATGGAGGTCGTTTCGTTATCTATTCCAATCCCTGGTGCATACAAATTCTGCGTTATCTCCAGTACAAAAATTGCATTATTTAAAATCAAATATTTCTGGAGAAGCAGAACATTTGTTGCGTCAGCTTCCAATGACCAACGCGAGTTACGACAACGCATGGAAGATATTGCTTAACAGGTATGACATTAAGCGAGTATTAATAAATGCTCAATTAGAAATACTGTTCAATCTACCTAAAGCGACACAAGAGTCAGCCAAGGCACTAAAAACAGTGCTGGACAAATCTTCCGAATGTATTTACGAACTAGAATCATTGGGAGTCCCCACTAAGCACTGGGATACAATTTTAATTTACATGCTAGTGCAATGCTTGCCAGCAGAAATACATCGTTTATGGGAGCAAGAAGTGAGTAGCGTAAACGAACTTCCCACCCTTGAATCTTTAAAGAAATTTCTAGAGAAAAGATTCCGAACTCTAGAAGCAATCGCAGATACGAAACCACATTTAATGAATAAACCAGCTCAGATTTCAAAAGTATCAACTCACTTTACGTCATCTGGTGACAGGTGTACACTTTGTAAAGAGTAACACCGTTTATACAAATGCCCCAAATTTGTAAAATTGGATGTAGACGCTAAATTTAAAATCGTCACATCAAATAGCTTGTGTATAAACTACCTTTCAAAAGGTCACAATTCAAAGTTCTGCTCAAGCAAATTACATGCCAACGATGTGGAAGGAAGCATCATTCCTTACTTCATAGGAATACACAAATACACAGAGCTCACACCAAATTCTCTGGAACAAGTTCAACCTTGTGAATCACCTTCCACGTCTAATATTCACTCGCTTCATGCAGGTCAATCTGTAAGACCTACACAAGCCTTGCTTGCCACAGCATTGCTTAAAGTTCCGTCAAGAAAGGGTTCTGGTTCCCAAGTCTCGTTCATAACATAAGCCGCCGCACGCAAGCTGCAGTTGGCCATTATGAACACATCCATACAAATCACTGGCTTAGGAAAGTCAGGAGCTATGTATGTCAAAAAACAAGTAACAATTGACATACATCCTTATTCAACCTCGAATAAGGTGAGCACGATAGATGCTCTTGTAGTGACCACTATCATAGACATATTACCTCCGTCCACCATTCCAAACAAGGAATGGAGCCATGTCCGTGATCTGCAAATCGCCGATCCATATTTGTTCAAATTAGGAAAAATCAACCTGCTATTAGGAGCGGACTTATACGGAGAAATCCTCTTAGAAGGATTACGAAAAGGTCCTACAGGAACACCAATCGCGCAAAATAGTACGCTCGGTTGGATTCTTTTCGGGAACCTAAACAGCACTTCCACAATCTCTAAAGCGTCTGCATTAACAGCAAACGCGTATTACGAGGAAGAGTCTTCATTAGACAAACTTCTGCGACGGTTTTGGGAAGCCGAAGAATTTGTCTCAGGAAGACATTTATCTAGAGCAGACCGTGATTGTGAAGAATTCTACAAGAAAACGCATTTTCGAGACACAAACGGCCGCTACGAAGTCCGTTTGCCCTTCATCAATGAAAGTCCCAGCTTAGGAGACTCTCGTGGCATGGCTGTACGAAGATTGCATAGTTTAGAGCGTAAACTACAGCAAAATCCTGAGCTTAGTCAGGAATATAAAGCCTGTATTAATGAGTATCAATCATTAGGACACATGACAGCAGTTGACAAGGAAGTTAATAAAGATAAATGCTATTATCTTCCTCACCACGCCGTTATTAAAGAGAGTACAACTACCAAAGTTTGAGTTGTCTTCGATGCTTCAGCTAAGTCTAATGGGAAAAGTCTAAATGAACAGTTGCATACAGGCCCAGTACTGCAAACCGAACTCTGCTCAACGTTACTTAGATGGCGAAAGTACAAATTTGCCATGTCAGCCGACATAGAAAAAAATGTTCCGAATGATAAACGTTCAATCTCCAGATCAAAATTACCAAAGGATTGTTTGGAGAAACCACCCCAATGAAGCCATCAAAGATTTTAAGTTAACCACTGTTACATTCGGCACAACTCCAGCTCCATATTTAGCAATTAAAACCTTACATCAGGTAGCCACCGATGAAGCTGCTAAATATCCTATAGCTTCCAGAATTATACCACGGGATTTTTATGTTGATGATTTGCTCACTGGTGCAGATTCCATCGAGGAAGCGTTGGCAATACAAAATCAGCTTATTAACCTCTTATCGTCAGCAGGATTCAATTTAAGGAAGTGGGTCAGCAATGCATCGGATCTCTTGTCAAGCATCCCAGAAGAACATAGGGAAGTACAACTTCCTTTACGGTTCGCAAGTGATGAATCTGTAAAAACATTGGGAATCCATTGGCACCCGGGAACTGATCACTTCACTTTGCAAAACAAACAGTTTGCAGATCGAATGTCTACAAAGCGTTTGATTTTGTCAGAAATTGCTTCACTCTTTGATCCACTTGGCTGGATATATCCAATCGTAGTCACAGCCAAAATTCTGATGCAAGCTTTATGGCTTTCTGGATGCTCATGGGACGATCAAATTCATGCGCACATTGACCGCCACTGGCGACAATTTAAGGCAAAATTAAGTACCATCAGCACAATACACATACCACGGTGGGTATGCACCACCAGTGACTTATGTATATGCCAAATACATGGATTTTCCGATGCGTCCAATCAAGCCTATTCGGCGGCCGTTTACATCCGTGCCATAGATCCCGAAGGAAACGTCCATGTAAATTTACTGATAGCAAAATCCAAAATAGCACCTGTTAAACCTGTCACACTTCCTCGCCTCGAGTTATGTGGCGCTGTACTTTTAGCTAGGCTTATTAATCGTGTTAAAACAGACCTCGAATTTGACAAAGTTCCCATATTTGCTTGGACGGATTCATCTATAGTCCTAGCTTGGATTCAAAATCATCCGAACAAATACAAAATCTATGTAGCAAACAGGATTGCTGAAATTCAAAACCTAATTGATATTCCGTCATGGCGTCATGTACGGTCTGTTGACAACCCCGCCGATTGTAACTCCAGTGGCATTGAACCTACATCTTTAAGGTCCCACAAAATATGGTGGCACGGCCCTCAGTGGCTATTGAGCTCTGAAGAAAATTGGCCTCAGTCAAAACCCTTGGCAGACAATATTATCGAATCTGAGCAAAAGCAAGTAAGCTGTTTAACTACAACTCATTCAGACATCAATGAGTTGTTTTGTAAATTCTCAACATTTGTCAAGCTGCAACGTGTCATTGCTTATTGCTTCAGATTTATTAACCACATTCGGAAGACCATTTCCAACACTCATCGTAACAGTTCATTGCTTCTAAAACCATCCGAAATGATTCAAGCGAAACATTCGTTAATCAAGTTAGCTCAAAGGACTGCATACGAAAAAGAATTTAAGCAACTGAAGACAGGCATTTCACTACCTACCAAAAGCAACATCTTGTCTCTAAATCCATTCTTAGACCCGGACGAGTTATTGCGTGTGGGTGGCCGACTTCAAAACGCCAACATCCCCTTTAATCAAAAACATCCAATGATATTGCCGAAAGAAAGCAACTTGACAATATTAATAATCAATCACTTTCACACGAAAACATTGCATGGAGGTTTGCAATTAGTTCTGTCAACTTTAAGAAACGAATTCTGGATTCCACAAGGACGAAAAACCGTTAAACATATTTTGCACAAATGTGTTACTTGCTTCAAACAATCTGCTTTAAATAGAAACCAAATCATGGGGAACCTACCTGCTTCAAGGGTAAATATATCAAGACCCTTTCAACAAACCGGGGTGGATTACGCTGGTCCCATCAATCTGAAAATGTCCAAACATAGAGGAAATCGTTTTTACAAGGGCTATATATGCATTTTTGTTTGCATGGCCACCAAGGCCATACACATAGAGCCGGTATCCGATCTAACCACAGCAACCTTTATCGCAGGTTTTCGACGCTTTTCTAGTCGACGAGGACTTTGCACGGACATATATTCCGACTGCGGCACCAGCTTCGTTGGAGCGGACAAAATCCTGAAAAAGGATACTAAGAATGCCATGAAACAAGCCAATGAAGAAATGGCAGCAAAGGTAGCACAGGATGGAACCCGGTGGCATTTTAATCCACCTTCAACACCACATTTTGGAGGACTATGGGAGGCAGGAGTAAAGTCGATAAAATTCCATTTAAAGCGCATATTAGGAAATTCTTCACTGACGTTCGAAGAATTCGCAACCCTTTTGGCTCAAATCGAAGCCTGCTTGAACTCCAGGCCATTATGCCCTATTTCGGATAATCCAGATGATCTAGATATATTAACACCAGGGCATTTTTTAATCGGCAGTTCATTGATAACTCCACCAGAACCAATAATTGAGACAAATACTTCATCAATAACAAGATGGAAACACATACAATTATTACAACAACAGTTCTGGAACAAATGGTCTAACGATTATCTAAATTCCTTGCAAAATAGACCAAAATGGAAAAACGCAACCTCCAATCATAAAATTGGGGATCTAGTTCTTATCAAGGAACCAAATTTACCAGCCTGTCGTTGGGTATTAGGACGAATTATTGAACTTCATCCAGGCATGGTTAAGATGGTTAGAGTCGTAAGTATGAAAACGCAGAATGGAGTGCTGAAAGGACCTATTACAAAACTAGCCATCCTTCCTTTAAGCTAAAGGACATTCCAAAATTTTAGTTGCTTTTGTCTTTTAATTTATTTCAACGTCATACACTTATGAACTAACCTAAAGGTTAATTTTTATTCATTCCATTTGTACCATACATATTTTTGTGTTTTTCTCTTTTTTCTCGGGAAGAAATTCAAACAAAAGTTCGCAAAATTTGGTATCCAAAATCGAGAGTGCATGCCTACAACTATACACATATAAAACGTAAAAACAAAAAACAAAATATCTAATTCCTCAGAAAATCATTAAAAGGCGCATTCTTGATACAAAGTTGTCATAAGTACCGCTACACTTAATAATAAAAATTTATCTCCCTAGCAAAATTTCAAAATTCATACTCCCAATCCAGCATTAAGACAATTGCATGTCCAATAAGTATACACGCACATCTACTTAACAAAAAAAAATTAACTAAAATTCACATTTTTTTTTTACACAATTGAACAAACGTGCACTGTTGCAACAAAGTGGCATGATAGATTGTTACAACTGATAACAAATTTTCGCCTATACAAAAAATTTGTTTTGCAAGATAAAAAGACCCGTTAGTCCTTTTTAAATATTGAGCACGTTTCAAATCAAGCCACAGTTGAATTTAAATTGGATAAACGCAAACATGGAATCGCCAAATAAAAATAACACGATGGAAGTTGAATTGCCTCCGACTCCAGGCAAAAGCATTGAGGAGGACGTCAAGGAAATATGGAAGTTAGAAAAGCAGCTCAGCAAACTAAAGGTGAAACAAAGCAAAAGGACCACAAGATCGAGAAAATTCGCCAGCCGACTTCGCTATCCACCATTGGAAGAATTACACACAATTGAAGTGATCGAATCACCACGACCGTCTCCGGAGCACCAACCACAAGCAGCAGAATCGTCCACTTCCGGAATTGAATTCGAAACTCCAGCTCCCACACAAGAAGCCCCAAAGGAGACATCACTCCAACCATCAATAGTCTCAGGAATATCGACGTCAGGTCCAACACCAGACACTCCAGCTCCTAAGGTGAAGATATTGGAGGACGTAAACCTGCTACCTGCTGGAGCGGACAGCGATAATCTAAATTAACCATAACAAATCATGAAACGGGAGACACAGAAGTTTTCATGGTGTCTTTGAAGGCACTTCAAAATTCTAAAAATTATAAACAGCGCTTCAAGACTCAAAATGGAACGCGGTATAATGTACGGCTATTCAAGGATGGCCAGATCAGAGTTTTCAAATAAACTATAATAACAAAATTTGTTGTTTTCTTCTCACTCCATTCAACACCTTCAGCTTATATTCTGCGTTGTTCCAACAAGGGCTTAGTTAATATTTTTTCCGTTGAACTTGCCTGATTTACTTTCTGCTCCATCATTAAGTTTCTCAGCATCATCGGAGTTGTCAACAGATCGCATAGTATTTTGTATATTTGAAAGGCTTTGCATCCTTTCAACGGGGGGCAGTATGTTCAGAATTCATCACAATTCTGATATCATTAAAACCTGCAAATTTACATGTCGACACATGTATATACCGACCTAAAAAAAAAAAAACAAATATTTTAGGTCTAAATTGTAATAATTTCGCAGAGAGATGAGCCAGATAACTGTCCGCGGGCAGTACATTGCATTCACGCATGGTAATTTTTTTATCGATCTAAAGCAAATTATCATCAGAAGTTCAAATTATCAACGCTGCAGTGAAGTGAGCCAGCCAGAAACAACTGTACACGGGTAGTACAATGCATTTGCACTTGGTAAGTTGAAAATAAAAATCTATTTAGAAAAAATTCAGTAGGCAACGAATATTTCTGACTGAATAGAATTCACAAACAAGTTTTTATTTATTTGTTTTTTTTTCTTTTGTTGCATTTTAAACAATAGAAAACGAAGTGCAGCTGCTATGCCAATATGCCATGCGCCTTTGAATGCCGTTCTTTGGTGCCATGAGCAACCCATGGCTATATAAATCAGAATCTGACTTGACTCGTTCTCTTTTGCAGTTTGGCAGTGCAGTGATCAAGTTGGTATTCTAATTCCTAGTGTTATTTCCAAGTGCTCTAAATTTTATTAACATTTCCCAGTGTGATTTCTAAGTGCTATAAATTTTACTAACATAAACCACTTTATTACGGGTCTCGACCGAATAAAGATTTTTATTGCGGGTATCGACCGAATAAGAAATTTACTAACATAAACCACTTTATTACGGGTCTCGACCGAATAAAGATTCTTATTGCGGGTATCGACCGAATAAGAAATTTACTAACATAAACTACTTTATTACGGGTCTCGACCGAATAAGGATTCTTATTGCGGGTATCGACCGAATAAGAAATTTACTAACATAAACCACTTTATTACGGGTCTCGACCGAATAAAGATTCTTATTACGGGTATCGACCGAATAAGAAATTTACTAACATAAACCACTTTATTACGGGTCTCGACCGAATAAAGATTCTTATTGCGGCTATCGACCGAATAAGAAATTTACTAACATAAACTACTTTATTACGGGTCTCGACCGAATAAAGATTCTTATTGCGGGTATCGACCGAATAAGAAATTTACTAACATAAACCACTTTATTACGGGTCTCGACCGAATAAAGATTCTTATTGCGGGTATCGACCGAATAAGAAATTTACTAACATAAACCTCTTTATTACGGGTCTCGACCGAATAAAGATTCTTATTGCGGGTATCGACCGAATAAGATAATTACTAATTTAAACCACTTTATTACGGGTCTCGACCGAATAAAGATTCTTTCTGTGGGTATCGACTGCAGTCAGAATTAATAACCTCACTTTATTCTGGATATCCACTAGAATAAAGAATAGTCCAATTCCAAACCTCAATAAATTAGAAAACCAATTTGATCGAGTGCCTAATACTGAGCTGGTGAGTACATTGACAGATACAATAAAATTTTCTAAACATAAATTTAATTTAATCTTACTTATTCTTTCACATTTATTCAATATTAAATTTAGCTTTACAGATAAATTTAAATTATAATTGTGGTTTTGATATAATATTATCAGGCATATATATTATATATTAATTACAAATTATAGCATATATTGAATTTTAAAAAATCTAGTTGGAGTGTAAGTTACAGTGTAATAAACTAGGTGAACCGAAGAATTAAGCTGCGAAAATACTAACTTTAAACCAGAGTTATAAATTTCATCACATTTCTTCATTATTTGCGTGTTCGCTCTAACTACGGGCAGAACAACAACATTTTAATTATCGAATCTTTTGCAGTTGATACAAATTACATTAACAAATCATATCAAATAATTCAAGGAGCAAAACTTTTAAATATAAAACAATTTAAGGAGCAAAACTTTTTTACATCCTTTCAACGCTAAACTCAAAACGAGACACTTTCGTTTTTCTATTTACTTCTTCTTTTCAAAATCACCGCCTACTGAGCTAGGACATTTCCCACTTCGCACTGTAAAATCCCGCTTCATTCCTAAGATCTACAAATGTTTTATTCTGAAACAGCTGACTGCTCGGATCCCGTTCACGCGGCCGTAAACTAAAGCTTGCCACCACAGCACTCCCCTGCTAGCGAAACCTTTCGTTTCAGCGAATCCAGGAAGCGCTGCGGCAGTCTGGTGTTTCGTTCAACACGTATCGCTCTTTTTGGTATTACCAATTACTAATCTGACGTTGTGTCACAGGTGCAAAATGTGTTGGAGAAAATGAATCTGGAATTGACTGTTTGTGGGTATTAACGTCAGAGCCAACTGCTAAATTTGTGTCATATTCGGCATAATACGGTTTTCGACGATTAAGGGAAACGTTGACCTCCTTGTTTCTAATTTGGAGAGTGTTTAGGGGATGTATTATTTTTCTTAATTATGAAGAATCCCCAAGGCGGCATAGAGACTATGAGAGTATCGTCTTCTGGTGAGTACTAACTGGGGCTGAAGTCGCACAGTTAATATTTTCGGCAGAGAACTGATCTGCTGTAGACACCTGGAATGGTTGGCTCGTACACCACCGATGGAGTTACATGGAACAAATCGTAGCTATGTCGACTCGATGGAAGTCGAAGGATTTACTACCACAGGGTGTCTTCAGTGATAATGTCAGACACCAGATTATCAGGTTGCTACAGTAAGAGATGTCTTCTAGTAGCGGAGCAAGGTATGAGAAAACTTTAGATTAGATGTTCTTCTATTTATTGTGCTTCAAGAACAGCGTCTAGCGTAATTGAGGCTGACGAGGAAAGATAGTTCAGCAAGCCGACCCTGTGTCCAGCAAATGGTGCAGCTGAGCTGAGCCATGAGTTCTGATAGTTTCTTGTTCACAGATACCAATTAAAGCCTTCGTGCGTCAGCCTAGTCTTTGTGAGCTACCAGACAGTAGCACAAGGTTCAGGCAATTGCTTCGCCAGCTAGGCTGGTGTGTGGAGCTGTTCTTTTGAGAGGAATGCTCGGCACTCGGGAATTTCTGTGAATGAAAGTTTATCTATTTTTTATAAATCAGAATAAATAAACATTGAATTGTTGAAACAGAGGTTGCCAAGGAATCTTGCAACCAACCTTGAGTAGAATCTTTTTTTTTTTATTTTTTAATACAATGGTATTATCTCCTTATAATTTTTAATAATATCTTTCTGTGAACTTATTATTTTTTCTTATTTTTCATCTGTCTCTCATGAAAAACTTTCTAAGAATCATTACATTTTTGTTTTTTTACAATATTTTAATTTAATCGCCTACCTAACTAATCTCCTTTCTGTCATCAACCAAAATGTTTCAAAGTACTTTTTATATTTTATTTCTTTACAGAGGTTTTAGCAACTATCGGCTGCAGGGTCGGAAACGAATGCGTCGCCACATCACTCCCCTGCCAGCAAAACCTTCTGGTTTTAGCGATTCTGAAAAGAGCGCGGTGGTTTAGTGGTTCGTCTAGCTCGAGTGATCTGAACTGGGATCGCTGTACAACCGTTCGGTAGGAACCGTATGTGACGTGGTGCTGAGTTTGACGGAGATGCCACACCGGAGGGTGTGTCTGTTTCTGTGTGCAAGTTGAAGTCTTCCGCCACTGGCTGAAAGCTTTCCTCAACGTGTTCCTGTGGGGTATGACCTTCAGACGCTGGCTGAACAAAGGCAGATGGTTGACAGTTGTGTCTAATGTTTGGTAATGATAAGATGTTTTGATTCTGATCGACAGCTTCGCTGTCTCCAAAATATATCTCAAGACAAATAAGTGAGATGTTTTTTTCTCTGTTTTTTACTTTCATGGTGAAGAACGCTTTAAAATTTCAAGTGGGCCCTCATAAGGGGGTTGAAGTGCCGCACGAATGGCGTCTGTTCTTATAAAACCGTGCGTGACTTTATCAAGGTCTTTAAATTTTAAATAACTTGACGGGAGTGGTTAGATGCTGGAACAGGTCTGATATCTAAAAAGGAATTCGGCAGAGAAATCAGAAATTGATTTTGTGGTTGGAACTGTGAATTTTGCAAAAAATCGGCCGGAATACGCAAGCTTTCACCGTAAACGAGCTAGGCAGGAGTAGCGAGAAATTCCGCTGGGAATGTGGTTCTCAATCCCAATAGGACAAGGGGTAAGATCTTAGACCATGATTTTTCTTGGTGTGACATTAGTGAAGCTTTAAGTGTGCGGTGCAATCTTTCCAAAAACCCGTTGGGTTGTGGGTGATAGGCTGTAGTACGATTTCGTACAAAGCCCAATAATTTGGAGAGCTCTGAAAATAATGCGGACTCGAATTGGGACCCTTGTTCAGTAACTATTGTCCTAACTACTCCAAAGCGTGCGATCCAAGCTTCGTAGAGTGCCCGGGCGATAGTTTCAGCATTAATATTGGTTAGAGGAACTGCCTCAGGCCATCGTGTGAATCTGTCAACAAGCCTTGCGAGGGGGGAAAGGATCGACAATATCCATATATATAATTTATAAGCGTTCAGAACAATCAAGAAAAGTACCAAGTGTATTTTTGCCGTGTCTCGATACTTTACATCGTTAACACGATAAGCAAGAGCATGCCCACGAGTTGATATGCTTGTTAATCGAAGGCCAAAAATATCTAGCGGTGATCATCTTATTTGTTGTACGGATACTTGGGTGCGACATATTGTGTGTGAGTTGAAAACTTGAACTCTAAAATCTTTCGAAATGAAGGGCCTCATTCTTGTGGTGGAAATTTCACAGAATAATTCCTTGTTTTGTTCCGAAAATTTTGTGTTTCTCGAATTTAAACTCGGAATTTTGAAGAAACTGTTGAAATTCGGGATCTTTGGTTTGAGCGTCGGCCACAGATGCAAAATTGATTGATGCAGGAAGTTGAATCTCGTCGATTCTAGAAAGCGCATCAGCTACGACATTATCTTGCCTGACACATGTCTGATGTCCATAGTGAACTGCCCAATAAAGTCTAAATGCCTGAGTTGTCGGGGTGATGCTTTTTCAGGATTCTGCTGGAAAGAGTATGTCAGGGGTTTGTTGTCAGTATGTAAAATGAAAGTACGACCCTATAATGAGTATCGCAAATACTTAACTCCTTTATATGCCGCTAGAATCTCCCTGCTGTATTTACGTTGAGCTCCATTTAGTTTGACGGAGTAGAAACCTAGTTGTTGCCAATTATCATCGATCCTTTGTTGAATAGTTGCTCCTATAGCAGAATCTGACGCATCTACCCATAGAGATATTTCAGATGATGCAATATGAAGTGCTAAAAGAGTTTGTTGATCGAGTTGCGATTTAACTAATTCAGACGCTTCCTTGGATTTATCAGTACAGTTGATTTGCCTGGCACCATCTTTTATGTAACCAGTCAGATAATTATTTACGATTGCTTGTTGTTCCGCTGCGTGTGGCAAGAAACGACGATAGAAATTTTACATTCCCACAAAACGTCGTAAATACTTCATAGTTTCAGGGAGTTTGAAATTTGTAATTGCTTCCACACGTTCTAGAGATGTTTTGATGCCATCAGATATAACCAGTTGTCCCGAAAATTTACCTTGTGGCTGTGAGAAGATGCATTTTTCTACATTCAAAATAAGGCCGAACTCTTGTTCTAAATGATTGTAGTGGTCAATTTCGGATTTGGAGGCGATTAAAATATCGTCCAGGTACACGAAACAGAATGTAAATTCTTGTAAGACCATATGGATGAAACGTTGGATTGATTGTGCCGGAATTACACAAGCGAAAAGTCATACGGGTGAACTCGAAGAGGCCTAAAGGAGTGCAAATTGCAATTATTGGACAGTCTTGGGGCTAGGCTAGGTCTAAGGTAGAAAAATTCTTGCAATCTTGTAAATGATGCACGAAATCATGAATTAGAGGAATCGAGTATCGGTCTGGGATAATACAAGAATTTAGGTGTCTGTATTCAGCACATCGTCTCCATTCACCATTTTCCTTTTTTACAAGATGTAATGGTGAGGACAAGGACTATTTCATGGCCGACAGAAACCCTTTTACATACGAAACTCAAACTCTTTCATTGCTGCCGCTAATTTCTCGGACGAGAGAGGGCGAACCTTGGAAGCGATGGAGGAGCCTTTGGTATCGATTCGATGTGTAACTGTATGAGTTACGGGTTTGATGAAGCTTGATTCCACTGTAATGGACTGGTACTTACGCAGCAGTTTCCGAATTTCAGGAGCAATGTCCTGGTTAATGAGAACAGAAAGACTTGCAGATTGGCGTACCACACATTTTGCAGGTGATTTTAATGAATTGAGTTAGTCAACTAGTGAATTCCTCTTCACGTCCACTAAAAGTCTATAATGACCCATAAAATCTGCGCCTAATAAGGGCTTAGGTATGTCTGCGATGACGAATTGCCATGAAAAGGATTTACGGAGGCCCAAGTCCAGTGATAGAAGTTCTCTCCCAAACCGAGTACCTCTGTGGTTAGTTTGCCCTTCCTGAGAACTCTCATCTCCCGAAGTAGCTGAGGTGGTTGCGAGGCTCCAAGTAAAAGCTCGATTAGAAACTGCTTGAGTTTCTGATCCTCACTACCAAAAAGTCTTGAAATCAAAGCTTGTTTCAACTTATCAAACCTGTTCGAAGTCGGGGTTCATAAGCGATGTGGCTGACCATGCGTATGGCATTAACGTCGAGCGCACCAATGATAAAATTTGGTTATATCCTGTGAAATACCCGCCAATTCAAACTGTGCCTCGAGCTGAAGGATCCACATAACTGGATTATGTTTCCAGAATGGCGGCGCTTTGATGGAAACAGCACCTTATACTGCTGGATGCTCCATAGCAGAAAACGTTGCATTTGACGAAATTGATATATTTGAGGACCACCGTTCATTTCCGAATACGAGTCGAAAACGATAAATGAAAGCAGTTTTGAGAGAAAGAATGGCAAGATTCACGACGAGTCGAAATTTGTTATGCCTCGAAATGCCTTGCTGACGACAGTAACAATGTAACTATTTACATATGTGTATTTATATATTGTAATAAAAAAATATATATACAGGGTGTTCCGTAAATGTCTTTAATCCTTTAAGGGGATGAAAGTAGAGGTCATTTAGGTCAAAAAAGTCTAGATACTTTTATATCGAACTCCGCTTGGTTTTCTTGTAAATTGATAATATCGATTTTCGAGATTTTGCATACCTTTTCAGAGTAATTTCGTTATAAGTTCTATTGTAATTAATGGATTGTGACGTTCAAACCTTTATTTAAAAGACCACATATTGGCCTTTCTAAGAATGCAGAACTAATTATAATTGTGCCTTCAATTATTTAAAAAAAAAAGGTTTTCTCTAGAATTGTTTATTTCACCAAAATTTTTGTCACCATTGCACGAACTTGGCAAAACAATGAAAAAATTTGCGCATTATGTCCCCTTTCCAAAATGACCTCCTTAAGTGCTATCAACTATAACAATCAAAAGTTATAAGCAAACATTTGGAAGATGCGCCCATCGAGGTAATCTTCAGTTCTTTCGTAAGATTCTATCTCCTCCTACAATTTTTAACCTACGACAACCATTTATATGTCATTGTACGGGAATCTGAACTGGCTATTAGATAGGGTACTTTTCGATTTCGAATTTCGAAAATGGAGGGGGTAATTTCGAAAAACCCTTTTTTACCAAACTTATTATTTACGTAGATTTAGTTAATCCGCATCTTCATTTTTGCGGGAGGGGCAAGCTCTGGGAGGGGCGGGAGTTCAAAGTTTCAACTTTAAGCGGCTATATTTGAATAAGAACTACCAAAAATGTCTTTTCCATTTATGAATTTAGGACTTACTTGCTAGAACAATGCTTGGTTGAGAAAATATAGCCGCTTAAAGTTGAAACCGTGAACTCCCGCCCCTCCCAGAACTTGCCCCTCCCGCAAAAATGAAGATGCGGAATAACGAAATCTACGTAAATAACAAGTTTGGTAAAAAAGTGTTTTTCGAAATTACCCCCTCCATTTTCGAAATTCGAAATCGAAAAGTACCCTATCTAATAGTCAGTTCAGATTCCCGTACAGTGACATATAAATGGTTGTCGTATTTAAAAACTGTAGGAGGAGATAGAATCTTACGAAAAAACTGAAGATTACCTCGATGGGCGCATCTTCCAAATGTTTGCTTATAACTTTTGATTGTTATTGTTGATAGCACTTACGGAGGTCGTTTTGGAAAGGGGACATAATGCGCAAATTTTTTCATAGTTTTGCCAAGTTCGTGCGATGGTGATATTTCGAATAAATGTACACTGAAGCGCGACAAAAATTTTGGTGAAATAAAAAATTCTAGAGAAAACTGTTTTTTTTTGTAAATAATTGAAGGCACAATTATAACTAATTATGCATTCTTAGAAAGCCCAATATGTTTTCTTTTAAATAAAGGTTTGAACGCGACAATCCATTAATTACAATAGAACTTATAACGAATTTACTCTGAAAAGGTATGCACAATCTCGAAAATCGATATTATCGATTTACTCGAAAACCAAGCGGAGTTCTATATAAAAACATCTAGACTTTTTTGACCCAAATAACCTCTACTTTCATTCCTTTAAAGGATTAAAGACATTTACGGAACACCCTGTATATATATGTGGCATTAATGTTAAAACTTGATGGAAATATGTATATATATATAGTATTAAAAAAAAAAAACTAAACTATCTAACCTTTAATTATCCCCTCCGTGAAGGTTGTTGCTGTTGTTCGTCGTCGGGGTCTCCAACTTAGGGGATGTCTTATTTTTCTGAATTATTCCGAACCCCTCCGCGGCATAGAGACTATGAGAGTAGAGTCTTCTGGTGAGTAGTAGCTCGGGCTGAAGCCGCACAGCTAATATCTTCAGCAGAGAACTGATCTGCTGTAGACACCTGGAATGGTTGGCTCGTACAACACCAATGTAGTTACGTAGAACAAATCGTAGCTATGTCGACTCGATGGAAGTCGAAGGATTTACTACCACAGACTATCCTCAGTGATATCGTCAGACACCAGATTATCAGGTTGTTACAGTAAGAGATGTCTTCTAGTAGCGGAGCAAGGTATGAGAAAGCTTTAGCTTAGATGTTCTTCTATTTATTGTGCTTCAAGAACAGCGTCTAGCGTAATTGCTGCTGACGAGGAAAGATAGTTCAGGCTGTCCCTATGACAGCCGGAACCTGAGTTAGCGGCCAGTCTGGCTGGGCGCCCAAGTCTACTCCAACTGCAGAGGCGTGGACCAAGTCGACCCTATGTTTACCCTGTTGATCGCAGTAAGGCAGCTAGTATTGGGTGCTGTTGATAATTGGCTTGTCGAGTTAGGCCAGTAGTTCCGAGCGACAAGGCAGTTTCACCAGGACCAGTCAATTGTCAAGCCGACCCTGTGTCTTGCTAATGGTGCAGCTGATATTGCATGAGTTCTGATAGTTTCTTGCTCACAGATACCACTTAAAGGCTTCGTGCGTCAGGCTAGTCTTTGTGAGCTACCAGACAGTAGCACAAGGTTCAGGGAATTGCTTCGCCAGTTAGGCTGGTGGGTGGAGTTGTTCTTTTGAGAGGAATGCTCGGCACTCGGGAATTTCTGTGAATGAAAGTTTATCTATTTTATATAAATCAGAATATCTAAACTTCGATTTGTTGAAACAAAGGTTGCCAAGGAATCTTGCAACCTTGAGTAGAATCTTCTTTATTTTTGTATTTTTAATACAATGGTATTATCTCCTTATAATTTTTAAGAATCACTGCCTGTGAACTTATTATCTTTTGTTGTTTTTCATCTGTCTCTCAAGAAAAACTTTCTAAGAATAATTCAATTTTTTTTTACAATATTTTAATTTAATCGCCTACCTAACTAATCTCTCTTCTGTCATCAACCAAAATGTTTAATCAAATATAGGCTGCACGGTCTGAAGCGAATGCATCGCCACAAGTGAAATATTCTCGGAACGCCTGATGACTTGAAATGGCCCCTCGTAGGGTGGCTGCGGTGGTGCTCTAACTGAGTCGTCCTAACAAAAACATGCGAGCAGGAGCTATGCTCTTTGAATTTAAAAGGGCTTAGGTTCGAATGGTTGGACGCATGGATAGGTCTTATGTCGGCAAAAAATATTGCGGATTGTTTTGGCGAATGTACTTTGACATTGTGATTTTGAATTTTGAATAAAGTCGCCTGGGAGTCGTATATTTTGTCCGTAGACAAGTTCTGCCGGTGTAGCAAGGAATTCCTGCCTGAGAACTGTTCTCAAGCCAAGCAAAACAAAGGGTAGACTTTTCGGCTAGGCTTTTTCTTGATTAGCCCATAAATCGGATTTTAATGTGCGGTGCCATCGTTCCAGTAATCCATTCGCTTGAGGATGATATGGTGTAGTACGGTTGCGTTGAAAACCTAACAATTAAGATAATTTTGCGAATAGTGCGGATTCGAACAATAAGGGAGAGATGCCGGTTTTTGAAAAGATAACTCAGTCGTTTTTCAAATTCAAATATAAAATTTTATTTCAATAATTCATATACTTAACCTAATATCACAAATTCGCAAAACAATTCAAAAGAGCTTAAAACTATAAATTCAAATTAACAATTCAGTAAAAAAATTCAATAATAAAAAGAAAAGAAAAAAAATGGTCCAAAAAACGTGGTCCGTCTCTTTAATTCTGAAAAGAAGAAGAAGAAGATCGGAATTAGTTTTGTCACCTTATAAACTACTAGAATAATAATGCTGCTAATACGTGTGGGCACTAGGGCAGTAAAATGACGCACACAAGAATTTTCTATGAATCTGTTTGATGGTAGCGGCCCTGTCAGACAGAAAAGCTGAATAAGCAGAAAAAAAGGGGGTGCAGCAGCGTTCTGCAACGTGTGGTGTAAAACAGATGTAATGAGACCAAATTTTCAGATTAAACTCTGAACAGAATTATACTTCTGTAATAAGGATAGGAATATATTTTCAGATTAAACTCTGAACAGAATTATACTTCTGTATGGAGGATAGGAGCACGATTCTTATTTTTCAGATTAGACTCTGAATCAGATGAACTCTGAGAAAAGAATGGTGCCATCTATTGCAACTCGTCGGCCTTTTATAGCCGCCGCATCCAGTTATTAGCTCTCGCCTCTCGGTGTTGCCCTAGCGACGTTTTTTGCAATTGCTCGTATTCTGACTGCGGCGAGGGCGAAGACAGCTGACTGTGTAGATGTCATTAAATCACATGAAAAAAGTTGTCAACAATACAGAGGTACATATGATTTGGTAAGTTTGTGATTTATTGTTAATTATTCCTTTTGTTAACTGATTTCCTTTGGATTATTTTCAGATTAAAGAGGTAACCTGATAAGCGTCATTTGCTGTGGATGTGCAGTTTGCATTTTTGTACTTGGTTTTCGTGGAAGATAATGCAAGTAATTCGTCAGTTTTCAGATAAGTATTCTGTGACATTTTAAATTAGTCTTAATACATTGTGTTCTTTTTTTCTTTCCTTTTATGAGGTATTGTTTAGTCGATGGGAAGATTTGGGGCGTATTTCCGAAGGTGGACTGAACATCCTCACGCCTCAAAAAAAATTATAATTGATTCTGTGCCGGAGTTGATAACCCTGTGTTGTGTTTTTTTTTTTTAATAAATTTCCTTTTTTGATGAACGATATGTATTTTTTCTCCTTTCTTCTTCATCTTTAGAGTGACGTCTCCAGGAAGCTTCCAGTTAAAGAATGCCTTTGCCTTTCGAATGCTGTCCCAAGGTATAAATGTGTTTTTAAGAAGTTCGATGATTATGGGAGTGGCGTAGATCTTTCCCACTAAGTCTTTTGGGATTCCTGGAGTTGGTTTATCCAATTTGACGCTAGTAGCTGTATATTTTCGCAATTCCCTTGAGGGACTGAGGGGCGGATCCGCAAATTGGATTGGTGGATTTATGATTGAATCTTGAGATACCACGTTGCTCTTTTTCGTGGTTGTGCTTGTACTTGTTGTGCCTTTAGCAGGAATCAGAATGTTATTTGATTCCATTTGTTTGCTGGGTGTTGCTATGCTTACATCGGGCATACTAAATAGTGATTTATTTGTGTCTGCAGGTTTGTGTTTAGGAACTGATGGCATCGTTGGGATACGAATTCCTGAACGGCGTTTACATGGTCCCGGTTTAGTCTCCTCGTGTAGAACTGGGAGGCTTGGTAGAACTGCACTTTGTTTTGTAGGGGGCGGTCTTGGCTTTGTCGACTTTCGAATCACGGGGTGATCCGGAGTCGGCTCTGGCCCGAATTTCAAGACTTTGTTGGGCATGGGTATTCCACATAGAGCTTTCACTGAGGGAGATATTCCTTGTGCCTCAAATGGTCTTGCTTTTCGCTTGATCGGCGAGGAGTGTACAGGTGGTGGTCGTATAACGACAGATTTCATTTCTTTTCCCTTTGAAGGTGTTGGAGGAAGTGGGCTGATGGGCCTGATAGGTTGTGGGTGCCGCGAAAAGTTCCGGAGGAGTAGGTGCAAGTCCTATGTCCACAGAATCTAGCGATTGTGAACTGAATATCTCAAGTAATTCTTCCATGGCTCTCAATAAAGAAAAATAAAAACTAAAACTGAGAAACTTAACGATTTTAAAGAACCACTTTTCACTTGTCACTTTTGAAACTGAAGTGATTTTTGGCGGGTTCTGCATTCGTATATATTCAAATATAACGGGTATTTTGGAACTTGGTACTGCCAGAGAACAGCAGACCTTGGTGGGGATAATTGAAGATTGTCAGGAGATGTTGGTGAGAGGGAGAGGGCAAATTTTTGAGATAGGACGGGTGAGAATATTTTTTGCTGTTTTAATCGTGACTGCTCTCACTAAGTTGTTATGACCAGTATGAATTTCAATTATTCGACCTAATGGCCATTTTCCTATTGGGATTTGATCTTCTTTTATCAAGACGAGAGAGAGTTCCGATTTTTAAGTTTTCCTTTTCAGTCTGCCATTTATGTCGTTGGTGTAGTGTATGCAGGTAGTCTCTTGACCATTGCTTCCAAAAATTGTGGGAGAGTTATTGGATGTGCTGCCATGTTTTGAGAGGATGTTGTTGTGGATTAAGTGGGGAAGGTTCTACTATGGTGAGATTGTGTCGACCAGTAAGGAAGTGTCCAGGAGTGAGAATATTGTAGTCTGTTGGGTCGTTGGACAGAGGAGAGAGAGGTCTGGCGTTTAAACATGCCTCAATTTGAACTAAAGTTTTATATAGTTCTTCGTAAGTGAGTTTTGCGTCCTTGATTGTTTTGACGTTTGGTGTATTTTACACCAGATTCCCATAAGCCTCCAAAGTGAGGTGCTGCAGGAGGGTTGATGTGCCAAGTTATGCCTTGGTTGGAGAATTCTTTGGCCAAATTTTCTTCAGTTGCTCTCATTGATTGATTTAAATTGGTTTGTAAAATTCGATTTGCTCCTACAAAATTTGTTCCTTGATCCGAGTAGATATGTGAGCAAAGACCTCTCCGTGCAACAAAGCGCTTGAGGGCAACTAGGAAGGCTGGTGTTGACAAGTCAGAGACGAGCTCTATGTGTATGGCCTTGGTGGCCAAGCAAACAAATAGACAGATATAAGCTTTCGTTAATTTTGCTCCTCTAAGTGTTGATGATTTCTACCCCAGTGTGTTGGAAGGGTAAAGATATATTGACTCTCGCTGAGGGCAGAGAACTCATTAACTGAGAGCTGGGCTTCGCATTGAATCGAAAACAGTCAACACATTTATGGATGCGATGTCTAATCGTATTGCGGGCGTTTATTAACCAATAGTGGTTTCTTATAGTACTCAATATGATTTGAGTGCATCCGTGTATTGTATAATGATGTATATGATCAATGAGAATGTTAGTTAAGTGATGGTTGTTGGGAAGAATTATGGGATGTTGTTGGTCGTAAATTAGCTGAGACTTGGTGAGACGACCTCCAACTCGTAGGATATTTTCAGAGTCGAGCGTGGGATTGAGAGAGAGAATTCGACTCTTTTTAGGAAGGGGTAATTTTCTCTGCAGTTGGTTGATTTCGGTAGGAAAAGAGATATTCTGGGACAGTTTGATTAGGCATAGTTCTGCCTTTTTTAACTCAGACACTGATAAATATTGAGTACTGTATTTTGCTGTTTATAAACCTGAGACAGTATGCAGTTATTCTTATGGTTTTTTGAAATGAAGAATATTTATTCAGTATAATTATTTGTTCATCGACAGTAGTAGTGAGACCTTTTGGTTTTTTATATTCTAGTTGAGTATGTACCTCCAAGGATTGTTGAGGCCAATATTCCTCATCTTGATGCAGCCAGTCTGGGCCGTTCCACCACATTGACATTGTGACTAGTGTGTTTGGAAGAATGCCTCTTGACGCTACATCTGCAGGATTGGATTTGGAGGGGACGTGATTCCAAGTAGCTTGTGGTATGTTTTCATGTATTTCCGAAATGCGATTGGCCACGAACGTTTTCCAGGTGGATGGATGCTTTCGCAGCCAAGCTAGAACTATGTTAGAGTCTGTCCATGCTCTAACCTTAACCTTTTCTAGTTCTAAATCTTTGACAACTTGTTTAATAGAAAGTACGACAGCACCACATAGCTCTAGTCGAGGTAGTGAGACTGGTTTGATGGGAGCTACTTTAGTTTTTGCTGTCACCATTTGTACTCTGGAGTTCTCATTAAGATGTATTTTTAAAAATAGAACTGCTGAATAGGCGTTATTTGAGGCATCGCAAAACCCATGTAGCTCCATCTCGCTTTTGTTAGGCTGGTATCCTAGCCAACGTGGAATCTGAATGTCCTGAATAGTATGTAGATGGTCTTTGAAATGATTCCACTCTTTTAAAATTTCTTTAGGTACCGGGTCGTCCCAGTCACATTTGGAGAGCCAGAGTTTCTGAATTATGATTTTGGCTGTAATTATGCATGGAGCTAACCAGCCTAGTGGATCGAACAGAGACGATACTTCAGATAATATTATTCGTTTGGTGTATGTGGTTTTTGGTTCGGGAACATTGACTTTAAAAAGAGAAAAAGTCTGTTGTTGGATACCAACGTATTCCGAGCGTTTTTATGGATTCGTTATCAGAGAATTCCAAGTTGGTTTTTAATTCTCGATGATCCAATGGTATATGTTTGAGAAGATCATTATGGTTGGCAGTCCATTTACGTAGGTTGAATGTTCCCTTTGCTAAGGTCTCGATAAGTTCACGTTGCAGTTGTGTTGCTTCACTGAGAGTATGGGCTCCTGAGACCAAGTCATCGACATAGAACTCTTTCATGATGCTCTTAGCTGCAAGGGGATAGTTAGTTGCTTCATATCGTGCTAACTGCTGGAGCGTTTTGATGGCAAGATATGGCGCTGGTGTTGTTCCAAATGTGACCGTAGTCAAGGCATAATCTTTCAACTCTTCTTTTGGAGTATTTCTCCAAACTATTCTCTGGAAATTTTGGTGTTGAGGTGCCATCTGGATCATTCTGTACATTTTCTCTATATCTGCTGTAAAAGAGAACTTGTACAGACGCCATATTAGTAAGGTAGTCCAAAGTGTTGGTTGGATTGTACGTCCCAACTAGCAGTTCCTCATTTAATGATTTGCCATTTGACGTACGAGCTGAGGCATTGAAAACTATTCGAAGTTTTGTGGTAGAACTCCCCTTGAACACAGCGTGGTGTGGTAGGTTGTAGAAAGGAATGTTTTCGTGTATTTTGTTTTCTACTAGTGTTGGTGGAATAGGCTTCATGTGGCCAAGCTGAGTGTATTCATCTATGCAATCTTTGTATAATTTGCCAATTGCTGGGTTGTTGGACAATTTTTTCTCTAATTGTAGGAATTGTTTAACAGCCATATTCCTAGATTGTCCAAGCTGTGGTGCATTGTGGTTCTTGAATGGTAAATGAACCTGGTATTTTCCAGAGGGTAGGCGTTTTGTTGTATTTTTGTACAACGTTTCACAAAGTTGATCTTCGTGTGACAATGTTGGTCGGATAGTGCATTTTTCGAGCTCCCAAAATTTTCTCAACTGATTATCCCACTCAGTATTTATTGTAGGGTGGGTGGATAACACAGTTGTAATGGCGCTCGTTGTTTCTGGTACTGCTCCAACCAGAATCCAACCTAATTCTGTGTTTTGGGCTGTTGGAGAATTGCCAGGTCCTCTTTTTATTCCATTTTTAATAATGGCGGCGTAGATATCTGCTCCAAGCAGAACATCGATTTCTCCTGGGATTGAGAAGGTGGGGTCTGCTAAAGTCAGATTGGTGATGTGTTTCCAGTTTGACACTGCAATTGTCTGGGCTGGCAATAATTCGGTAGTTTTTTTGATAATGAGCATGTTACTCTCTATTTGGAATTTCGTATATAAGGAGTTAATTGTGACAGTTGCTTGCTTTACAGCGGTGTTAGTGGGTGTTGTGCCAAGTTCAATTAGTTGATGGGTGGTTGGAGAACCTTTAAGCTGTAATCGCTTAAGAGCTCTTTCGGTCATAATGGACACTTGTGACCCAGAATCTACTAATGCTCGGAATGTCATTGTGATTCCGGATGGTGCAATAATGTTAATCAGAGCTGTAGAAAAAAGAGCCCTTTTTAAATTTGAGGTTAAAAAATTTTGGACTTGCAGTTAATTATTTCTATTGGCGGGTGAGCATTGCTTTGCTTCCGTATTAGAATTTTGGAAAATCTGAATAGGTGATTTTGTAACCGAATGATTTTGCTCGTAATGAAGTAATGAGTTATGATTTTTCTTGCAATGATAACACTTCTTACTGCTGGTGCAATTTGCGGTTGAATGGTTGGGTGATAAGCAGTTTTTGCATAAATGCTTATTCGAGACAACTTCGTGTCGTTGTCGCGTGGTCAGAGTTCTAAAGGTTGGACAATGAAATATGATATGGTTACCTTTGCAGTGACTGCAAGAGGTTTTTGTTGTAGGGGGGTGTTTTCGTGTTGAACTCTTAGTATTGTTCAAGAGTCCATATATTGGTTTAGGTGAGGATGCTTTTCTTTGTATCGTGTTCGACAATGTATTTTTATTTCCTATCATTTCCAGAGTTCGAAAGCGAGACTCTAGGAATTTTTTTAATGTGTTTAATTCTGGTAATTCAGTGCTACTATGCAAGCTTTGTTCCCATAATTGATGCGTATCTGGGTGTAATTTCTGTACAGTCAAGTATATAATAATTGGATCCCAATTGTTTGTTTCTACATCTAAATTCTGTAATGCTAGTAGTGCTTCTGCTATGTTGTCTAGTAGTCTTTTAATACTTTCGGCGGTATCATGATTAGTGGTTGGGAGAGTCAATAATTTTTTTAGTTGTACGTTGACTAGGATTCGCTTATTTGAGTAGCGCTCCTTTAGGAGTTGCCAAGCTGGTTTATAATTTGCGTCGCATAATTCATAATGCCTGAGCAGCTTTTCAGCTTCTCCTATTAGATTAGTTTTTAGAAAATATAGTTTGTCAACGTCTCTTAATTTATTGTTTTTGTGAATAACTGAATTAAATAAATCGTGGAATGAAATCCACATAGAGTATTCTCCATTGAAGGTGGGAAGTTTAATTCTGGGGAGTATTTCATTATTACATGAATTTGTGCTAGCATGTGATGTCTGAGTCTGAGGAGGATTGTTGGTGTTAGTTTGTCTATATCCTCTTCCATGCTTGCTGCTTTTTCAATATAATACTCCTGTGCATCACTAAATATCTCTTTCGTGAAATACTCTTATTTGCGATCCTCCTTTGTCGCTCACTTTTGAATTACCCTATGTCGCATTTGATATTCTTTCCAATATTCGGTGAACGTTTGTAGGCGTTTTTCTGTCGATTTGACAGTTTTCTTTTTACCATCTCTTTGATGCCTTCTAAAGAGGTCTTCCATTAAATCTTTGACCTCTTTTTGAGACTCAACTAACTCTAATATTGAGCTAATGGTTTCGTCTCCGGCGTCAGATATACTGCCTTCATCATCTGTAGGCATTTTGTATGTAGAGGCTTGATTCACGTGATAGTCTTAAGCAATGTATTCAATTTTATATTTGATTCGACTGAGTTATCCGGCTTTGAAGGACCAATGTGAGAGCTGGTCTCAAACAATAAGGGAGAGATGCCGGTTTTTGAAAAGATAACTCAGTCGTTTTTCAAATTCAAATATAAAATTTTATTTCAATAATTCATATACTTAACCTAATATCACAAATTCACAAAACAATTCAAAAGAGCTTAAAACTATAAATTCAAATTGACAATTCAGTAAAAAAATTCAATAATAAAAAGAAAAGAAAAAAAAATGGTCCAAAAAACGTGGTCCGTCTCTTTAATTCTGAAAAGAAGAAGAAGAAGAAGATCGGAATTAGTTTTTGTCACCTTATAAACTACTAGAATAATAATGCTGCTAATACATGTGGGCACTAGGGCAGTAAAATGACGCACACAAGAATTTTCTATGAATCTGTTTGATGGTAGCGGCCCTGTCAGACAGAAAAGCTGAATAAGCAGATAAAAGGGGGTGCAGCAGCGTTCTGCAACGTGTGGTGTAAAACAGATGTAATGAGACCAAATTTTCAGATTAAACTCTGAACAGAATTATACTTCTGTAATAAGGATAGGAATATATTTTCAGATTAAACTCTGAACAGAATTATACTTCTGTATGGAGGATAGGAGCACGATTCTTATTTTTCAGATTAGACTCTGAATCAGATGAACTCTGAGAAAAGAATGGTGCCATCTATTGCAACTCGTCGGCCTTGCTCGTATTCTGACTGCGGCGAGGGCGAAGACAGCTGACTGTGCACGGTATACATACTAACAAGGTATGACTATCCGGCACCATAGATTCGCCATTTTCTGTGTTAGTCGATTCGCATGACGCGTTCCTTAAAAAGTGAAAAATATAAAGTTTAATATTTATGTAAATTTATTCAACTGGATCCATTTAAAATCTTAAAATAAGTACCATTTTACTTTCTAAACAGAAAGATAAATTGAAGGAAGATTATTAGAACTGTATTCCACATATTAATTTGCCACTAACCCCACTTTTTACACTTCGTTATGATGCATTGCAAATTTGCCTTACATTGCAGAAAACTAAGATTACCACTAACTATTTTCAGTATAGAAATAATAAAAAGATCTTAAATAATCAATTAAGAATGTAAGTCAAAAGTATTTCAGTCTTATTTTGCATTTTTTATCGATAAAACTTTCGTGGAACTTTGTTTTGATTCGAGCTGATTTTGCTGTAATGAGATTTAAACTAACAAATTCAATGTATATTTATGGTAAGAAACGCATATTATATTTATTGTAACATTTTCAATGGATCCAGTGGAATAAATTTACATAAATATTATCACTTTATTTTTCCAGTTTTAAGAGTCGATTCGTGTGACGTCACACGCACTTGACAGCCCGGACAATCATACCTTGTTATTCTGTATATCGTGTGACTGTGTAGATGTCATTAAATCACATGAAAAAAGTTGTCAACAATACAGAGGTACATATGATTTGGTAAGTTTCTGATTTATTGTTAATTATTCCTTTTGTTAAATGATTTCCTTTGGATTACTTTCAGATTAAAGAGGTAACCTGATAAGGGTCATTTGCTGTGGATGTGCAGTTTGCATTTTTGTACTTGGTTTTCGTGGAAGATAATGCAAATAATTCGTCAGTTTTCAGATAAGTATTCTGTGACATTTTAAATTAGTCTTAATACTTTGTGTTCTTTTTTTCTTTCCTTTTAGGAGGTATTGTTTCGTCAATGGAAGGATTTGGGGCGTATTTCCGAAGGAAACCTGTTAGTCTCCGGCCTAGTCCTCTTTAACTCTAAACCTACCGACTTTTATACATACCTGTTTCTACCGATGGCGGTCAAATAACCGCGTTTCAAAGAAATGTTATATTCCTTCCAATTGATTATGAATATTGCAGAATTTAGCATGGACAATAAAACACAAAATAATTGTCATGTAGATATTAATTGGAAAACATTAATTTTTTCGGATTTTAGGCATACACAAATTAAAATAAATTTTGTACGCCGTTCTACTTTTTACAAGTGGAAGGCCTCTCCCGTGAACATTTTCCACAAACATATTTTTTACATATAAAACAGGTGTTCATGGTTTTATTTATTTCTTTTTTGAAAAATTAAATTTGACATGTCATTCGTCTTTCAGAAATTTTGGTGGAATCTGCTGATGTTCCTCTCTATCTCGATATTCGGTGGTAAGTTCCTCTGCTAACTGAAATAAAAATTCTTGTTGCGATATCCTTTCTCCGGTTGTTTGCTTATAAAAAATCCGAACCTATATCGCAGCTAAATCAAGACTTTTTAAAAATTCGTGGACAGGCTTTTTAGAAGATTTAGATTTTGTGCTGTACTTTCTAGCCATTTAATGCCTCATATGCACACGCAATTTAGTGTTATGATAAAAAGCATTAGTTTCAGGTATATATTTACTTTCCTTTTCAAAGTTTTACAAATTTATGCTTCGATCGTTGTAAGAGAACTTTTTTTGGGTTTGCTTTTGTAAATTGTCAGCGTAGAGTTATTTGATTTGTAAAGATACATTGAAAAACGTTCCACATTGTCAACCTTTTGTTTCGCAGGCTTGGGTTTTTTCCCTCTTGTTTGCTCGAATAGTTGCTACTAAGATAGTTCTTTTTGATGAAGTCTTGTTGCATGTACTTTTAAAAACACTGTCGGTGGTTATATTTCTTCCGCAACCTTTCAGTGGCTCAGTGAAATCCATTCACAATATATTTACTCTCAACGTCCGATGCCAACCAAAATTTGATTCCGAACTGATCGGGTTTGTTGGGCATATACTTTGTAAATCTGCATCTTGCTTTAGTCGGAAATAGCTGTTCATCAACAGTAGTATTTGCGCCTGCCTTCCAGTCATTTTGGATATTTTCTATAAATGCATCCCACACCTTCGAGATGAGAGCTGTTCAGCGAACCTAAAAGAAAAGAGAGACAAACAGTAACGATTTAAAAACAATTATACATAAAATTTTACCTACACCTGGAGTCTGTACAGGTGAAAGATTCCAACGACGATCTGTAATGAACTGAGAAGAAATACAATAATACTGAACTTGATTTTGGATATTTTCAATATTAATCTACAAAGGTCATAGATACAGCAGTCAAGTTATGACTGTATGTACATATGCCCCATATAAACAAACAATGCCATGCAACATGAAAGATATGGAAAACATGAATAATTTCATGTTCCCCACAAAATTCATAGCATAAAACAAGGAAGTACGCTATAAGGTACATAATTAACACAATTGTAGAAAATTCTTGTGGAAAAATAAGCTGAAAATGCCATGCAAACACTCACCTGACATTTGTCCACAAATTCTTACAATTGATAAATTAACCACTAAATTCATAAGATAAACGCATAAATATGCTTACCTGATGTTAAGAAGGATCTCCACAGCGATGAAAACACTGCAAAGCACTTCTTAAACACTTAAAAACACTTAAAAATATAACTTGACACTCGCGCGCGAAAGTGTCAAAACAGCGAAAACTTCATATTACAGCGACGTTTGACATATCAAAATCACGTAAAATCGAACCGTGATTTCAATGGTTCGTTACGCGATATTTTCCACGGGAAACACGATATTCGCGATTTTTAAGTTATACATTTCCCACAATGAGTGCGAAAGTGACTTTACAGTGGAAAGAAGACAACAAATTATTACAAATGGCAGGAAAATCTACTACATCGAAATGAAACGTAACGAATCGACATTTTTATAGAAAATGTTCCAAAAATTACAAAAATTGATTAAAATCATCAAATTGACAATCAATTTTTACGACAAATGTATCAAAATTTAGATCGTTAAAGTTGCTATCGATTGACAACAAGAAACATTCAACTTTTTGTCATTTTCAGTGAAAATTTCGAATATTTCACTTTATAGACAGCGAAAATGAAACAATTTTTTCTATAAAAAGGAGGCCATTTGTTCATTCTGTCTTCTATTTTCAACAAATTGTCAAGGAGTATACATATGCTAGCAAGTCATAGTATCCTCAAATTTGCAATTTATCATCAGTGCCTAATAATATATTTTTGGACTTGTAGTTTTTGTTCGGTTTTTGTATCTTTTATTAGTAATTTCACTTAGAGTTTTTTTTTTTGGTTTCATCACTTATTTTCTATTTCATTTAAAGTCTGTTTTGTTTTTCGGTCTTCAACATTAAAGTAGTTCTGTAATTTTTTAGTTCATTTTCCTTTTACCTTTTTTGTTGGAAAGACTTTGTTTCCAGTGGAATTCGGGAGTTAGTCAATCTTGACGTGGTTTTCTGTGACATTTTACAGTAAATTCAAGGTATTTTTTTTATATATAAATCTTTGGTTAGGTGACGGGTATTAAGGTGTAAGATTGCATGCCAATTGTGTATTGGACATATTACACAAAATAACATCACCAAATACTAAAAATTTATTGAATGTAATTCTCTTGAGGTTTCAATTGATTGTTCATAAATTTTCGTCAATTAATCAACTCATCAAGGTATAAAACTGTGCCCAGACGGGTCACCTTTACACCACATGAGAATTGATTCACGATTGACATTTAACAATAATTTTTATTTTCAGCATTAAATAAATTACAAAACATAGAAAGGTAAATAGTTTAATATATGTCTAGTTAAGAAATTTGAGTAGAATTAGAAAAATATATAATAGTTAAATTGAATTGCAATTAGGTTAGTTATTTATGAAGTTATTTTTTTGCTAGTCTAATTTTAATAATAGAAAGAATTTTTGCTCAATAAATCTAAATGAATGAATAACCGGATGAATCTTTCATTTACCGCTACACTACCGCCATCTAAGTGTGATTGTGCTCGGCCGTCGTTTTCATTTTAGGTTTCTACGTTGTTTGACACTAGACAGTAGGCATTTGTATCGTGAGAGCTTATTGGAAGCTACACGCATCGCCCAGACGTGGCACTTTTCAGGTGGATCATTTCAATTTCGTTGTTATAGACCACACGCATCGCCCAGACGTGGCAGTTTTTCGGTGGATTATTTAAATCTCGTTGTTATATTCCACACGCTGCAGATTCAGTGTGTTTGAGTTACTATTTCACAAGAGACGTTTACACTAGCAGTAACTTATAGAAAGTTGCACTAGTGCGTAAGCGTTAGAAAGTCAACTCATCGTTTGATTACAGGTGACCACTGAGTAGTCATCAACAAAGCTCAAATTTATGAACGTACACAATTTCGATTCTATAAGAGGAACAACGAAATTGGGTAAAGTTCAGAAAATTGAGCATTTCAGATACTCTTGTTTTCACATTTTAACATTTGGTGGTTCCATCCAGGATTCATTCGACTCATTCATTTAGATTAGAGTTTTGTAGGGATTAAAATTAGATATTGCAATTAATTTATTTATCGTAGTCAATTTAAAATTAGTTTTGACTTATCAATTTATATTTGTTTACTGCTCAGATTTCTTAATTAATTTAAAATGACAGAACTCAAAAGTTTGTTAAATAAGGAACAAGCTTTACGGAATCGCCTGAAGAAAACAATTGCTAATGGACAAAAAACATTGGCAGAGAAACACTCAAAGGGTTTGTACGAAGCGAAACTCTGCGAGATCAGGCGAACATGGGCTGAATATGAGCAAATTGATCAGCTGATTAATGAGCTGATCATTGTGACACCTCCCAAAAATGAACCAAAGTATATCACTGATGACACATACTGTAATATGGAAAATACATATTGCATATAAATAGGAGAATTATACGATTTTATTCATCCCACAACAGAGTTGGCAGATTCCACACTATTGTTAGCTCAACTAACTCGTGTGGACAACAACATCAACAAAACATCATACAAGATTTCAAGATTTATTCACGGCCGTAGTACACAACAACACAAACTTGAAGGATGTTCAAAAATTGTACTACTTGAAAGGCTCATTACTAGGTGATGCGGAGATATTACTACGTCACACTCCCATCACAAGTGAAGATTATCTACCCGCATGGAACAAATTGAAGGCAAGGTACGAGAATAAGAAGATTCTCGTAAATCATCAGCTTAAGATTTTGACAAATCAACCTAAAATAACTTCAGAAACAGCTGTAGAATTAAAATCACTAGTTGACACTACACAAGAGTGTCTACAGCAACTGAAGGGTTTCCAAGTTAATACTGCGTCATGGGATGTATTACTTGTGTATTTGATAGTACAGAAGCTGCCTTTCGCAACATTAAGATTGTGGGAAGAAAACCAAGGAGCCTCGCAAGCGCTGCCAACTTATGAACAACTATTCATATTCTTGGACACACGGTGGAAAATATTAGAAGGAATTTCAGACAGGTTGGCACCCAAGTCAAATCAAGCCAAATGTCACTCAAACCCGACTACAACGAAAGCATTACATATTCTCAGCTCAGTGAAAGGCTCAGCATGTAATGAAGATCATTTCCTTCAGAACTGCACCAGGTTCCAGAATATGGAATAACAAGGCAGAAAGAAGTTCATCAAGACAAATGGACTTTGCTACAACTGCCTATCAAGGAAACATTCACTTAGGAATTGTTCCAGTAGGTATCGATGCTCTAAATGCAAACAGATGCATCATACATCGATACATTAGGATGTTAAAGCAAACAATTTACATCCTAGGAATATAGAGGCTACCAATCTGCAATCCAAATCTGTTGAAGTTGATTTCAACTCAAACGCTAGGCAATTTTAACAACACAGAGATAATAACAATCTCGATCAAGTCGAACTAGGTACCAATCAGGGTACAGGAGATCGAACGACAACTCACACATACATGAACAGAGAGCGATCTCATTCGTTATTATCTACGGCTTTAGTAAAAGCACAAGGTGAGCACGGAAGGCCACAAACATTAGGTTGTCTTATTGACTCAGGATCACAATGTTCGTTTATCACACAGTCGGCATGTCACAAATTGCAGACTATTTGCAGTCCAACACTGGTAACTGTAATAGGGTTAAGCAAGAGTTTAACAGGTAATTCAAACAAGTAAATAAAGCTATCACTGAAGTCCTGCGGAGCAGATACGACAACAATTTCAGAGAATTTTTTGGTAATAAAAAACATCACAGATTCTTACCAACAAAATCAATATCTAAGGCAAACTACAAGCACTTAGATCAACTCGACTTAGCTGATACTACATTCTGGAAACCTGGCAAAATCGATGCACTTCTAGGCGCCAAGGTTTATGCTAAGATAGTACAAGAAGGACTTGTACAAGGTTCACTTAATACTTCAACAGCAATGAAAACAAGTCTCGGTTGGAAATTATTAGGAACAGCTGCAAATGCAGCATACAACTACATAACTGTTTGAAACAACGACAAGCTACACATAAGCAACCTCCAGGCAGGGTATTAACTAGTAAACCTTTTTCCAAGGTCCAGTTGTACTAGGCTGGACCAGTCAAATCTAAAACAGCAAATGGCAAAAATACATACCTACAGAAGGCCTATTTCTGTCTATTCATGTGCATGGCAACTAAGGCCATACATATCGAATTGGTTTCAAGTCTCACATCAGAGTCTTTCATAACAGCCTTAAAAAGATTTGTCACTAGAAGAAAGTTATGTACAGAAATCCATTCAGATTTTGGCACTAACTTCATTGGCGGCAAATCAAGGCTAAAATGGAGTTACAACGAGCTATTAGACACGCTTGGCCAAGTGTTGCAGATTACTTAAAAACCAATTTAATCTCTTGGCGTTTGAGTTCACTAGCAGCTCAGCACTCTAAAGGATTTTGGGAATGCAGTATGAAATCTATAAAATACTATTTAAGAAAATCTATTGGTAACTCTACATTCACATGTAAGGAATATGTGACACTGTTAAAGCAAGCCGAGGCCTGCCTAAATTCAAGGCCACTGTGTCATCTGAGAGATGACCAGAATGACACGTTTGTCCTAACTCCAGGACACTTCCTAATTGGACAATCGTTCAACGCACTTCCAAAGCTCGAGCATACGAAATAAAACTCTTCGTTTGCAACCAGATGGAAGCACGTTCAACAGATGGTGCAACAATTCTGGAACCATTGGTCTAAGGATTATTTAAACCAATTGCAGAATAGACCTAAGTGGTTCACTCAGCAACTTAATCTGCGATGTGAAAATACACCACCAACACTGTTGCCATTAGGGATCATCAATGAGATTTACCCCGGATTCGATGGTCTAGTCCGAGGGGTGCAAATCAAAACCCAGAGAAGTATCTACACAAGACCTATTAATAAAGTGTGTCGTGTACCAATTAGATAACAATAATGAATATGTGTCGTCACATTTGTTATCTGTTTGTGAATGTTTGATTAGACAAAATACTTATTATTTTATTTTACAGATGTCAAAAAAGTACGACATAGACGAGGATATCCTGGATATCTATGACGATATCAATATGAATTTCCTGCTGCCAGATGACCCTATTGATGCACCATTTGACGCCAGCGAATTCGAGGAGCTAATGGTCAAAGTTGGTAGATCAGACGACGGAGCCAGATGCATAGCAGGCAACGCATCAGGAGCATCCACAGCAAAAGCATCTACATCAAAGGCTTGTACATCAGCAGCATCTAAAGCAGAGGCATCAACGCCCAACGCCCACGATTTGCTCCTAGTGGATACGCCGCAAACAAATCCGACGGTGAAAGAATGGATCATCGCCAATGGGGCCCAAGTAGACAACCTGGAACGCCTTCTAACCACAACCACAATGAACGAAGCTGAATTGAGGTTGGAGAACTCATTCCAGAAGTTCGTAACACGTGGACGGCATTACTATATTTCTCCCGAGCGACGTTATTAAAAGAATAAACTTTAAGGAGATCCAGACGAGGCGAAACAAGGAACGAACACTACATCTACCACATCGCTATCAGGTAGTGTTACGTGTTCGCGCTGCTGGTTCACTATGCTTCACCACTACCGCAAACGAGGCATCCAGAAAATTAAAAAGAGGTTGTTGAACAGGACCGTTCAATGGGAGGGAGAATGTTCAGCGAACCTAGAAGAAAAGGGAGACAATCAGTAACGATTTAAAAAACAATTATACATAAAATATTACCTACACCTGAGTCCTGCACAGGTGAAAGATTCCAACGACGATCTGTAATGAACTGAGAAGAAATACAATAATACTGAACGTGAATTTGGATATTTTCAATATTAATCTACAAAGGTCATAGATACAGCAGTCAAGTTATGACTGTATGTACATATGCCCCATATAAACAAACAATGCCATGCAAGCATGAAAGATATGGAAAACTTGAATAATTTCATGTTCCCCACAAAATTCATAGCATAAAACAATGAAGTACGCTATAAGGTACATAATTAACACAATTGTAGAAAATTCTTGTGGAAAAATAAGCTGAAAATGCCATGCAAACACTCACCTGACATTTGTCCACAAATTCTTACAATTGATAAATTAACCACTAAATTCATAAGATAAACGCATAAATATGCTTACCTGATGTTAAGAAGGATCTCCACAGCGATGAAAACACTGCAAAAGCAACTTTCTTAAACACTACTTAAAAATATAACTTGACACTCGCGCGCGAAAGTGTCAAAACAGCGAAAACTTCATACTACCGCGACGTTTGACATATCAAAATCACGTATATTCACGATATTCGCGATTTTTAAGTTATACATTTCCCACAATGAGTGCGAAAGTGACTTTACAGTGGAAAGAAGACAACAAATTATTACAAATGGCAGGAAAATCTACTACATCGAAATGAAACGTAACGAATCGACATTTTTATAGAAAATGTTCCAAAAATTACAAAAATTGATTAAAATCATCAAATTGGCAAATGTATCAAAATTTAGATCGTTAAAGTTGATATCGATTGACAACAAGAAACATTCAACTTTTTGTCATTTTCAGTGAAAATTTCGAATATTTCACTTTATAGATAGCGAAAATGAAACAATTTTTTCTATAAAAAGGAGGCCATTTGTTCATTCTGTCTTCTATTTTCAACAAATTGTCAAGGAGTATACATATGCTAGCAAGTCATAGTATCCTCAAATTTACAATTTATCATCAGTGCCTAATAATATATTTTTGGACTTGTAGTTTTTGTTCGGTTTTTGTATCTTTTATTAGTAATTTCACTTAGAGTTTTTTTTTTGGTTTCATCACTTATTTTCTATTTCATTTAAAGTCTGTTTTGTTTTTCGGTTTTCAACATTAAAGTAGTTCTGTCATTTTTTAGTTCATTTCCTTTTCCTTTTTTGTTTGAAAGACTTTGTTTCCAGTAGAATTCAGGAGTTAGTCAATCTTGACGTGGTTTTCTTTGACATTTTACAGTAAATTCAAGGTATTTTTTTTATATAAATCTTTGGTTAGGTGACGGGTATTCAGGTGTAAAATTGCATGCCAATTGTGTATTGGACATATTACACAAAATAACATCACCAAATACTAAAAATTTATTGAATATAATTCTCTTGAGATTTCAATTGATTGTTCATAAATTTTCGTCAATTAATCAATTCATCAAGGTATAAAACTGTGCCCAGACGGGTCACCTTTACACCACATGAGAATTGATTCACGATTGACATTTAACAATAATTTTTGTTTTCAGCATTAAATAAATTACAAAACATAGAAAGGTAAATAGTTTAATATATGTCTAGTTAAGAAATTTGAGTAGAATTAGAAAAATATATAATAGTTAAATTGAATTGCAATTAGGTTAGTTATTTATGAAGTTATTTTTTTACTAGTCTAATTTTAATAATAGAAAGAATTTTTGCTCAATAAATCTAAATGAATGAATAACCGGATGAATCTTTCATTTACCGCTACACTACCGCCATCTAAGTGTGATTGTGCTCGGACATCGTTTTCATTTTAGGTCTCTACGTTGTTTGACACTAGTAAGTAGGCATTGGTATCGTGAGAGCTTATTGGAAGCTACACGCATCGCCCAGACATGGCAGTTTTCTGGTGGATCACTTCAATCTCGTTGTTATAGTCCACACGCTGCAGATTCAGTGTGTTTGAGTAACTATTTCACAAAAGACGTTTACACTAGCAGTAACTTATAGGAAGTTGCACTAATGCGTAAGCGTTAGAAAGTCAACTCATCGTTTCAATACAGGTGACCACTGAGTAGTCATCAACAAAGCTCTAATTTATGAACGTACACAATTTCGATTCTATAAGAGGAACAACGAAATTGGGTAAAGTTCGGAAACTTGAGCATTTCAGATTCTCTTGTTTTCAGGAAGTCAGCTGTCAGTCAAGGTTTCAGCGAAGCACAAGACATCACATTTTAACAGAGCAAATTTGTCAGTCTGCAAACGCTGGCCCCGCACGCTGTGGCTATCAAAACTATTAAATCGATTTCTGTTCATTGTTCATGAAAAAAATGCAGAACTCCATTTCTTATTCCATAAGCATTCAAAGCTCTAATTTCTTGTTTCAAATGCTCCACGGACATATAGTACTGCAATAAAGGACTCTAAATCCGTTGAAGTTAGACTCCATTCGGATACTGGAACTGAACGTGCTTCTGATTACGTTCGCATTTTTATATGATTCAGAATGCGATAGTCAAGTATCAACGAAAATGCACTTCTTACTTTGCATTTCGCATATCCTGTTGGTCATGATATTTCTCTGAAAATAGTATGACGTGGGGATCTACCCCGTTCAGAACTTTTTTGAATTTTTTTCCCAAACAGTTCCATCAATTGAGGTTTCAATATTCTCATAGTTCTCTTCACATTCTTCTTCGGAACGGAACTACATTACGATCTCAATGTTTTTATCCCCTAAGAGCATTCACAATGTGCCCTTACTTATAATCCGTGTCGAATATCCCAGAATTAGTCCTCCAATAAATCATTATCATTCTCAAATATACCATCTTCATTCTCAGAATTCTCCCGTTCAGCTCACTTATATTATTTATTTCTTCCAAGAATTTGCTTGGCTTGGCTCTTTAGAGATAAATTTTTGAGTTTGAGTTAGTATAATCCACTAATATCAAAATATGAAAATTACCACTAGCTATTTTTCTTTATTTATTTATTATGCGAAGTTTTATTATTGTTACAATTTGAACTAATCCCGTCGCAAATAGAGTGATCGCTGTTTTGCCTCGCGGGTTACCACCAGCCGGTGCTCTGTACACAGGGTAAAGCAAACTGTATATAACCATACGGCGTGTTCTTAAAGTCAATCGGATGACATCTTTTTTATAAAATTTCATATATTTTCCAGCGGTAATAAGACGAAAGAAAAAGACAGATAGATATTGAAAAATTAAGTAGCAAATTTATTATTGAAAAAGTCACGCAGAAAGTTCAAGAAAAATGAAAACTAATATTTTCCAACGGTAATAAGACGAAAGAAAAAGACAGATAGATATTGAAAAATAAGTAGCAAATTTATTATTGAAAAAGTCACGCAGATAGTTCAAGAAAAATGAAACTTGGATTTTAACAATTTTGACTAAATTCTCAAAAGCGGTCATTTGACCGCTCTGGTAGGTTTAATATTAATCAGTAACACGTCTCAGCAGTTTATTTCAATATTATTCTCATATTAAGATTCTATTCGCGTTTGTGGTAACTAACGCATAAGGATTTCTTTAGACATTTCTTTATTCTTCTAATATTTGAGATAAATAAATCGATATTCCGCGGCAATCTTAATATAAAATAACCGGCCCAGTGCGAGTCGGACTCGCGCAGGAAGGGCTCCGCACTATGTATTTTTTATTTATTTTTTCAAATGAGAGTAGGCGTCATGAGAAAAATAATGCTGTCATTTTAAAAAATGATGTTGTCATTAGAAAAAATTGTAATAATGCTGTCATTTGATTTTTCAAAAAAATGCCTACTTATGATAATAATAATGAATGAGAATGAAATGGGGAAAAAACGCCGAAAAAGTAACGTTTCTTCTATGGAGGCCCCCTTTAATTTATTTTTATTTTTATTAGTTGTTGTTATATCGCCAATAGAAATACATACTCTGTGAAAATTTCAACCGTCTACCTATAACGGTTCATGAGACACAACCTGCTGACGGACGGACAGCGAAGTCTTAGTAATAGGGTTCCCGATGTTATCGTTTGGGTACGGAACCCTAAAAATCCCGTGTCACTGTGTTTGTACACGCTAATCTCCAAAATCGCCAAACCGATTTTAATGAAATTTTGTGAGTGTGTTTGGTTGGCTCCTGCTTGAAAGATAGGATAGTTTTGAACACAATAGATGGCGCTGCTGTCGAGATATAAAAAATTGCCTGAGAACGCGTGCACGTGAAAAACTGAAATTTTGTAGAAGGTGTTTTTATAAAAATTACAAATACAAGTTTAAAAATGGATTAAATTGGGCAACTCTTTTATAAGGTTGCCATACAAATATTTCCCATTTTGGTATATATTTGGACAGTGCCTGACCAGGAGTAAACGTAGAGACCTGATATTTTGTTCGTGGTGTTTTCATAGCAATAATAAATAAAATATGAAAATGGACTAAATCGTGCAACCCCCTCTTGGTTTTGCTATGCAAGCTTTTGGTTTTTCACTACATATTTGGAAACTGTCTGAGAATACGTGGACGTGGAGAGCTCAAAGTATGTACACGGCATAACTAAAATTTGGTACATGGTCTTTTTGTGGCAATATATATATATATAAATAAAATTACAAAAATGGTCTAAATCGGGTTTTTCATTATATTATTTGGACACTGCCTCACGCGTCGACGTAAAGAGCTGACATTTTGTAAACGAGCCTTTTATAAAAAAATGAAAATTAAGTTTACAAATGGGATTGATCGGGCATATCTTTCGTAGGGTTGCCATACCAAAATTTCGTCTATTACTATATATTTGGATGCTGCCTGAAAACACGTCGACGTGGAGACCTGCACTCTCCCACGCATATGTATGTACACAGCCAAACTCATACACACACACACAGACACATAGTAAAACCCTAGAATACGGAATCGCTTAATCGAGTCAGATTATAGCTCAGATATTATGCATCTCTATCCACCGATACTCCGCCCCATCTAGGTAACTTTATTTTCGCCGACGGGTTTCCCCTAATATTCTATAAAAACATTCATCAACAATTTCAGATGAAAATAATAAATTCTAATTTTGTTTTGAATAAATAATCGATATATCGAGCTAACCGCCATATAATTTTCTGCATTACTGTACCAAATTTCGATGCAGTCGCCCATGCAAAAGTCAAACAGTACGTCGTGGTTGTCAGACCTGTAGGAACACCAACTTTTCTGTGCGTTTAAAGTAGAAATCAAGAAGATAAGAGCACTTAAATGATAAGGGTTGGACTTTGAAGCATAGAGCTTTACCTTTACTTTAAATGTAGCCAAATGCAATTTTGAGTGGGATAGGATTTTAAGAAAGTTATAACTGTTGCAGTTTGTGGGGTGTGCTCTGCGTTACAGAGCATACAATTCGTCTTTAGTAAAGAAATTCATAGAATTGTCGTTGATAGAAATGATAACTACACTTCAGTTATGTTGAAGATTACAGTAATGAATTTAGTTTATAATGGAAAATGATAACAATATTCGTTAGTATAAGAAATTTTGATCCACTGCGTTTTCGATACAAAAATATTTTTTTTTCTTAAATTAGAAATTACAATTCACTGCGTTCTCGATATAAAAACATAAAATTTTGAGTTATATTAGAAATAATAATCCACTGCTTTTTCGACATATACCTATTGTACACTCACGTCTCTACGATTTTAATAAAAGTCCCCGAGGATTGGGCGTGCTGCCCCCATGAAAACATGTGAGAATGACATGCATGGCGTCAGATTTCTACCTCCCGTTTTGAATATAAATACAAGAATTTCTATTATACCTTGACTCGTATGTTAGTTGACAGAGAAGTTAGCGCAGAGCGTCGTACTCATTTCGTAGTTACGATTCGTTTCTTTTACTGTATTAACTATGCTGTATAATTAGTCATTTAAAATCCTACCAATCTGGAATATCTATTTCATCTAGTAAAATGGCTTTCTTCTTGCTTATCAGACTTAAAGCAGGTTTGCTCATTGGTAGACAGTAGCTCAGCCTTAGCATAAGAATATTACCTCACCATTCCTCATTACTTAGTTTAATGTTATAATATATCTAGATTGTAAAACTCTTCCGTACACAGGAGATTAGGCAGAGTATATCAGTTGAGTTGCCTCTAGCATATACTTACATTCTTGATGTAAATCTTTCATATAAATCAATTCCTATGTATATATATATGTTTATATAAATAAATAACTAAAAAATAACACTTTTAACCGCACTAGGTATAAACCAACGAAATTATAAAAATCAGATGAAGACGAATGTACAACTCTAAATACATCCCGAGCTCATATTTCAGAGAATCGAAACCAATGGACAGTAAAACTCAATTCGGAGACGTGATGTAACAGGAAATGAAAATAGTATTTATATTCTTCTTATCGGATATAGAAATTTTCTTACTCCAATAAATCGAATCCTTGCTAAACTTGTATCAAGGGACTTACGCTACAAGATGATGTATTGAGAGGACATAGATCTTTGTGTCATCTAAAGTTCCAAGCAGGGGACAGTCCTTTAGTGGTCCGGTATGCTTTAGTTTAGTTTAGAGGTGATGTAGCTGGCTGCAGTGGATTTCATAAAAGTTTCCTGATCTTAACTTCACTTTTCCGACTTTTACTCTACCTCTTGCATCATTTTTACCGGAAAGATATTTTTTCCATTACTGTTCTCATCCACAACGCGGCGACAGGTACCTATGTACTATATATACTTTATTTTTTGGATCTATCGTTATATAGAAGTTAGGAATGAAATTGAAGCTAACTGAAAGTGAGTTAATAGCATCAAAACAGAAAGACTATGAAGTGGAAAATCCACTTCCGATTCTCGAACTGAGTGGAGATGTGACTGGTTCTTTACTTTACTGGTCTCGCCTTGTTAAGGCTAAAATAAACCTTTTCTTTTGATTTTATTGGAATCCATATAAGTGTGGTATAATAGATTTGATTCCATTCGAAGAAGTATATTTTCTAGTTCTAGTAAGTTGTGTAATAAACCGACAGGATTTATAAAATAACATTGAAAATGGAGGATAAAACAAAGTAAGCATAATTAGAATAAATTGATTATGCTCTCCTCTGGATATATATAACTATATATATTATATCGCAGTGTTAAAAAATAAATAAAATATTTAATAATAATCAATATCTGGATGTGCAAGCTAAGTATACACAAGTAAGGATAGTTGAAATATTTCTAGATAATGGTTAAAAGTTTCAGTCTATTTCTGTTTCCTTCCATCACTTGTATCGGCGAAATGGTGATTATGTCTTAATGTCTTATGCCTTTTTTCATACGTTCTTAGTGCGAACTGAAACTTTCAACACTCTCCACATTTTTCCAAGACTTGCTCATTCTACGTCGGATGTGCTCGACACCTCAGTTTTCGAATCGACCGAAACATTTGTAGGTTTCTAGGGCTGAACAGATTTCGAATTTACTCCGTGATTTCTCGAGGCATTTTTAAGTAGGCGATGATTCGAGAAATTAAAAGATAAAAGAAAAAATAAAATAGTTGTTGACATGAGTCTTAAAGACAAGCGCTATTGTAATTACGAATTATAAGAAAATGTAATTTTAATTGGTTTCAAGAAGAAAAAAAAATATACAAAATAATAAAACAAACTTCTTGTTGTTATTATTATACGATTGACTCAGAAGAAGACGGCTGTCCTGTTCCCAACCATTAAGACGAACCAGTGCTTTCGGGGACGCAGGTCTGCCGGCAATTTATCGTGTCTCCTGACAGGATTGATGCGATATACATCATCTGTAAGGACTATAGGTCATATCCACCACTTGCCACATACTATATCCTGTAGGGTGATTCTGTGTGTTTTGTCGATCTTGAATGTCAAAATAATCGACTAAATGAAATGAACATTTCTACTGATTTTTTCGTGTTTTTATTTAGCTCAGCAAGCCTTGCATGACGTAGAATGAACAGAAAATGACACTTCACATTACAAATTCAAAATATTATTTCGAATTTAAGCACTTAAATTGTTCTAATTAGGTGTAGAACTTCCATTTACCAGTGTAAAATTTTTGTCACAACCTCTGGGAGCAGTTGACTAATTTGTCGATTATTTAGTCGTGTTTTTTGACGTTTGTTCATCGAAAATTCATTAAATTTCATTTGTGGTATATAATAGTGAAGACACAAAATGAACTGTGTTAAAAGAAAAAAATCGACAAAATATGTCAAAATTCACGACTAAATAGTCGACAAATAGATCAGAATCACCCCACTGGTCAAGAAAGTCATCAATAATCAATTCTCGCGATTAGCCACAATTGTGTGGCAGGCGTATATTTTCAGGTGCTCCCTATCAGGCATACACCATTACCCCAAACTGGTGACCCCGACGTGATCGGTGCTGCGAGAACAAGCACTAACCAGCTGCAAACACCTCAAATTCAACACGAGTTCTACACGAATTTAACTTTAGCCCAACACGTGTTCAACTCACTTTCAACATAAAGTTGACACCAACTCCTCAAATTCAGTTCAAGACAACTCTATTCAGTTCAAGACACCTCAAATTCAGTCGAAGACAACTCAAATTAAGGCAATTCAACTCCTCAAGTTCAGCTCAAGCCTAACCCAAGTTTCGCTCAAGTTCGGCTCAGTGTTGCCGTAAGTTAAAAAAAAAGAGAAAAAACTGTACAAGATTCAAAAGGTCTCATCAGTCAAGCGCATTTCTTTCAGATAAGTTAGCGTTATAATATGTTTTTTTTTATGGTTATTCAGTTTTAACCTATCTCATTAAGCCTCACTTATGGAGGGCATTATTCGCATTCTTTCATATTTATTTTACAAACGATAAGTTCAGTGATACAGTTTTTGTTTGTCATTCCAATTTAAACCTAACATAAGTCATTAAGATTCACTTTTGGAGGATATTATATATATTATTTCGTTATTAGTTACAAGCGAAGATTTTTTTTATATACGTCTATACACTTATATTCTACTTAATTATCTGGAGTTTCCACATTTCCTGTTATCTCATTGATTGATTAGGATAAGCTTTCGTGTAGGCCTCGCGGAATCGCTGACTATTTTCGGGAATTCTAGTTTTTCTTTAAGTATTCACGGCCTGCGTTGTGATGGCCATTATCGAGTCGGTCGCGAGGAGTGAGGTGTCGCATGCTTTGGGTGACAGTGATGCTAGTGGATTTTCCTCAATCAATTCGGCACGGGGCACGTCGTCAGGCACTCCACAGCCTGCCATGTTCAGTGCAGTTTCAGTGAAAGCGGTACCTTTTCGGAAGAATTCTCCAGGTATGTGGTTCGCTCAGTTCAGGTTGGCCGGCATCAATAGCGATACCATGATGTTCTATCACGCGATGAGTGCCTTAAATGAGAGCGTTGTGTGTATGGTCAGGGACGTGATTTGTAATCCACCGGTTACAGGCGCTTATCAGGCGCTCGAGTAGTCATTGACCGCTAGAATTTCTGGCACTGAAAATCAGAAGTTGAACCAACTGTTAAACGAGATGACGCTTGGAGATTCGCAACCTTCCCAACTACTTCGCGAGATGGGCAGCCTTAATTCTAATCAACTTAGCGAAACAGTGTTAAGATCGTTGTGGCTCCAACGGTCACCAGCTAATATGCAAGCCGTTTTAGCTTGTAATCCGGATCCTTGGACGATTTGACTAAATGCGCTGATCAGATAGCCGAGGTGAACACTAGACCCGAAGTTTACTCAATTGCGCCGAACATCCCTTCAAATTCACAGAACTAGGCGATTAGTCAGTTGACAGCCAGAATTGACAACTTGGAAAGACTTTTGGAGCGTACGCTGACTCTCCATCAAGAGACTTCACAACCCAGACCCTCTAGGAATAGAGCTAGAAGCGGCAATAGGTCGGTACCTCGGAGCACTTCTACTAATATTAACAGAGAATTATGTTGGTATCGCTTCAAATTTGGTAACAAAGCTAAATAGTCTTTTACTCCCCGTTCTTTTAATGGCCCAAAATTTAATCTCAATTCGGCCACAGATGTAACCTCAAAATCTTTAAACTAATTGGCCCTCCGCTGTTGACGATAGTGTGAACCGGCAATTTTAATAGTCGTCTTTATATACCAGATAAGTCAGCTAATAAAATTTTTGTGGTTGACACAGGCGCTGACGTATGAGTCATTCCAGCGACATCACTTGACCGTCGTAATAAAGTCGATTTACGCCTGGTCGCAGCAAATTCCTCAATAATTAACACCTTCGGCCTGAAGCTTCTGTCTTTGGACCTTGGTCTTCAACGCGTATTTAGCTGGAAATTTGTAATGGCGGATATACCCAAACCACTTTTGGGCGCAGATTTTTAAGATCATTTTGGACTTCTCGTCGACATCAAGCGAAAGGCATTAATTGATCCATTGACGACGTTGAAATCTGCGGGTAGGCGAGTTTTCGGCCGGTCATCGGCGCTTTCATTGCTTCTCAGCCCGTCAGTAAAACCCGTGATTCAGAATCTCTTATCCAAATATAAAGATATCACAGTCGAGTCTAGTTTGGTTGGTCCAGTGAAGCACTCGGTGAAGCATCATATCCTCACAAAAGGTCCTCCAGTATCAGCAAAAGTTCGAAGGCTTCCTCCAGATAAACTGGCGGCCGCAAAGAAGGAATTTGAGTTTCTACTATCACAAGGCATTTTACGTCCATCTGATAGTTGTTGGTCTTCTCCTTTGCAAGGGTACACTTTGTACCCCATATTCGAGTTAGCGTAATCTGCGTATATATGCGAATACAACATAAAACAAGTCGAAATTTTTTGAAATTTTTGTTTGTTTAGTCACTATTGTGTAGGATGCGTAGCCTTTTATCAGAATATTATATTGTAAAAAAAAAATTATTGTTTTTTGTTTTAACATTTATTTTATTTTTATAATGTCCAAGAAATAATTCACGGTTGAATGATCCCGCTTAAGGACTTTAGGTTAGGCACTGACTCAGCCACTTCCTGCAACAGAAAAAGAGAGGTGGGTGTGAGTAAACACTCAGTGGGCTATGTGCTCTAGCTACAATTACTATTCTAATGCTAACGGGATACGTCTGTTTTAGCTACAAAGAACTCCTTGGATCGAAACATACCTGATCCAGCAGAAGGACAAATAGTCCTTCTTTCTCTACAACATATGCAGAGAAGGAGAAATAAAAAAATTACAAGCCTAATTAAGGCTTGTGTATAACGCGTAACACACCAGCGCATGCTGAACATACCAGCCTATCACACTCACGATCTCATCTCACTCTCACAACTCTATTGATCTAATTAAAATATTCTACTACACTAAACTACTATACCGATTATATCTAATAATTCTACAATTACCTAATCTACTACTCAAAACTATCACCCACTATTTTGGTATTACAATTCCTTGCCGTATCTTATCGTGATTATTTTAACGCACTCTAACTCGATGGTCACACTCAAACTAATCATTAAGCAGACACAAATCGAGAGTTGAGCCTTGGCAGGTACAACCAATTTCTGCGTTATAATTTAATATTGGCACCGGTGTGCTCTCAAGGTTAACAACATCCTTGCTAGTTATTTTGAAGGTTGCTCTGGCTCATGAAAGATCCGGGTATCCTTGTATTTTTCCCAGAAAGGCAAGAAGGAAACAAATCTGTTTATTGTAGCTTCCTTTTGGGTTTTCTTTCGATTTTCTAACATTCTAAGTTAAGTTAGAACAATCAGGTAAAGAAACAACCTAAAAAAATCGTCTACACGGGCTTTTAAAAAAAAAGTAAATTTTGGTTCAAAAATAGGACCAATCGGGCAACTCCTTCGTAAAGTTGCCATATAAAAATTTCGCTTTTCACTATATACATATATTTGGGCACTGCCTGAGAACGCGTCAACGTAGAGGGCTGAAATTTATTACATGGTGTTTTCATAGTAATAGTAAATAAATGTTCAAGAATTAAATTAATCGGGTAACCCGTTCTTGGTGCTGCCAATAAAACTTCTATTTTTATTTGGAAACTGCCTGAAAACGTGTCGACTTCAAAGGCTCAAATTTTGTACACTGCATTTTCATGAGAATAGCCAAAGAAATTCAAATATGAACTAAATCGGGCTGCCATTTTTGGTGTTGCTGTACAAAACCTTGGGTGTTTGATTTATGTAACTTTTATTTTCATCTAGGGTGTAATATTATTGTTCTTAGACCAATTATGCCTTTTTCTCTTGTTTCATAGGCCTTTCCTTACTCTAGCGCATAGGTTTCTTCAACTGGCATTTCTATAACATTAATTAATTAGAATTTAATTGAACGCAAACACCTTAAAAATAATAAGTTAATTCTCATCGCTGTCGGCGTACATATGAGTACATAGTTAATACTCTTTTTTAAAGGAAACTGAGTGTCTAAATTTCTTTTCTCAGTGGCAGGTGAGATGTGCGGGGTTAGCAAATGGGATGCTCTGCATGATAATTGAATTTTTGTATTCACTTTAACGAAGTTTTATTGCCTTGAATTGGATAGTATACTTATCCTTATCAACAGGTGTTCTCATATTCAATTGAAGATTTCAATTTCATTAAATTTTAAGTTAAGTAAAATTTTCTGTAATTCTCATTAAACAACAACGAGTATTTTATATCACTTTCGGAATATTCAGCCTTTTAAACCAACAAGTTTGTAACTATTACAACTGATCAGGTTTTTAATATTGAATTAAATTTACTTACTACTAAACAGAATAGGGAAAGGAGTGTGCGGAAGGAATTGCTATGTCGAGAATTGATATTTCGATATAGCATTTGTAGTGCGATATAAGCATAGTAGAGAAAATACCGAAACAAACACATTCATAGCGCACATATCTTCGTTTTTCGTAATGAGCATGCCTACATGAGAATTCCCTGCTTGAAAGTTGTATAATAAACTTCTTAGTTGAACGCGCGCATAGTAGCATACGCTGTAGTTTTAATTTGAAGGATTACATGTAGGTGGTGGCCGAAAAGAATGCGTGTGTTTGTGAAAATGGGCAATTGGGAAATTGATTGCAGGTTTCGAACTGTTTTTTTTTTCCTAGTAAAGGGTATTTTTTTGACTATGTTTCGTAATTTTTTTAATGGTAAAAATGCACAAATATAATAACATATTTCCCGGACCGCTGTTAAAAAAAGGCCTTCCGCGGTAACCACTGTATCGTATTATCTAGTCTTTATTCGAAGGATTTAATGAAATATTAAATTTTGAAATCGAAACTAAAAGTCTAAATTTCGGTGAAAAAATCACTTCATTTGCCTTGATATAAAAAAATGTATGCATTGAAAATTTTTTTTTCAATTAAGGACTGCCTTCTGATATAAAAAAAAATATGCAAAATTTCAAGTTAATCGGCGCACTCGTTTTTGAGTTATCGTGGTCACCGATTTTGAAAAAGCTGTTTCGAGAAAAGCGCATTCAAAGCCTGAAGTCGCGTATATGCATAGAAGTTAACAGCTTTACTGTGACGGTTTGCGATTTCGAATACATATACCTTTCGTGGTTATAACCACTACCATCCAAAATTTGGGTTCATTATATAATATGTTCCTTGGGTACATCTCCAATAATTTCGGCCATTGCTTTGGATTCATTCGATTGAGGACTATGCTGATTCTGAATACATTTTAGTACAAATGCTCAGATACGGTGACATGAAAAATTCTGTGTCTCTGTCACATTTATGCGATCTTATGTTTTAGCTAGGCTAGGCTGTCTACAACATGAGTCTGGCCTTACACTGTCTTACCATACACTAAATATCAGACTTATCTTTATAACAACATAATAAATTCTGATATTAATTTTTTTCTATAACTAGATACACGTTTTGTCTCGCGTACTACTGTAATTTTGTGTAAGAACGATGTTTTCGACATAATATATGCCTAGATTTTTTTTGCATTCATAAACCACCTTGAAACGTTTGAGTTAATTTAAGCGATTTACCACTCTTAAAAACTTTATGAAACAACCAACATCTAAGTATTCTTTTCCCGAAGGAAATCTAGAAAACGGAATTCACTTCGTCCCACTCATTTGTTGAGAGAAAATGTTCGCGCACTTAAAACAATTTCAAGATGTGCTAAAGAGGCCTTTTAACATAATTATTCATACATTCGCGAGCACCTAAGGGGGAGATTATAAGCTCATTGCCATTCCTCCTTAAGTCTTGTCGGTAATTTAAAATTTCATATAATTATTAAAGATTTTCCCAGCCAGCAAGATTAAAATTTCACTCGTATATTTTTGCAATTTAATACTAATAACAGTACAAAAAGCATTTATGCAGAATATTGTTACTTAATGAAGGGGAAACGTTGGAAATTATGATACACCATTCTTGAAAACTGTGACTAGAATGATGACTGTTGTCTCCATAATGTAAACTGCAAGTATGTCCGGGGTTGGTTCGTTAGTTGGTGAGGCATGGTCCTCATGGGTAAATCTGTAAACCAATTTTATAATTTGGTTCAAAATTAATTTCATTACTCTCATTTTTTGTTCATTGTCTCTTTGCTATAACTTTTTAATCTTTTACTGTTATATTCATCTTATCTTAATTTCTTTTCATTCTTTATTATTTTCTTTGTTTTATGTGTAGGTTTAGGTTGTTATGCTATTACCCTCATGTGCATAACCTTTGCGGCTAGGTTGGAGAAGGGGTGGGTATTATTGAAAATTAAAGATTTTGTGTTGGACGCCACTAGGGTTTCCAATCCGGATATCCGGATATCAAATTATCCGGATTATCCGGCCCATTTTGACTATTCGGTAATCCGGATAGTTTTCCTTAATTATCCGATAATCCGGATATTTTTAACATTTTTTTTTCAGGAAAATATTGTTTTCTTTCTAACTGTTCAGCTATTTTCAACACATTATACAATTACTTTCTCAAGTGGCAGTTTTATTTATTTATTGAAGTTTCTTTGAATTAACAAATAAGTTGTCTTGGATGATTTTCTATCCAAATTTTAAATAAAACAAGTAAGAAAGCTAGAATTGGTCCAAGAGTAGTTCTTATGATACCCTAGATGAATGCCCTTATGACCCGGTTTAGACGAGTCAATAAGCTGCCTCTGCCCCACAAAAACTTCTCGGTACTATGATGGTTGGGGACAGGAATGAAGCATCACCCAACCTACAGATTTCGTGCGACAGAGACAGCATACTGAGACTGACCTCTCTAAAGTGGGTCTATGTAATTTCGTATGGTCACCTATCTGTGTAAGTTTGATTTTCTATGTGGTTTTTCGCATATATTTCTAGACCGGTTCGTCGGACAGTAAAAATTATTATAACAAGTTTCATAGCATTTCATATTATGAAGAACTTTTGAGTACCTACACCAAAAACGTCTAGGACTGATTGTTTTCACAGAATACCTACGTAAAAGATCAAAATTTTTATATGGCCCAATTTAGCTCATTTATGAAATTAGTTTTACTATTTTTAAGAAAACGTCGCGTAGACAATTTCAGTTTCCCACGCTGATGCTCTCTAAAGCAATGTCCAAATATGTAGTGAAAAACGAAAGTTTTGTATGGCAACTCCTTGAAGGAGTTACCCGATTTGTCCCATTTTCGAACTTGAATTTACTTTTTTTTTTAAAAAAAAGCTCATGTGCAAAATTTCAGTTCTCTAAGTACATGGGTTCTCGAGTTACCGGGCGGACGCACAGACAGATAGACAGACGGACAGACGGACATGCAAAAATCAAAATAACTCTTAATATTATACATGGGTGTACATTCGATTTTGCTCTACCATAATTATTTCTATGCGTTACAAACGGAAGGACAAAATTAGTAGATATACCCAATAGATTTCATCTAGGGTATAACAAAACCTACTAAGCACTGAAATTACATGATAACAGCGTGGTTAAAAATTAAATATATTTATATATAAGATATTGAGTTAATCGCCCAAAAAGGTAGTATATACATTGATTATGGAGTAAATAGATGTCTCCAGATTCCGGTGTAAGAGTTTTCTGTTACGCGTATGGCGTTATCCATATATGACGTGATTATCTATATAAAATCGACGATGGCTCGACTTGTTGACGTAGCCAACGAGTAATCCAGCAGTCAACGGTGCGACATTAATTTTTTAACCATTTAAGGGCAATCAAGTTTACAGGAATTGTTAGATGTCCTATTACCACTAGAGAGCAGCAAAGGAATTAAATAAATATTCAGCGACACTTTTGACCGCTGAATGTGCTTACAAATTTATATTTGAAAGCTTAGAAGAGTTTAGAACGACCTTAGATTAAAATTGATCGAAACAGAATAAAAAACGAATGGATGAGCTTCGAGATAAAATGCTTATGAAAGTAAATCTTCTTAGAAGCAGGCAATATAACACAATCCATAAATATTTTGATTATAATTCAAAAGGTACTCCCATTACATTGCCAGTCTGCAGGGATAGCTGGAAGTGGCAATTTCTTCTGTTGATGCGCAGAGCAACGCGAAAAACATATTTTTCAATGCATTTCTTACAATAAATCCAGCATTTACAGTTTCAATCAATTACAATTTTGGAATTTTCAATGCAATAACTTTTTAAAATATTCTTTTTTAAAAACAAAATAAATTTAGATCATATAATGGTTTTTTACTATTTATTAATTATTAATGTACATAATTACAATATTTGAATAAAAAAATTATAAAACACCATGAAATATTGGATTCAAGCTTTTTATTTATTTTGTTTTTTGTTATCCGGATATCCGGATTATCCGGATATTTTGAGTTTTCAGTATTCGATATCCGGATAGTCATTAATTTCGGATAATTGGAAACCCTAGGCGTCACGTAGTTTTAATCGAGTCTACAAACTCTTTTCACCACAAAGAACTTATTTCCATGACATTAAAAGAAATATGTAAAATGGCGGCAAGTAGTTTTCTCTATAGAAACAAAGTACATATATACCAATAAATATAATGAAAGTATGAACGTATCTTATTCGCTATCCTGTCCAGATTTCTCTTCCAATTAACTTTTTCTTTTATCTGCCGAAAATAAAACTCATGTACCTACAATTTCACTACCAAAACTCTGATACTCGAATGCCCTCTTGACATCTCAAAGACATCCCTTTTATCGTTTTTCGCCCCCTATTTCGTATTATTCTGGAAAATACATTTCGATTTCCCAATCGAGCGAATTCGATTTAAATTCTATAATATTATTGTTATTTTTTTATATTAAAATATACCTCGTCCCACGGATTCTTTTGGTATGTTCCGAGTTGTGATTAAAATTCGTTAAGGCGCTGAATTTAACAAAAAATTAGTGGTTCGGCAGCGATTTTCGGGTGCCAAAAAATTTGAATTTAATAAATTTCGGGTCTTAATAAGCGTGAAGTGAATTTCTTTGGACCGAAAAGGCCTGGTTTCGTACGTTTTCACTCGGAAAAATATGAAGAACTGGTGAAATTCGGGAGTTTTCAAACGTCCACCAAGGTAATGTTGTATTGTGACAAAGTGTCTTATTGCATAAATATGGAGAAATCTGGTTCAGGTAAGCATATTCTTCCCCCGCTAATGAAATTTACACTAATTTTATACAATGAGTACAAAGAAATTAATCCGATAGTCTGGTGATTCTTTCGAGGATACTCCACCCCATTAGGTAAGCTCCAGTGTAAGAACGGTGAGTTATGTACCTTACACATCCATCAACTTAATCATATCTAATTTTCAGCTTAGGCTGAGGAAATTAGCGGCATCCCATAACTGCGACAACTGGAGAAATATGGCCAAGAGAAAGCATATGTTTCCTTCGTGGATATAATATCAGGTATTTGATCTATATTGTTATTAAACATCCACTTAAATAAATATCTTTGCAGAATCATTTTAGTATGAGAATAACTGTACTGTCCGTTAATAGAACGTACACGCAAATTTGATTAAGTGACTGAAATGAATGCACTGGTAAATTTGAATCAAGATCAGTGGTCTATTTCCTAACAACAAATCAACACTGTTCACTTTCTTTGACTCTCAAGAAACTACTGCACTTAGTTTTTAGAATCTCCCACTATTTAGGTGAGATTATGTATAAAAAGGTTTCAGGTCAACGATTCAAAAGTATGGGAAAAACACACTCACAGGATTGTTAATAATAGATATATAAATAGATATTCAATATATATATAATTAATATAGAGCAAAAGTTAGAATAATTTAACTTCAAAACACTGGCACACGTGCTTAACTTAAATATCTCGAGTAATTGTATTAAGACAGAATTATATAAATTGTTGGGTCAGAGATCAACATACACTAGAAAACACTTATTATCACAGATTTAGAATATACGATTATCAAGAAAAGTTGTTTGGGATAAAACTCAATATATAAGTTTTGGGTCAGAGAATTTGTTATCACACTGAAAACACTTATTGGCAGAATAGTTGCAATATAAAATCGTCAAGAGAGTAATACATATAAATATAAATATGTAAAATTAATATCGAATAAAGATAAATTATAATATTTGATAAATATGCACAAGAAATTTAGAATATGTAAATATATAATAAAATAGATATATGAATAAATATTATTTTGTTACAAGTGGCTGGTACTCACCGATCTACAACTTGACGATTGAGGGTTGGCTTTAAGCTAATGTTAAGACCCTTTGTTCTAACCATTGGTTACAACAATTCTTTATTCCCGTCGAGACCAGAAATAAAGTGTTAATGTTAGTAAGATACCATCTCAGTCGAGACCCGAGATAATATTCTTTAAGTCAGTCGAGACCCGGCTTAAAGTGTTATCTTATCTTCAGTCGAGACCCCAAATAAGATGCGTTTATTCCCGTCGATACCAGATATAATTGTTAGTAAGTATCTTAACTTCAGTCGAGACCCGAATTAAGATGTGTTCATTCCCGTCGATACCAGAAATAATTATAAGTAAATATCTTAACTTCAGTCGAGACCCGAATTAAGATGTGTTTATTCCCGTCGATACCAGAAATAATTGTTAATTGTTAGAAGTGAAATATCAGTCGATACCCGATATAATGTTAGTCCCTAAGCCAACTTACCCCAAGCGATGCCAAGCACAAAAAGAGATCGAGATCAGTCAGCTTGTCGTTTATATAGCCCTTGCTTGCCCACGACACCACTGATAGAGTAGCAGTGGCGCATGATTACAAGAATTGGCAATGCAGCTGTGCTCTTACGGTACTAGCGATAAAATTTGCCTAGCAACGAACAAAAATGCATAGCAACAAGAAACTTAGAGTTTCACATGCTGCTGTGTTAAATTAATTATATTTGCAAAAAATATTCTCTCTATCACGTTGCGAATAAATTCCCGTTGGATGGTACTTGTAATGATGATAATGATAGAGTTGCAAATTGATCGGGTTGATCTGATTGTATTTGTGCCATGCATTGTATGTTGCATGACAACACATGCTTTTGATAGATGTTGTACCTATTTTTGGGAAAATTGTAATTAGATTGAATTTGCTTTCTTTTCAGAACTCAATTTCATCATGGTATTGTTGTAATATGTTCCCTTTTCAGGAATTGTTTTTTGAGAATAATTTTAATTTAATTTGCTCAATGAGGCTATACTTTTAGGTTGTATTTGTGCAATATGTTATGAAGATGACAAATACATGGCTATGTTGGGTTGTGTACATGTTATTGGCTTAAGAGAACTCAAATTAGATTTACTTTTACTAAGAACTTTGATGCTTTGTTTTCACGATATTTTCTTTTCAGAAGTTATCGGTTATAATATATATTCGAAGCAATTTGGTTCGAACAATAACACATTGTGGACAACACATCGTGAAGCCAAACGTAGGTACTATTTTACTCATTATTCAACTAATTTTAATTCTGTATATTTTAGGCTGCAGTGTTCCTGAATTATTAACTTGTCTTATTTTAGTTGTAGGCTGTCACTTTTTTTGTATACTAGTAATAAGAAGCCAAAATACTCTTATTGAATTGAGTTGAACTTCAAAAAACAACTAAAGAAATGACATTCAATGACGTAGCGGAAGCTAAGAATAAACCCTAGACAAAATTTCCGAGTAAATTTGATTTTAAAATTCATGACTCCTTGATTGCTGAAAAATTCCAGCGGCAGCGCATTACCTTCGGAAACATTTAAATAATCATCATTATATTGTATCGTTTAGAAAATCAGAGTAATTTATAAAAAATTACGCACGTTTTAAATGAGTCAGCCCGTTCAATGTGCTGCGTATTCTTTAATAATTTGAGTTTTCATGATAATCTGCTTTGCTGAACGTATCAAATTTATTTGCGGAAATTCTATTCTGCGCGAGTTACGTTCCCAACTACACACACAACCTAACATAATCAATAATTTCAGATATTGCATATTAATTTCATTAATTTCATTTATTTCATTTTCATTTACTTAAAATATTTTTCCCACAGTTTGTAAAATTTTATTCCCATTCATTTTTAACTGATTAAGCATTTTTTACACAACATAAGTTCTATAACCAAACACTTTTGTTTTTCCATAAAATTTCCTCGTTCTATATGTAATCATACACTCTTGTTTTTCACAGATTTCTGTTTTGTACGTCTAGACGGTTTCCGCTGAAACCCTGAAAGTAACTTTTATTCAAAAAGCTAAAATTCAGTTTTTGTACGGACTTTGGTAATAATCGGTTCTCGGGAATAAATTGATTCGTAACTTATAAAATTGTGTTGTAATTTTTCCATATTCATCTTTTTTCCTACACAAATCTAAGTGAGATCATTATTCGCGCACATGCTATAGGAAGTTCTTGATCACATCATTTTTAGTATCCTTTAAATATCTTAAAAATGTGAGAATGTTATGATATAATACACATTCGTGTAAGTGTGAGAATTTCATCCAAAGTTATAGCTGCAGTTCAGTTGTTCATTTTATATAGAGAGGCTTGAGAAAAATATGCAAGCTGCCATCCGTTTTGTAAGCTTAAGTATTTTCCTTATTCCAAAAAAGCTTCTCCGATTCAGAAATCTATGAATGAAGAAAAGAAATCTTTGAACAGGAAGTGACAAGATGGGTTGACTGGAACCAAGGCTCAAGCTTTACGTAGATGAAACATATGAATAGGATTTTTTGCGTTTGTAGTGGTCGGATGAAAAGAACTGCAAAAATTAGGACCTTTAGAAAAAAGGCAATAGAACCATACTGGAGCCGGAGCTTAAATGAAGGAGTCACCAGTGGAAACAAAGGTGGGGATATACATAGTGTGCTATGTACAAAAGTTGAACCCGGAAAGAACAATACCTTATAGAGGACTCCAGTTACATTACATGCAACCGGAGTTTATTTGTCGAGTTGCTCTTGTTTCTTGCAAAGAAATTTCATTCTTCTTCGAGCATTCTTGAGTTCATTGAAATGAAAAAGTAAGGAAAATTGAAGTAAAAGACTTTTTCCCCATGACAATGGATGGAGACAGAAATTTTGTTGTACCCTGGGAATACAAGCTTATATTACAGCCAGAAAGCAGGATGAGCAGAACAAAAGACGGACAGTAGTGCAAAAGTTCACACTTCATTAATTTAAATGACTTTGTCAAGGAGACGCAGTCACCTGCAAATGGTGTTTACACACTCCAGAATACCTACTAAAAAACTTTACTTTACATCGTATCTTACAAAATATTGTATATGCTTAAATTTTTTATATTATTATAATTAACTTCAGTAGTGCCAGTGAGTAGAACAATTTTAAATAGAGCAAATGGGCGCAGAAATTATGATACTAAGTATGACAGGATGTATCTACTTAAAGGGTGTTTCCCCTTAGGACTTTAATAGAGCATGAGGTGATAGTATTCACCTAGTCTAACAAGAAATTGTATGGAAGGGGGGGGGCAATTTAACCCGTTTGGGAGTTACAGGGTGATTAAGAAAAAATCTAGTTTTTCACAAAACACCTTGTATCTTATAAAGGACATGGCGTACGATCACAGGTCATATCAGAACTCATTGTATACAGAACTTAATGTTCTTTCTAACGATTATAAACTAAAAATTTCGAATTTTCTTACCTTGTTTTCACTTTGGCCTCTATTGTTTTTTTTGCAAAACGGTTGTTAATATAACTTTTTTTTTATAAAAACTATAAACTGTAGACACTCCTCTTTAATATGACCTGTTATGCACTATGTGCTATCTGTTTCCTTACTGACTGAAAACACTGTCATTTAACACGTTGACGCTCACTATGAAATCGGTGTTGTTGTTTTTTTTTTTTTTGTTAATTAGTTGGTTCTAGGGGAGTTCGATCAAGATATCATACTTACAGAATAAAATTAATATATTTTCCACCAAATATTCCTAAAAAATTATGGACGTCTGATTTCACTGATAAACAAAAGACGTCTATAGACGTCTTGGTAGGTGTAAACACCATAATGATATTTTTGAGAATAATTTAGTAAAAATGAAATAAACATATTTTTTTAAAAATACAACTACACGTCACCTAAAACTGTTCGGCCCTCCCGACGCCTACTAGGTATGGCGGGATGGTATCGACGATTCATTCCGAACTATGCTGATCTAACCGCCTCCATTACAGACACTGTAAAAAATCCCAGTCACTTCAAATGGACACCTGAAGCCCAGGCGTCTCTGGAATTTTTTTAAAGAGGAATTTACCTCTGCTCCGTTGTTAGTGAGCCCAGATTGAACCAAGCCGTTCGTTATCCAGTGTGATGCGAGCCAACAAGGTATTGAGGGAGTGCTGTTACAACAAGATGACGATTACCAAGAGAAATTCAAAACAGAAGATTCAACCTCTGTAAGAAAAGCTTTTACGATTGCATCCAAACTTTCAGATTCAGCTTTCAAATATTGGTTCGCAAAGCAAACTTAATCTTGTCATCTCTTTAGCCTTCATTACTTTATGGTACTATCATCTCCTGCTCTATTGGCCTCCGAAGGGTAACACCCTGGATATCTTAGTCAGTTAACACCTTTATGTTTCGCTGTACCACAGTATGATGATAGCTTTTACGTTTCAGATGGAAGCGAGAATCACATGTCACATCCATCGCATTATCGTAAATTTAAGTATAACTCTCCTAAAGTTATTTTTTAAGAGATATTCACGTTGCCGTGATTAAATTAACTAATGCATGGAAGCTGTAAGATTCATTGACGTAGTTGGACGTAGTTATACTCAGAATCGTATCTAGGGGGAAGCAGCTGGTGGAGTCTATCAAATCATCTAAATGTGCCCTCTACCTAGCAACAAAATTCAGTTTTTTTAAAATTATTAATTAATATACTGAATTTCTGATTTTCGTGTGAAGCTGTTTATTTCTAATAAGTACATAGTATAATTCTAAAAACCACGCATATTTATTTTGTCATAATTTGAACAGTATTTGCTGCAGAATAACTTTACCATCCTGTAGAATTATTGTATGTATATGTAATACCTACCGGCTTTAAAATAGGAATAATGATAAAGTAGTAAAGAGTGAAATTTTGAGCGCTGATAGTTTGCCCCTCCTAAAAATTGCATCCACTTCATGGAATAGAAATCCACATCGGATAGATGTGTCTCACATAGTCGGGTTTTATTTAAAATGACTTTTTTCCTGCAAACTTTCTTGAATATTTTCCTTTAGAAATTTTATGGGCTTGGCGGCCAGCAGCACCCAAAAAAAGTTGGATTGATTCGATTCGCTACTCATTTTTATGAACATAGATTTTTTCATATGAACATTATGAAAATTTTACTCTTGATTTGTATGCACTAGATATGGCATAGAAGACATTCCCGAAAACAGAAATTGGAAATAGATATAGAATCTATTCAAAAATTTTCTACTCAGCGGATGGAACAAAATTTCTGGTGATAAAATTTAGAGTAAAAATTGTTTTGCGAGAAAGAGGGGAAGGTGGGTAGATATGCACCACTTTTTTTCGAGAAGAGATTTCAACCGCAATATACCTCCGCCGATAGGATGAAATGCATGATATTAAAGCCTATTCTTTTATCTTTGTATTGACATAAACATTTCTTAGTATTAATGAGCTTATTCTAAATTATTGACAGAAATGCAAAAAAAGTGCTTTGGTTCATTTCTCCCCACATGTGGTGTGATATCCCACTTCACATGAGCCAAGTGCAAATTTTATATAAAAATAGCAAATAAGTTAGTCAGACTTTTTTAATATAAAATAAATAAAAAAACATAACAATTCAGTTGATAAAATAAAAAAGAAAAAATAGGAGCGTTTAAATTAAATGACGTTAACGCATGTTAAAATGTGAGAATGACACGGAAAATTGATAGCGGCCTTGTTGCCGCCTTGTTGTTCCCAATGGAATCGGTGGAGGTAACACACATTTGATGTCTCGTATCGGTACCGAGGCCATATCAGGAATAGGTGGTAAAACGAAGAAGTTGCCGTTTTTTCGAAGGAAAGTTAAATCAATATACCAATCGGAGCCAACTTCTCTTATCGCCTTTCCAACGTATAAGACATCTTTGCCCTTAGTTTTAAACTCAATGAGAATATTATCTATCACTTTTCTTTGGTATTTTGTTACATTGCAACTCTTCTTCGACTAATTCTGGACATTGTGACCTGCTTTCCGATGCCAAATCTATCTCGATTTCATCACTGTTGCTGGATTCCAGAAGCACGCACCTCTTCGCTTTTTTCTGTGTTCGCTAGTTTTTCGGCCTATTTCTGCGAAACTTCTTCCCTTTCTGGAGAGTCTGTAGCAATCATTGACCTACCAGGCTTTCCTCCTCTCTATACCTGCTTTCTGGAACCAGCTCTTGGAAAGCCTCGAAAAGCTTCAGGACTTAGGAATGTCGAAGTGCTGGTCGATGCAACTGGCTCATTCGTATGCTAAGCAGCAATCGTATCTACAGATGTCGATGCAACCTTCTCTCTGTTTTCATCAAAAGAGGCTTGAGAATTTTTGAATTTTTATTTTGAACTAAAGGACTAAGTAATAGAATCAGAAAGATATAATGTTGCGGAAAACAATAATAGAATTTAAAATTTCTGTGTACTTTTATTTTATTTTTATTTTTTATTATTTATTTTTTATTTATTTTTACATTTACTTTTATTTTTAATATTTTATGTTTTTTACTTATATTGCTACAGTGATATTTATGAATGACCCAGTCAGAGGGAAGTAGGTTAAAAGAATCTTTGGTGAAAGACAACATGAGGAAGAGAGTCTCCCCAAGATCTCAAAACAGTCCCATATGTGTGTGCTCAAAATCATGTGCTATGACAAGAATAACATTGTACAAGATAATGAATAATCATACGATCGGGAAACATTTAAAATAAGATACTGAGATGACGTGTATCTAGAAAATAAAAATCTGACAACTAGTAATAGAGTAGTTTAAACATTGTGAAAAGTACATAATGAAGCAAACTGAACTTCTGCTAGTTTAGAAAACTTCTGGTGAGTTCCGTGGCTGAAGCGAAACTGGTTAAGTAAAGCCAAATAGGGGCCTACACGGCCATTTCCCGTTAATTAAACTCAACATTTTTTTGTTTAACCATATTATCATACAACGTAGTAAAAATTCGTATCAAGACCTAACCAGCTGTCCTGCTACGCAGGCCAGCAGCTCCCATAAGGATGGCAACAAGACCCTAACAAAACTATCAAACTAAAAAAGACATGTAACTGCATGAAACACAAGACATAAAAAAAACGGAACACATCATCTACACCACTCAATGGAAGGTTTTTCTAGTACCTCACTTAAGCACTACGGTGGCTAAACTAAGATACTTACGGCGCTGGACAAGTGGTGCCCCGTCTGCCGTACAACGTTTCGTCATTCAGCTCCATGAAAGCTGCATGGACACAGATGACATAAAAACCAGCACTTGCATTTGTTTGCTAAATTTAACCTATATATATCCGTTATATTGTACATATATTTCTGTTAAGACTTTAAATGCTGAAAATCTTTTTTAAAAGATAAGCATTGGTCCATTTTTTCAATTTTTTACTTGTGAGTTTATGCATAAATACATAACGTAAATTTTGTCTCTATAGAAAATTTTGACCATAAATTGGAAAATGATTTGTTATGTGTACACAATAGTCTTGTGTATATAAATGTTTTGAAACCACGACGATTTATCAAAATAATAGTCAGTTCACGACACCAATAATTGTAAGGATTGTACCTACCTTTCGTACTGATTCGCTTCTTAAAACAGATTCATATGACAGATTTTATTTTAACCTATTCGCTTCCCCGAAAGAGGTATTACAAAAAGTTAATGACGTTTGCCCTAAGCACGTATTACAAAAACATAATGACGTTTGCCCTAAAGTATTACTAAAAGTTAATTTGACAAACGGACATTTCACATATGGAATCTTTCTGAACCGAGATCAAAGACAAGGGTCGTTTTCCAAAAATGTCTTGCCAAAAAGATCTGGCAAATATGTGTCTACAAATGAATTATATGTCGCATGAAATTAGGCGCGGGTCCGATAAAACATTCTGGCATTTTAAATATGTGGCTGCTAAATTTAGTTGCTTGGATACAAAGAATTACAAAAATGCAGATAAAGCGAGGAAGTTAGAATTTTTGGCAGACATGTAAGTACTCAGACAGTATTGTATTAATGCGATTGTAGTTCGCACATTCGATATAATTTCATCTGATAATTATTCTTAAAGGTTCTTGTACTTTGAGGAATTATCACTTTATTGTTATACTGATTTCGCAAAAAAATGTTAAATGCTTTATTTCTGTACATTATTTACTCATTATGTAAAAACTGTAGAGATCTATAGAAGGAAGAGTTTGGAATATGGGATAACAAAGTGCATATTAGGCGTGCATTTTGTGGAAGCGAGTTCAAAGCAGGTAATTCTGGAATGTTTGTTATTTTGCTTATTTGACAGTTTCGGCAGTGTTAATCATGTGGGCAATGAAGATATACTATGTACTGTGACTCGCAGATGCATAATTCGCCTATACAATAAGTATATGTATCTACCCTTCATCCATTTGAAGAATAAAACCACATTTCATATCCATCTTCCTATAACAAGAAAGAAGCTGATGAGTATTGGGGCCATTTACGTGATTAAATGCATTGGCAAAGCGAATGGATCTGGAATAATGTCATAGGTATTATGGATACAGAAATATGTTGAAGGCTTTGCTTCGACCTCACACACATTTTGATTCATTCATAAAATAAAAAGGAATTCTGTTTGTTTGCTTTGATGAGGTTTTTCCTGGATTATTTCTATAGCACCCAGATCAAGTTATAGTTCCAGTTGTAAGGTAGCACTACAAGTTCTATTATATGAAAAGCATGCATATTTACCATGCACATATTATGTGGAAATTCTTTTGATGCAGAACTTTTCTGTTACTTCCGAAAAAAAACATTATTGATACATTTAGTTCCTGTTAATATGGAAATCTTTCAATCACTTATATAATCATAGAGGAGAAAGTCATTAGATGAAATATTGCAAAAGAAAATTAAATCAGAGATGCAATTATTTTGCACCATTAATTGAAAGCATTCAGGTGAAACTGCTACAGGTTCATTTATAATTTCCCACTATCCATATATACACAGAGTACACATTAAGTTATGAAAGAAATTAACATCTGCAATCGAATTAGAACTTGATTTTTTTTTTGTGAATGCTGATAATTGGAGGATTAATTTATACGTACGCCCATACCAGCTATTAACTGCTTTAATATATTAGTTTTATGCCAACGCTAATCAGTAAAATAAGCAATTTCTGTTTCCGTTACCTACATTTGTGCTGATCTAGCAATGTTCGAGAACTAGATTTTAGTCAGTTTACAACGTTGGCATTTTTTTGTTAAAAATCGTGAATTAAGCAGGTTTTATATCAGTGGACTTAAATTTGCGTTTATAAGTTTCCTTATCGCTCTAAATATATTTCCTCATCACACCTGAAAATGCCTAACGATCACTACTTTTAAGGATATACATATCCTGAAATCTAGGATGTATGTAGTTAATATGGGATGCAGACCTGTTTAATGTAGTTAATTTCTATAAAAATATTCCAATTTTCCGAAGATTGAAACACCTCTGTAGCGATTGTCTCTATATACATAGCAATATTTTCCTGCTCGTCTTTTTTATTGGACTTTTGTTATTAATTTTGTTCCTTGAACTTACTTTACTTTTGAAAGAGGGAGCCACTTAGAACACTTTGTACTGCATGGGTAAATGATATGCTGGGAAAATAATATCGATTGTAGGTAGCATTGGGAAATTAATGTAGATTGCTTACTTACCAATAATTAACGATTAAAAATAAGGTAGCATTAAGCAAGAAGGTAAGAATAAAGAATTAACCATCGACTGGTAAATTCTAAACGTTATCTTCAGACCGCAGCGGCAATTAGTCACGCTTTCTAAGTTTTAAAGATATCGAGGCAATCAGTCTGATATTGGTATCCAAAAAAATTGAAGCACCCCAGCCAAATATTAATTGAAGATTGAGGTGCTCAGCCAGATCTTTAGAATATTGGACATCGGCGAATACGCCAATCTATTAACTCCTCTTAGGAACAGTATCCCTGGTTTGATCCTGCATTTTATCATTGGAAGAACTGATGAGCATTTAAGTGACATCATTTTCTTTGAGAAACAAGACATTCTCAAACGTAAAATTTTAGGGAAAAGGAGTGTTTCTAGGGAGGTTGGGGTGTCGGCAAATCTAAAAATTTTTGTGTAGCAGCAACAAAGTCCCCTTCACTCACTCACTTTTTAATTCTATATACAAATATTACGAGAATGCGTATGCAATATTTTAGTAGGGATTCTATCTCAGCGCCTCCCCAGGCATTGTTCAAATATAAAATATAAGAATGGAGTTGACCGATTTCTGTTCCGAGCTATCGTGTTGGAAGGCGGATGGATAGACACATGAATGTAGTTTTACATATGTCTAATTAATTTATTTATACCTTCATTATTGCCATGCATTACAAATCTATTTAAACAAAATAAGTAACAGTTACCCTATGATTTCGTCTAGGATATAGAAATTGCGATACGTCCTCTCTTAGTTTTGCTATGAAAATTAATTCATAAAGTTGAAAAAAAAAACAAAATCAGCCTTGCTTGCTGTCCAAATTTTATGAGGAGTTAGAGTAAAGGCTCAACTACAATTTACATACACGTAAGTAATGTTATTTACGTAAAGCGAACGCTCCCATTAAATTTAACAGACATACACAAATTAACTTTAAGGCGTCGTTAAGTTCAAATGTCAAATCACAGTCAGTACAGGTGCGTTAAGAATCGCTCATTCCGTAAGAACGCGATGTGTCAAACAATTAAATTAATACTAAATGATTAAGGTGGAATAAAAATGGTACTGTGAATTAATAGAAGGCACAAATCTTCAATTAAATTAACTTCCATTTATTTTCTACCTCTTTTTAAAATTGAAAACATTAAATATCAATATAATATCCCTTACCTTAACCCTTCAATTTTACGTAAGTAAACCCCAGCCTCGTTCAAATTCTTAAAGTACTTTACTTCAATTGTAGTTTAGTCTTAAGGTGTTCACTGCCGTCAGCGTTTGATATAAATCGGCAGCAGTATTCTTGCTTTTTGTGGCAACATACAAAATGTGGAGTTAGTTAATGACATGTTCCTCAAATACTTGGATATATTCACATCGTATATCTGTTACTTCCCGAAGTAATCCTTGATCTTATAGACAAATCAATTTTATGCAGGCTTACAATGGAGTTGAATGAATCGTCTTAAAGATTTTGTTTGGGCCAAAGATTTTGCTTGCTACCCCATCAACAAACAATTGGTCAAAACATTTTTACTCTCCTAGTTTCACCTGCAATAAGCTGTGAGCTGGTGTGCAAAATATAAAGACTTTAATTTGTGAGTTTGCTGAAAAGTGAGCGCAACAGTTTTTTAGAAGCCGTTTTTTTTATAAAACTATTAGGGGGAGCCCGTCGGAGCTTCCCGGCGATAATATAGATACCTCGAAGGGTAGAGGTTGGGTGAGGTGTTAGAGATAAATAATTTCGAAGCTATTATCTGACTTGATCGCGCTATTCCGTACTCTAGGATTGCACTCTGTATCTGAATGTGTGTGTGCGTGTGTGTGCGTACATATATTCGTATGTGTTGGAGAGTGTAGCTGACTACGTCGACGCGCTCTAATGCAGTGCCCAAATATATAGTAAAACACGAAATTTTTGAATGGCATCCCTATGAAGGCGTTGCCCGATTGGTCCCATATTTGAACTGTATTTGCAATTTTTATAAAAATTCCGTGTACAAAATATGAGCTGTCCAATTTGAAGCCTTCTCAGGCAGCCACCAAGTATATAGTGAAAAACAAAACTTTTGTATGGCACCACTAAGAAGAGGTAACTCGATTTAGTCCATTTTTGGAATTATGAAAACACTAAGCAGAATTTTTTTTGTATAGCAACCCTACGAAGCAAATGTCACATTGGTCCCATTATGAACATAATTTAAATTTTTTTAAGATAGTCTCGCTCTCCATGTCGACACGTGAGGCAGTGTCCAAATATATAGTGAAAACCTAAAGCTTTGTATGGCAACACCAAAAAGCGGTCCTCTGATTTGGTTCATATTTGAGCTTGTGTGTACAATATTCATGAAAACGCCATGTACAAAATTGGACCTCTCCACGTCGATGCGTTCTGGGACTGTTTCAAAAATATATAGTGAATAACCAAAGTTTTGCATGGCAACATCGAGAAGAGATTGCCCGCTTCAGACCATTTTTGTAATTTTATTTACTATTGCTATGAAAACACCAAACACCAAATTTTAGTTCTACATATTTAAAACCAAGGAGTTGCAACATTTGTCCCATTTTTGAACTTAACGTTACGTTGTTTTTTTTAAACGCCGCGCCGCGTACAAAATTTGAGCTTTCCAAGCGTCTACTTCTCGAGCAGTTAACAAATATATAGTGAAAAACTAAAGTTTTGTATGGCAACACCAGAAAGCGGTCGCTCGATTTGGCCAACTTTTGAACTGGTATTTGCAATTTACATGAAAACGCTGTGTACAAAACTTCAGCTTTCCAATTCGAAGCGTTCTCGGGCAGTTTTCTAGACCTCGATAACAGCGCCACCATTCGTGTCAAAAATCTTTCAGACTTCAACCAACCAAACATATTCACAAACTTTAATTGAAATCGGTTTTGCGGTTTCGGAGATTAGACGTCAACCAAAGTAATGCGCGGCTCTGACTCAGCTAACCAATCAATAGCAACAGACACCATGTACTTTTGCGATTCTGATCGCCGAATCATTTAGGAAGGTAATAACAAGGTATAATTCCTTAGGTAAATAAAAAAAAAAGGGGGGAGTCACCAAATGTATGCTTCGCCTCTTCATTCTAAAACTAATTTATATTTTAAGTGCATTAATTTATAATAACAAATACTTGAAAGATTGATTTTCTGTATTAAAATTCAACCTTTGAACAGGGGGCAGTATGTTCAAACGAACATTAAATAGCCACCTGAAAGTAAAAAAGTGTAACAGATTCTAATTCCAAGTATTTCTAGTTATTGAAAATCGGTTGGGAACGAAACGATGTATACCTAGCTACAAGCATATCGATAAGGCAGTGTTTAGTGGCTACATTGCACATAAACAAATCCGGGACACAATCCAATAAGAGGAAAGTACCTTGTCTTCGATAACAGTGCGCGAATCAATTGGAATTAGATTAAGTAATCTGTACATTTAAATGAATCTTTAAAATAGCAAATTAGCAATATTGTAATAGGTATCTTATTGTATAATTATAATCCTAATAACTTTAGCTAGGCAAAATTAGGAACGGCAATAAAAAAATGCTCAAAATTCCAGTTGCTTTGCACAGCTGACAGGGTCAATGTAATCTTCTGACCTACGCACAGCTGCTAAGGTCAACGGACTTTTCTGTTGCTACCTACGCACAGCTGCTAAGGTCAACGTACTTTGGTTACTATGCGCAATGTAAAATAATTTGTTGGAGCCGTGCGCAATTCAGAGGCAATATAAGTCGCAGGCCAACTTGAATCTTTCTCTTTTCGCATCCAGCTTTCATAGATTGCGCAACATTTGGAATTCGACTTGGTTAGTGTAATAAAATATAATTATTAACTCAATAACTTTATCTTGGGTCTCGACTGGAATAAATTCTACTAACATAACAACTTTGAACTGGAATAGATTTTACTAAATCAATACCTTTATCTTGGGTAGCGACTGAGATAAAGATAGTTAATCTAGGCCCAGACTGACGCGGTGGCGATGGCGGAGGCGGTGGCGGTGGTAAGGCGGTAGGAGTAACGAAGCGGTAGCGGTGGTAACCACTCACACTGGTGCGGTGGCGATTGCGATTTTTATTTTTTAATTTGCTTCATTTTAATAAGATTTCTGAAAGGAATCAGTAGGTACTACTGAAATGAGGGGAAATACTGAAGAAGAACTTTTGTTATTTATGTTTGCATTATGCAAAGATGAAGAAAAGTAAGTATTTGTGATTATATTATAGTTCACCTTTATGTATGTAAATTTTTAAATTATTTTCCATTATAGAAACGAAGTTAAAAAAAGGAAATGGAGCTGTGACATCAACTTGAGCCGAGAAATCAAAGGAGAATTTTACACCTTGTTCGCAGATATGCAGAAAGATGAAAAGCGGTTCTATCAATACTTTAGAATGACGGGGCCCAGTTTTAATGAAATACTGGGTTATATAGAACAGGATATTCGAAAAAATGATACAAATTTTCGTTGTACCATACCTGCAGTACAACGTCTGGCAATTACTCTACGGTAAGAAAACTATATATTTTAATGTTTGAATTCATATGTATTTCGCCAAACGCGTATATGTATTACATTTTATTTATTTTCACTTTTAAATTGAATTGTTAAATTCATCCATATCAGCATTGAAATTTTCATACCAAGAAGCAGCAGAAGCAGAGGTAGTAGTGTTTGAAAATTTTTGAAAATTATGATTTCCTAAGCTCGCTATCGAGTTTTCTTCGTCCTCTTCCATTTGCAACAAATTTTGCTCCATTACGATCTGTGAAATTTTCAATTTAGTATGCGCTTGTCTTCTCGCTGAAAATGTTTTTATGTGTTTCGCATATCCCAAAAATATCAGCTCTGTTGCATCCATGCTTTTTGTGTCTGATTTCCTTTCTTTTAAAAACGATATGACCTTATCGACTCCTGATGTACAACTACTTCAGCTTCTTTTATAAGTTTCTTCTTTTTGCTTGGAATGACGTGTCCTACATCAGTATCAACATTTTCAGACTCTACCATGGTTTTTTTAGGAATTGGTGTTGATGGAATGAGTTCTCTTTGTAAAGTGGTTGATGCTGCTAAATTATCTGTTTGCGATAAATATTCTCTTTCAGGCAATTCATAATTAGACCCGTTACCATCGCTGCGAACATTTGTTGCAGATTTTGCAAATTTTAAAAAAGGCCTTAGAAAATCCATATGTTTTGCCCATGGCTAAGTTTTTTAAGCGTTCGTGCATTTTACTGCTTGGCATGTATGGGTTTTTATACTTCTTAAATGTTTGCTGTAGGAATCTCTTAAATTTTTCCAATGTTTTTTTAGTTCTTCTCCTGAAATTTAAAAAGAAAAATAATTAAATTTATTATAATTAATAAACAAAATATGTTTTCAGATTTCTAGCTACTGGTGACAGCTTCAAGACAATTGGCAGTAGCTACAGAGTAGGATTTACTACTATAGGCTGCATTGTTCGAGAAGTCTGTCAAGCAATTTGGGAACGAATGCAATCGACTTATTTACCCGGGCCTACAAGACATACTTGGGAAGCAGCAGCAAATGGATTTCTAGAAAAATGGAAATTTCCGAACTGTGTCGGAAGCATAGATGGAATGCATGTTACAATTAAGTGTCCTCAAAAAATCGGATCTATGTACTTTTCTTATTTGAAAAAATTTTCAATTGTTCTATTGGCTATTGTTGGACCTGATTACAAATTTATATGTATAGATGTAGGCGGGTACGGGAAAACAGTGATTCTGGCATTTTGGATGAATCAATTATGTATTGATTGGTGATGAAGGTTTCCCTTTGAAAACATACCTTATGCGGCCATTTCCTTACAGAGTTTCGAGATATAATCCAGAAAAAGAGAGATTTAATACTTGTCTCAGTACGTCTGGACGTGTGGTGGAGAATGCATTTGGCATTCTTTCTCAAAAATGGAGAATTTTTTTTAGGCCGTTAGAAACCAATGTAACAACAACAATAAAAATAGTTCAAGCAGCTTGTGCATTGCATAATTTTTTAAGATCTAAAACTTATGAAGACAATTATTTTGCAGTTTTAGAACCTCCTGAACCTCAAATGAAAGCTTTTTTCAAATTTTAAACAAGATTCAAAAAGATCAAGAAATGAGGCTTTTGAGATACGCCAAAACTTTGTAAAATATTTTAATATAGATAAAAGATAAATACATTTTATGCACTAAATATAAATTGAATGTAATGTACTTACCAGTTTTTCCCGTTTCCTTTTCAATTTCGTCCCATATTTTATTCTTTTTTTTAAAAATTTTATAGTCTTCATGACGCAAATCATACAAAATTGGATATTTTCTCACAATTTCAATCACTTGTTCACATTCCATTCTGCACCTGCTACTTATCTTATCAAGTTCAGCGTGATGTGCGATATCGAGTAGACGTTTCTTCAATTGCTCCTGTAAATTTTTCCTTGTTTGTCACTGCCGCGCTTTTGTTTTTTGTGTAAGCTTACTTAGTTATTGGCACACGCTTTGCTCGAGTGTGAGTGGTCTTAAATTTAATTTTTTTTCTCTTTCACTAAATTTTATATTTTGCATTTGTACTGTACTAAAAAAATTGTAGTCTTTTGTACATATCCATGAATAAATTTTTATTATTATTATTATTCTAAAGAGTGCGGACGTGTCAATTCAAGCTCCGTGAAATTTCTAAAAATCAGTGTAATAATAAAAACAAAAAAGCGAGAAAAGTCAAGAATATTAAGTGTGTGTGCTGTTCCACAGGTTGTTTCTTCAAAATTTTGTTGAAAAAACTAATAACAAGAAACTTAAATTATTGTGAAAAATCGAAAAAATTTGTGACATTTTAAGAATTTAATCTAATTTCGGTCGTTGCCATGACAACGAGGCAAAACTGACAAATTTTTAGTGCAAATTAAAAGTGGAATATTTTAATAAATAAATAATTTTGGACAGAAGTAAAACAATAAAAATTATAATAAAAAAATAACTGTAATCTACTCTGCCGCGCTCACAATGAGCTCGAGCAGCAACGAATCTGAGGAGACTGATGATCCTCTCAAAGTGAAAGGAAGTAGGAAGAAGAGCAGAAACGCTTCTTCTTCCTCTTCCGATAAAACTCAAGGGCCCAAAGAAAAGGCCATTAAGGGCCCCATTCAAGAGGCCATTAAGGGCTCAAGTGAAGAGGCCAAGGCAATTGCCAGGAAAACTCCGACTGTCCAAGAAGAGTCGGGAGTACCAGCTCCAAAAACTACAGCTATTGCTGCAGAATCTGTAGCTGCAGCTTCAGCAAATGCTGAGTCGAAATCTTCGACTCTAGGACAACATCCTACTCTGAAGGAAGTTGTGCAAAAGGCTTCGTCGTCGGCGCCAAAGCCTAGCGGATTGGTAATGAGGCCACCGCTTTCTTCAAGCGTCTCCAAGAGGCAACCAGTAGTACCAGGAGTTCAGGCGGCAGCACCACGATCCGCGGCGTTAGTGTCAGGGATCTCTTATGCTCAGGTAAGTGGTGGTTCCAAGAACATTTCCAAAATCGAAATTCAGAGCAGGGGCATCACTCCTCGTCCAGCCCCATTGGAAGCAGGTAAGCCTCGGCCCAAGACCAGTGCGGGTCTCCAGGGCTTCTTCGACGGGAGGTGGCAGAATGAGAGCTACGGTATGCAGCTCGAGCACATCAGAGGATGTCCTCAGAGCGCATACCTGAAGGCAATCTTCCGTGTCGTCTCCTGTGAGCAGCTATTCTCCATGGGGATAATAGCTGGGGGAATGGTTGAGGTGTATACCACAACCCTCGGGAGTGCTACCAAGCTAATGCTTGAGGGCATCGTGGTGGAGGGTAGACACTTCGTTCCATTCCCGTTAAAAGAGAAGCCCACGATGGTCGTGTTTTCGCGGGTCCCTATGCGAGCCCAACATGAAGACCTCTCGAATTTCCTTAGGAGATTCGGGAAGGTTCATGGAAAGGTTCCGGCTATTCCCATTAAAATTAGGGACGAGGGTCTCGGGCGGGGTATCTTCGGTACTAGCCGGGAAGCGTCCATCACCTTGAATAAGGGGTGTACGCTTCCGTCAGGCTTTTACCTGAGCATATCCGGCTCGAGATACTGGATAGACGTTGGCACCGAAGCGAAATGCCATGCTTGCCATTTGGTAGGGCATTTTATTGCTGACTGCCCCAGGAGAACCGGGTAGAAGGCTGAACCGAGGGTTCCCTCGAAGGAAGCCACTACTACAGTAATGGATCTGGAGAAGGAGCCTTCGGCCGGCACTCAACCTGCTATTTTGGAGCAGCCAGTGGTTAGGGTGCCTGAAGTTGTCCTAGAGGCAAAAGAAATTATGGCTATAAACGGCGCCACATCGGCACGTGAAAACACGGCTACTTCTGACGAGGAGTCGAGGAGCCATCTAGGCAAAAAAAAGGAGGACGAGAAGGAGGAAGACGAAGGTGGACCGGGTGATGCTGCCTCCTTCAGAGCCATTAAAGCCAGTCGCATCAAAGCGGCCCCACTCGCAGGAGGACGATAGTGGAGCTCGCGGTTCGAAGGTTGTTGTGAGGGACGCGGAAGGGTCTCTCGAACAGCTTTCGGACTACGACATGACCGGTTTGGATGATACTGGTCTCTCGAGCTTCAGTGGCTATGAGTCGTGTGGTAGCGCCATTTCGACGGGTAGCCAATTTGAGGTCTCGAAGGGGATGGAAACCCTTCCTAGGGAGAAAATTCGCAGCATTCTTGGCCAGCTCTTGTACAAGAAGAATTCAGGTAAAATCTGGAGTATTCTTGTACGGGAGCTGGAGAGGCCAGAGTTGTTACTTCCTCAACTTCTACTCCTACAACAGGAGTCGAAGAAAAAGGGGAAGTACAACGATGTAGCTCGCTTGGATCGTCTCCATAGGAGGGTGGAGGAGCTGATTCAGGAGCATGGCTTGGTCGATTCTTCTCGTCCGTAGACGTCGTACCATCATCGTTTGAGCTTCTTATCTCTTTGAATGTGTAAGATAGGCTCTATTAACACCGGGGGTTTAAGTGCTCATTAAAGACTACACAGTACTATCGAACATGCCAAAATGTTCGATATAGACATTACACTTCTGCAGGAGACGAATTTCACTCAAGACACTTATACACAACTTGAGCGCTATGCTTATCTACACACTGGCTATGCAATGTTTGCCACACCTGCACCTCGCCGAGGCTCAGGGGTGGCAATCATTGTATCCAACAAATTTACACTATCGTCTCCTGTCTATACAGATATCTTCCCAGGCTTCGCTTCTTCCTTGGATTTTGTCGTTCAAGACAAACATATCAAGGTAGTAAACGTGTACCTTCCTCATGACCAGGACATATCAAGACAAGTTCTTGATAGTGTTTAGTCCTGTCTGGTGAATTTTATAGGCGAAACTGTACTCGGAGGTGATTTCAACTGCACTCTGAATCCCTCAATGGATCGGCACTCTGGAGTTGAGTTCAACTCTGTCAATGCTACTCGGTTGAGGAATTTTGTCGGCGTTTTCAGACTCGTGGATATCTATCGTTGGATGCATCCTACGACTAGATCATACACGAGGGTCTCGCGAAATATCCATGTAAGTCTCGCAGGCTCCAGAATTGATAGACTTTACGTCTCACCTGGAATACTAGAACATTTCGTTGGTGTCACTCATGAAGTGTATTCAATTAGTGATCATCTTCTTGTGGTGGCGACCAGCACTCTAGTTGAAAGCCGAACTGCATACTGGATATTCAACAACTATTTGTTGAATTCCGAGCAGTTCATCAATGAGTTCATTGATTTCTGGCACGATTGGCAAGAGAGGAAAGCTGACTTTCCTTTTCTTAGTCAATGGTGGGATGTTGGAAAGCTCCACATTCGGTCTTTTACCGAGACGAGTTTCAATCGAAGTGGCTATCAAGCTTCTATCTTGTCGCCGAGGTCTCTCGAGTGGCAGCTCTTCTCCCAAATCAGCCGGGGTTGATTCTTTATTTCAATGGAATAAAGGAACGCTTGGCGACACAGACTTACAAGCACAGCTTGGAGTTTGTGCTGCTCGGCCAATTGCGCTGGCTGAGAGAAGGCGATTCTTCAACTGAGTACTTCTTTCAGGCGACTAGACGTCGTACTGCTTCTTGTGAGGTCGAATCGATAATTGATGAATCTGGACAAGTCCTCAACGGACAACAGCTATCAGAATATATTCGAGACTACTACAGTAGTCTCTTCTCTGAATCGACGTCGACAACATCCTCGACCACTCATGAATTTCTTGAGAATATTCCCACTTTCTCTGAAGAAAGTAAGGAGCTCCTGGATACAGTAGTCACATTGGATCTAAGGCGACACATTTCACCTGGTTATGACGGCTTGACTCCAGAATTCTTCATACGTTTCAGGGATTTATTAATTCCTGACCTTTTGGAAGTCTTCAATTCGGCGGTTGAGACACATTCAGACTTTCCTTCTAGTTGGAGGAGATCTGTTATGCGTTTGATTCCAAAGAAGGGAGATTTGCAGAGGATGGGGAACTGGAGGCCAGTAACCCTATGCAATGTAGACTACAAAATCGTCTGCAAAGCATTAGGGGCGATATTCCGCTCAGTGATTGCTTCGGTAATACACCCGGAACAGTCCTATTGTATACCTGGTCGTAGTATCTACGACAACATCGCGGTAGCCAAGCATTTGTTTGCCTACCATGAGCAGACAGGTACACAAATGGCAATGATTTCACTTGACCAGCAAAAGGCTTTTGATAGTGTCTCGCACGAGTATCTCTTGACTGCTCTCGAGGCATTTGGGTTTCCGCCCAGGTGGCTCGATATCGTCGGGAAACTGTATAGAGATTCAGCGATTTTGATTAAGCATCAAGGACAAGTTCTGGCTCCTATCTCGTTTCATCGAGGTATCAGAGAGGGCTGTCCATCGTCAGGTATGTTTTATGATCTTTCGTTGGAGCCGCTACTGGTGAATCTTCGTCGAATGCTCGGACAGTATGCGGTTCGTCTACCATATACCAATGTGAGGCCTCTTATGTTGGCGTATGCGGATGATCTGTCTATTTCGTGACAGGAGATGAAGCTTTTCCGGTCGCTCGTGCTGTTTTCGAACAGTTCGAACGTATAGTGGGCGCTAAAATCAATCTTAGTAAGAGTCAAGGCTTGTGGTGTGGAAGGTGGAGAGATCGTACAGATACTCCACTGAACATCCAATGGACTAATACTTGCCTGAAGTATTTAGGTGTGTATATCGGACGCGAGAGTAAATCAAATAATACCCGCATCGCTCTTGAGAAACTCTCTAGAGCTGTAAACTCATGGCGTAGTCGACTGTTTCCATTATCCTTAATGGGTAGGTCAGTCGTGATAAACTATTTGATTACCTCGTCCATCGTTCATCTGCTAAAGTCTGAGACGTTTGATGAAGGCTTCGTAGGTCTTCTTCAAGCAAAAGCGATAGACGCCTTTTGGTGCGGAAGACGATGGGTTGCAGAAAGCACGCTCTGTCTGCCAGTCAAGATAGGTGGATTAGGTCTCACTAACTTGGTTGTGAAATCAATGTGTCTCCAAGTGCGTGCATTCCAAACAGTGTTTTGCCAGAGAGACAGCTTGATTTCTCAACTGTGGGTGAATGTACTGGGAGGGATCGGCATAGGGGAGTATTACTACCTACTCTCTGTTCGACCACCTTATCCTCGTGACTGGCCACAGGATCTCATCTCAACGATTCAGACCTGGGGCAGAATCAGGCCAGCATTTCACCTTCAGTGGAATGCTCTAAGGTACATGCAATTCGCGTCGATTCCAATCAGGTTTAATCCTGAATTAATGGATTCAGTGTTCAGTAATGCTCGGGGTTTTGAAGCTGACACGCACACACTGACAGTTCTCGGAGATATTATTGATATCTCTGGAAACTGTCGAATAAACACTAACACTTCACAACTACACGACCTGGCTGCTTCTGCGCGGGAGAGATTTCGCCAACTTGGGACCAGTGACCCTGGCACTAAGTTGGAAGATGCTTCCGTTCTGAACAGACTACCACACACACCATTCAGCACACTTACAACACGTGTGCTCCGTGACGTGCTTATGTCAATAAGACCTCCGGAGTATACAGGATACAACAGATGGCGAACACACCTCGGGGTGAATATGGGCGTGATGGGAGGGATAACTTGCAGAGTAGTCTACAGTTATCCTTCTAGTTACAAAGATGCTGATGTAGCATTCAACTTGCTGCATCACAGTCTTATGCATCCTAATCAGTTGTCACATATCGACCGCCGAGTTCAGAGGATTTGCACAGTTTGTGCTGGTGAAGGCACCCTGTTTCACAGGTTCTTCACTTGTCCGGCTTTGCAGGGTCTAATGGATCTCGTGCGCGGTATGTGTCAGTTGATCCACCCGAATTTCGGCATTACTAGGACATCGTTTCTATGGGGACCAAGGGTCTGTAGTCGAGTGAATTGTTTGCTTAGCTTTGTGTTGACACTGGCCAAATCTACAATTCACCTGTACTACATGAGAGTCGAAGCTGGGAATCAGAACACTGACCCACAACACCACGCACACGCACTTAAGCGCCACTTCGTTGACAGGTTGAAGAGACGTTTACGTCTCGAATATCTGGCAACGAACGCAGACACATTCAACTGCACATGGCAACCACTATCGTCGGTGCAGGATGGAGCTCTTGTCTTTCGCTGGTGAGAACAGGCCACAGCATTTGCAACACTAGTCCACGGGGCTTCACCCCGCTTAGGAATCGTTGCAAGTGCTGTGGGAAGGACAAGCACTCTGTTAGAGATGCTAAGCTGGAGGGATGATGAGGGCAATTTGTAGAGGTCTATGATACTACAGGTTGCCCTCGCGGGACTCTATAACGGTATCGTGTAAATTTTTCGTTCGTTCGGTCATTTATTTGTAATTCGGTTTCGGTGCTAAATTTCAAAATTTTATGTTGAAAATTCGTTCGTTTAGGCAATTATTTTTATTAGTTTATTTTAGAAATTTGGAACTTCTCGGAACTGCCACTTATCCAATTGTCAAAACTGGGACTACTAAATTTTTTGTACATATTTTAGATCCTTTTCAAAATTCTTGTGCCCGTTTTTTAGTCTCTTTTGAGAATTTTGTGTCATTTGTTTTACATTTTTGTGTCTTTTTTGGTGTTTATTAGTTGTTATTTTTTGTCCCTATTGACTTGTTATACCATTTAGTTTAGCTAGCGTCTTTTTTTTTACACTTTGTAGAGCCTTTTGCCACGTATTTTTAAGAAATTTTTAAAAGAGCCAAAGAGCCAATAATAAAAGAGTCGTATATACATAAAAAAAAATATTATTATTATTATCTACTTGCGATCACGCGGTGAAATGGTGCATGCAGCGGTTGGTGGCGGTGGCGATTTTAATCGCCGCTCCACCGCTCATCGCTGTTCAGTAAATCGCAACAATGTATGCTGACACATTTGAGAACACATGCAGCGATTGACCGCCTTACCACCGCTACCGCATTCACCACCGCGTCAGTCTGCGCCTAGCTTTATTCTGGGTAGCGACTAGAATAACACAGACTAACACTCTTGGGTCTCGACTGAGATAAAGATAGTTATTCCGGGTAGCGACTAGAATAACACGCACTAGTCTCAAACCTTTATCTTGGGTCTCGACTGAGATAAAGTTATTTATTCTGGGTACCGACTAGAACAAACACGACTAATACAACTTTGCTTTGGGTCTCGACTGAAGTAAAGTATCTTGTTCCAGGGAACGAACGACTAGAACAAGAATTCTACTAACCAAATTACACATTTGCTGTGGGTCTCGACTGAAGCAAAAGTATCTTGTTCCGGGGAACGACTAGAACAAGATAATCACTAACTATTTAATTAGCAACGCCATAAAGTCGATTCCATATAGTTTTATATTGGTGAGTAAATTTTTTTGATTAATCATATGTATATTATAGTTCATATTGATTATTATATTTATATATATATATACATATATAGTGCCATTGTTCAAAGTTGTCTTAGCTTTTACAGTATTGTGTTGAGATTAAAATTATAAACTTAAGGGAAACTAGTAAGTAAGCGATTTTATTAAATCAATTGAAGTTTAGTTATTAAGTGTCGTTATTGAAATAATAGAAGTGAAATTGAATTGTGTTAGTTTAGTTCTAGTTGTAATTTTGTACATAAGTTTTACGTGTGTGTCCAATAAACCACTGACTTTAAAATTATTCCCCGGCGTTCTTATTTACAATCCACATCCTTGATAATATTGCTTATGAGTGTTCTTATTGGCAGAATATTTTATGGTCCTTCGTAGCCAGAATTAAAGTCTAGTGGTTTATAATCTCACACGTCTTAACATGAGTACACTTCAAAAATTTTTGGCTAACCAAGCCAGCAAAAACCATTGAAAAATCTCTCGAGAACTACAACAATACTGTAGTAGAGAAATGAGCAAAAGGGCTTGTTTCTGAGCGCTTAATCGCTTCAAGCGAAATCTGGTCAGATTACAAGTCTATTCATTATACAATTATCCAAGCTAGGCAGGAGTTGGATGTCAGTGAACTTGAGAAGTATGAGTATTTCTTACATCATCAATTTGCAGAGGTGGAAAATAAGTACTATACATTCCGAGGTATTCTTGGGATGCATTAGATGCTTTTGAGCCAAAAGCAGAACAAAAAATTGCTGCAGAAATTAGAACTGATCATCAATCTTCGTCTATTTTGAATTTACCCAGAATTACACTTCCAACATTTTCTGGTTCTTATGATTCATGGAGATCATTTCACAATTTGTTTAATTTTCTAGTTCATAAAAATCATTCACATTCACATTTGCTGCGACAGTTTCCAGTAACAGACGCAAGCTACGAAAATGCATGGAAAACGTTAAAGGATAGATCGGACAACAAGCGAGTATTAGTGAATGCTCATCTGAAAACTCTGTGCAATCTATCTAAAACAACAAATGAATCTGCTAAGGCGATACTATCCTCATTAGACAATTCTTCAGAATGCATTTTCGAGCTTGAAGCTTGAGGAGTTTCCACAAAGCAAATATTCTTTTAGGAGCAGAAGTTGCGATTAGGGCATATGAAACCAGCTGAAAAGGAAGTTAGCAGAGAACAAAGCTACAACCTTCCGCATCACGCTGCTATAAAATCAGATAATACGACCACAAAGGCTCGAGTCGTCTTTGACCCTTCAGCCAAGTCTACTAATGGGAAAAGCTTAAATGAACAGCTCCATACTGGACCAGTCTTGCAATCCGAACATTTTTCATCTTACTACGATGGAGAAAATACAAATACGCTATCTCCGGCGACATAGAAAAGATGTATAGAATGATTAACATTCAATCATCAGATCAAAGGTATCAGAGAATAATTTGGAGAAATAGTCCTGGTGCACCCATAAAGGGACTATCAAATAACGTAGCGTTTGGCACTGCTCCAGCTCGCTCCCTATCTCACTATCAAAACACTTCATCAGCTTGCACAAGATGAAGCTGAGACGTATCCAATTGCTCCTAAAATTGTTACTCGCGACTTCTACGTAGACAATTTAATTACAGGTGCAGAATCTATCGATGAAGCTCTCAAGATACAAACGCAGATTGTTAGCCTATTATCTTTAGGTGGGGTTAATCTAAGGAAATGGGTTAGCAACTCCCCGGATCTTCTTGCTGGCATTCAAGAGGAGCAAAGGGAAGTACAACTTCCCCTACGGTTTGCAAGTGAGGAGTCAAAAAAAAAAAGCTCTTGGTATCCATTGGTATCCAGGAGCTGATTACTTTATCTTGCAATATCGACAAATAGCAGATCTTCTATCTACTAAACGATCCGTTTTATCAGAAATTGCTACATTGTCTGATCCACTAAGCTGGATCTCACTAATAGTAATCACTGCAAAGGTTCTGATGCAAACCTTGTGGCTCTCTGGATGTTCGTGGGATGATCCGATTCCTACACCCATTGACACCCAATGGCGGCATTTTAAGGAAGAGTTGTATCATATTAGCCAGCTGAAAATCCCACGCTGGCTACATACGAAAAACAATTTAACAAATTGTCAGATACACGGATTCTCAGATGTCTCCAATCAAGCTTATTCTCCTGCAGTGTATATCAAAGTTGTTGACGTCGATGGAAAAGTCCATATCAATTTGCTAATGGCAAAATCAAACGTAGCTCCTGTGAAACCTGTATTACTTCCTCGGCTGGAGTTGTGTGGAGCAGTTTTATTAACTCGTCTTATAAAACGAGTAAAGACAGATTTGGAGCTTAATCGAGTCCCCATCTATGCATTGACAGACTCTTCTATAGTCTAATCTTGGATACACAATCATCCAAATATATATAAAGCTTATGTAGCGAATAGTGTTTCTGAAATCCAGGAACAACTAGATATCAAAGTGTGGCGTAACGTCCGTTCCGCAGATAATCCCGCAGATTGCAACTGCAAAGGAATCAACCTGCGAATCTAATCAATCTTGAACTCTGGTGGCACGGACCCAGATGGCTTCAGCAGCCCGAGGAAAATTGGCCTCAGTCAAAACCCTCAGCTAACTTGCAAATAGATTCTGAATAAAAGCGCGTGACACATACTGCTGTATCCCAAACAATGATATACGAATTATTGAGAAATATTCTTCCTTCATAAAATTAAATCATGTCACGGCATATTGCCTCAGATTTTTGAACAATATCCGAGCAAGCCGAGATCTAACAACAGGTGTAATTAAACAAACAGAACAGCTTTCCCCAACAGAGCTGCTGGAAGCAAACTACTTGTTAATAAAAGTAGCGCAAGGCATTACTTACGATAACGAGATAAGACTATTAAAAGCAGGATTATCGCTTCCAGCTAAAAGCAATTTGATATCCCTTAATTAATTTACTGACAATGACCAGTTATTGCGGGTAGGAGGTCGCTTACAAAACGCTCATATCCCATATGATCAACAACATCTGATCATTCTACCAACAGAAAGTAAATTAACAAACCTAATTATAGATCATATTCATCTAAAAACTCTGCATGGTGGTGTACAGCTTGTGTTAAATACTCTAAGACACGAATATTGGGTTTTGCAAGGATGACTAACAGTAAAAAACATCCTACATAGATGCATTCCCTGCTTCGAGCAAGCTGCCCGAACTAGGACTCAAATAATAGGTAATTTGCCAATTCCAAGAGTGAATATCTCAAGACCATTTCAACAAACAGGTGTCGATTATGCCGGTCCTATTAATTTAAAAATGTCAAAGCACTGTTTCTGATTTATCAACAGCTAGTTTCATCGCAGCTTTCAAAAGGTTTTCTAGTCGCCGAGGTTTGTGCACTGATATCTATTCTGACAAGGTTTTCCAGAAAGAATTCAAATCTGCACTCAAAAACGCAAGCAATAAAATTGCTGAAAAAATTGCGCACGACGGAATCACTGGCACTTCAATCCACCTTCGGCTCCACATTTTGGAGGCCTGTGGAAACTGGAGTGAAATCTATTAAATTTCATTTAAAATGAGTCTTAGAAAACGCCCTTCTAACTTTTGGGGAATTTGCAACAGTCCTGGCTCAAATCGAGGCCTGTTTAAACTCGCCACCCTTGTGTCCCATCACTGAAGATAAAGGTGACCTCAATGCATTAACTCCAGGACATTTTTTAATAGGAACATCTTTAATCGCACCGCCAGAGCCTGTGATGCCCAATAGAATATCATCAGTAACTATATTCAATCATATACAACTCCTGAAGCAACACTTTTGGAAGAAATGGTCCACGGAGTACTTGAATTCCCTACAAAATAGGCCTAAATGGAAACAACCAACATTAAATCCTTCTGTCGGAGATTTAGTTCTGATTAAAGAAACAAATCTACCTGCATGCCATTGGATTCTAGGAAGAATACTAGAAGTGCATAAAGGAAACGATAACTTCGTAAGTAACAACCCAAATCTATAACGATAATTGCTTGTGTACTAAAAAACAACTAAAATGTCCATTCTCAACATATGTACCTACATACAGGTACACAACAGCAATGCCCGCGTAAACAAAAAAAAGAATAAAAATAAAAAAAAAAATTTTGCATAAAAATTTTCCCGTGGAAAAAATTCTATCAAATGGAAAATTTTGCAAAACCGGCCGTTAACTCTGCATTCCAATATCGCATCTCGACAAATTCGAAAAAAACAATGACAGTTAATTTCAACCAAACTTTGAAATTTTCAAATATAGCTCGCTTCGACTTGCATAAAACTCCTAAGAAGTCCGTTAGCCTTGCCTACAAATTTGAATCAACATTTAAAATTACTACCCGTTACGTCCCTTTAAATAGCGCGCACAGAATGTAAAGCGCATCAGTTTTAGTTCTAAATTCAGCGATGCAATCACCTATACGCGAAGCCGATAATGCAGTAATACTGCCACCAACACCGGGACGGAGTATTGAGGAATTTCGGGAGGATCTGCGATTGAACACAATCCAGGTTCCAGAGGTCATCTGTGTGGATGATTCACCACCACCAACCCCAACTCCAAAGCAGCAGAGGGTAGTTAAATCAGCGTCCCCAACTTCAGAGAATGCGGTAACACCAATGGAGGCAGAGCCATCCACAGCTCCAACGGATCAGCAGCCAGAGCAGTCCACTTCTGCTGCTTCCATCCAGCAGCCATCGACGTCTAATTCAGCTATTCAGCAGCCGACAGCAAAGGCTATCCAGCTTTTGCAGGAGATTGTCCTATTGCCAGGAGAGAACGGAGACAAGGATCTCCAACTAAATATTGTCGACAATACAAAGCCTGAAGCGAAAAATTTACGATTTCCTACGAAGCCTTGAAAAAATCGAAGAAACGAAGGCAGCATTTCACCACTCGTGATGGAATAAAAATAAAGATTAAATTGTTAGCGAATGGTCAAATAAAGCTAATTCAATAAAGTCAATTTTTTTTCATAACTTAACCCTTTCCACCTATACACATAGGCCATAATAAACAATTATGCGAAGTTCATGTTTTGCTATAATTTCTTCTAGATTATCACCCGGCATCTAATCGTTAAAAAAAAAAGAAAAAACCAAATCTGTTTCAAAACACAGAACTTTTCCCATGTAAAGATCCCATAGTGCTGCAATTTCTGTATTACAAACCACAAAACCCTTTTCATCTAGTAGAAGGGGGCATAATCACAATGATGCAAAGTCCAGGTCTTTGCTTTGTTTCTTCACAACAAAGATATCTTTTTTTCCAGACAAAAAAATAGTTTTTAAAAAAATAAAAAATAGGTTATTTCGCCACACTCGAACTTTGGACCTGGGACGTGATACCGGATCAGCGCTCAGTGAAGCCCGGCTATACTGCCAACGAGAGGCCGGTTCATTACATGACAACTAAAGCCCGTCCAACACAAAGTGATAGCCAATGTGACTGACGTCAAACAAAGTAATGCGTGGCTCTGACTCAGCTAATTAATCAATCAGTGGCGTGGCGTCTTTGGAAGCAAGGGAAGCATTGCTTCCCTTAGGATTTCTGAATTAATTGAATTAAAACAAATAAAAATGAAATCAAATAAAAAATTACAACATAAAAATATCATCAAAAAATTTCCATCAACAATATTTTCCGTAAAGGCTTTTTATTCGCCCTGCGCTGTAAACTATCAACGAGAACCTCGAACAAAACAATCAAAAACAAAGCATCGAACAACATGTAACAAAAAGTATAGCATTCGAACACGTCTGGGCTCTGTCTATGAAATCGCCACCGACAACACTGCCTGAGGAGATGGCTTGCAGTTCTGCTTCCATCAGCAATCGAACAACATCCAAACAATGTATGGCATTCGAACTCGTAAGGAATCTACCTATTATATCACACTATTCTGATGTTCGTTCGCCACTTACAGCTACGCTCAATAAGAAATGGTTCCAAACATAAGGGATGCAATTAAAAAAATGCTTCTATGGGACCTACAAGCACTGCTATACCGGTAGCATTGATTAGATTAATTTCATTCATATATATGATAACATTTTTCTTATAATAGATCATCGCTGTATTTGTTTTAACTGGAAGCATTTTTATTTCTGTTTCCATCAATTTCTGTCGGTAGATCGATTAGGAAGTATTTCGCTTGCTGTCTGATAGGAAATAGTTAATTCTTGAGGGGAATTTCAAGTTGGATAGGGGAATATTACTTTAGAGAAGAGATGGCTTGAAATATGATATTGATGATAAAATCGTACAGTCGGAGGCAAATAAGCAAATGAGCAATTATTGATGTTTTAATTTAGCTTATTTAGAATTTATTTGTCGCCGGTATGCATAATCACGAATCTACTTTTTCAGATATTTAGTTTACTCCAAAAATTGCTACATCTCAAGAGAAGTCATGAAGAACGCGACGAATAATATACTTTGTTTCAAGGCTATAAACGAATTTGTAATTCTCCATTTTCATATTTTGCAAGTTCTTTGAAATTTCATTTACAGAGTTCAAATGCGTTATTACCTTAGAACATTCTTGAGGATCTCTCCATATTCTTAAAACCATTCATCATTCCTTTATTTCCGAGAAAACTGAAAGTTTAAAATTTGTTTATAGCTTTAATTGAAACTATTGAATAAATAACTAATATGGAAGCGAATTATCGGGTGAAAACTTAAGCCACTCGAAATGGATTAGTGTGCTGTGTTTGTATTCGCTTCGTCATAGCAGTAGTGAAATCGTAACATTTTTAATGGGAACTTTTTTATACTTCAAATTGCTGTGTAAATAACCAAGGCGTTTGCGCCTCCAAAGAAATATTGAAAAGGAGAAACCTTCTGACATTTATCGAATAAACAAATCGCACATAATCTTAAAACTTTCGTGTATTTCTCTGCATCTGTTGTACATATTTAAAAAAAAAATCACGAAGATGATATTTTTTAAAATATATTCACTTGCGTAAAAAACGGTTTTCCGCTGAAATTTCCACAAGTGTTGGTGTATAATTGCACCGCACATTAAATTAAAAGCTAATAGCTTTAATTTCACAAAACACTAAACAGTATAAAACTGTACACTTCAAGCTTCCGAAACAACACAATTTTTTAAGGTCATTAAATTCTATAAAGTTTCACTGAACTTCCAGAACTCTGAAATGTTTTCATTCAAAATCGTTAAGGTAAGTTCAACCAAGTTCATTTTACTGTCAGTAAGTGTCCTATTCACGTGCACTGTATTCGAATGATATCCAGCTTCTTTATTAGTCATTTATTCAATAATTGAAACGGAGTGTATAATATACAAGTAAATTGCGACCTAACTATGACTATTTCTTTAATAACTTTTATTTTAATTTGAAAGCAGATGGCCAAAGCACTGCAATTCATGCCTACTCTCACATACTCGATCATGGGTGCTTAAGCATATGGTTAAAGGTAGGGGTGACTAGGCCACTAAGGCCCTGAGTAGACCGCGACCAGAGATGTCGTTTGTAAACTACCCTAGAGCGGTTCAGCTAAATCTATCTTTCTACGAGCTTTAACGAGTTAGCTTGCAAACCTTATTTGGAGAGAAAAATACTTCTGCAGTGATTTCCATCCCTTAAGCTGCAGCGCGAGACACCGCATATTATATACTTCGAGGTTTTATTGTCTTCTTCGCACAGTCGACACAGTTCACTGTTGCAGTTGCATATTTTCTTCAAAAAGTAACTCCTGGATGATTAAGAAGCAGCTAACGACAGGGGTATAGATAATTTATTAGAATCGCTGCAATAACTTTCGAACGCATTGTTATTTAACGCTTTTGTAAAATTATCATCTTATTGCTTCCCCTCACACCAAGTCCACGCCACGCCACTGCAATCAATAGCAACAGACACCATGTACTTTTCCGATTCTTATCGCCGAAACATTTAGGAAGGTAATAAGAAGGTATAATTCCTTAGGTAAATAAAAAAAAAGGGGGGAGTCACCAAATGTATGCTTCGCCTCTTCATTCTAAAACTAATTTATATTTTAAGTGCATTAATTTATAATCACAAATACTTGAAAGATTGAATTTTCTCTTTTAAAATTCAACCTTTCAACAGGGGGCAGTATGCTCAAAACCAACATTAAATAGCCACCTGAAAGTAAAAAAGTTTAACAGATTCTAATTCCAAGTATTTCTAGTTATTGCAAATAGGTTGGGAACGAAACGATGTATACCATGAGGTGTTGATTGTTATCTCCACTAAAACCTGCATTATCGATATGCTGGTAGGTAGGTATACATCGTTTCATTCCCAACCTATTTTCAATAACTAGAAATATTTGGAATTAGAATCTGTTAAACTTTTTTACTTTCAGGTGGCTATTTAGTGTTGGTTTGAACAAATACATTGACACAGGATTTTTTATATATTAAGGGGTGTCCTGAATTCTCGTTTTTTTTTTTGTTGAAAGAAAGAAATGAGGGTATTGAATTTTGAGGTATGGTTTTCTACATATTTACTGAATATACTGTACTCCTCATTTGGCGGGAAAGATTCACCTCGTAATTCTTTACTGAAACAAAAAACCAAAACTAGAGTAAATTTATTATAAATTTTTCTTCTGTGTGAACTAAAAACAGGCAGAAAAAATGTGAAATAAAAAAGTTGGGCCGGTTTAAAAAAAAAGGTGGTATAAAAAAAATCAATTTTGAGGCGCTTTAACAATTATTTAAATAAACTTTTTGACGAATATTTTTAGTTCACTTAGAAGAGAATTTAGTACTGAATAAAAAAAATACTTTGGCTCAATTAAATAGGTTGTTTAGTTTTTTAGCTATCACGCCCGCTAATTTAGAAAAATCGTAAAAATAAAACTGGAGAAAAGCGTTTGAAAGTGTTTAATAGGAAAAAATATGAATTTTTAGCTAGTTATTCTGATAATGTGCTTATCACCTATTTCTGGTCCATACAACAGTCCTTCTACATCTCAAACCGAATACAACCATGGATTATAAACTATTCTTTGAACGACCCCCCCCCCCCCCCCCCCCCCCATTCCAACCATTTTGAATTTTGAATAGAAAGTTGGAGTGGCGAGCGCTCGCACACGTCGAGCATTTCGACGCTCGTCTGCTCCTGTCTTTATATTCTTGGAAATATTTAGAATTTGGGTATGTAACTTTGTACACATATTCTTACATAAGATTCGAAATCAGGCAAAGGCATATGTTTGTCAGAGATGTTTCCTGCTCATCCGAATTGATTGCCTTATTCAACATATATGTGCCTGGCTTTTCTATTCGATCTAGAGACTCATCCATCTCATTGAACTTGTTACGGCCAGAATGAACCCATCACTCATTGCTCTCGAAATTTTTACGTTGTTTGAACTTTCGTAGATCTTACTGAAGAACGTAGTAGTTTCAGAAATACTTTAAAGAAAATTTATCGAGAACCACGTCCTTAGATATTTTTTGCATTTCTTTTTTCTTATAGCATACATTTGTATCCTATTGACTTAATGATAAGTTAGTCTAAGTGCTTAGTCTGTAGGAGCTCCTCTGTAGACTGATATAACATAAATAAATAATAAAAAAAAACACCGTGCGTAGTATCTTAATTTTCTGCTCGTCATGAGCAGGGGAAATTTGTTAAATCTGTTCGAAAAATGAAGCCGAAAATGGCTGACATTAGGATTCCTTGCAAACCGGAAGCTTCTTACAGGAGAGTCTGACCGATAAATCACTAGAGCTATTTCGTTAGGCAATGCTGTTAAAATATCAGAAGAGGATACTGTCTGTTCTTACTACTAATGGGCTTGTTTATATTCGAAGTTCACCCAGGGGCGGACCTGATAACTTGGCCGCCCTAGGCCTATGGAGGATGCCGTTCCTCTACTCCCTGTAAAATACGAAAAGTGGAAGCCAAAATACCAAGTAACACAGCACTAATATATATAGTCTGTAGTGGAGAAAAATTAAATTGATGCGCTTAAACTTGGAGTAAACTAGTAAGAAAAGATCCCGTTCGATGATCCAAAATTTTTCGTAGTTGTAATCTCCATACCTGTAAATCTCTTTTTCGAAGGTCTATGGACAAATTTTTGAATTTTTAAACGTGAGCGTATTGGTTGACATTGGGCGCGAATACTAAAAAAGATCTCACCAAGTTTTGCCGCCCCCCCCCCCCAAAATTTGCCACCCTGCATTCAGCTGAGGTAAATTCAGTTAAAATTACGGGGGAAGTATTATCAAACATGGCTGAGAGCTATACAGGGTGTCCCGTCGAGATGGTAAAAAATGTTAAGGGTTGAAAGTACAGGCTATTTGCTATCGAAAATATTATATAACTTTTTTTCGAGATCCCAATATTTTCGAAATTATAGGCGATTTTCGTTTTTTTCGAAATTGTGAACTTTAAGTGCCTTTATGATTTTTGGCTAGATTGGTATCCAGACGAAACTGCTGATTGTTACCATAACAACCGATCAAGATACTTTGTATGAGTCCAAGTTATTTTCGGAAAGCTCCAAACTGCTTGGTTCGAATAGAAGCCTTACATCAGCTTACCTTCCTCAAGTCAATAGAATGGTGGAGAGATTCCACTGCCCCCTCAAATCATCCACTATGGCTCGCCAAAATATAAGACACTGGAGCGACGTGCTTCCCCTCGTTCTGTTAGGGATACGAATAGCTACAAAGGAGGATTTAGGTTACCCATCTGCAGAAATAGTTTACGGGAAGACCTTGAAGGTACAGGAGAGTTCTTTGTGCATAATGACACCACATACCGCTTCCCAAGTAGTAGATATGTCGTCCATCAAAACAATCGAATAAGTAACCATAGAAAATATCAACTCTTAAACTCTTTTAACACATTAATTCTTTATTACGACAACAAAACTGACCTATCTTAACAACTCAAATAATTTAACCCGAACCGAAACTTGACTGCACTCTGATTGATAACTAACGGGCACTCGCCAGACCATACATTTGTCTTTTATGCCCCCATATTTCGGAAGTAAGCTTTGCTCACAACGGGGATATGTAAACAAACGACACTACCGTGTCGATTGTTGTACGGGGTTGCAGCACTTGAGTCGCACAGTAGTAAACAATCGCTTTACATAGTAATTACCACGCGAAGTTAATAATTATTATCGTAATATTTGATTGCTCCACTAAGCGCTCATCGCCACCAGATGTTACTGATTAGAAATTCCTAATTATTTCACTAAAATCCGCAATTGGTTGCTGGAAGAATCTTCCTTATATTGGGCCATAACAGATACGCTCAAAACGTTCATTCAAGCTTCAGTACCTATAAATTCTAGACAGAACTCACAAACAACTCAACGTACCCAAAAGTCTAGAAAACTCCAATTTCGATTTTATGAGTATTGACAGAGTACAAACTGGACTTCATCATCCTATAAAAGTCCTTTTTAGGTCATAAAAAAACTGAGAAAACAATTCGTCGTTACTGTAAAAGGTAAAAACTTATCATTTTCAGTCAATAAACTAAAACCTGCCTCTGTTAACGCATCAGAAGTAAGTGACAGCAGCTTCATCAAACGCATTAAATTTAACAGACTTAATTGAAATGCGTTTCAATCTTTTTAACACAAAGTATTTTTGTTATTTGTACGCTACGCTTTTGGTGGAGATTTAGTCAAAAGTCTAAAAAGCTTTTTCTGCTCGAATTCGAAGTTGTGTTAGTGTTGATTTCCCTTTCCATCAAGGTAGTAGCACTCCATTTGAGCTTTGCATTTCAAATTAAAATTAAAATAATAATTAATAAAAACTATTCGTGTGAAATGTAAATAACTGCATTATAAGGAAGAACTGTTTTATTTATTCTTGCTCAATCATGCAAATGTAATGATGCGTATAATCATCAAGCCCATCACATGGTTTGTTTCCCGAATAATCTGTTAGTTCCAAAGAAACTCCAATCAATTGATGATATAAATTATAAGTGAAAATATTGCTAACAGCAGCATAATTAAGCATAGATATAAATGTACTCACAATTAAAGTGATAAAGGGATACCTTTTATCCTTTACTGCTGTAGTCGATATGATTTCTGTTTTTATAAAAGTGTATTAAAAAGGGTTTACCCAGAAATGAGGTCTATTTTAATTTTGTGTGAACTTTGCCAACAATATTTTTCCCATATGGGGTCTGATATGAATTTATTTTATTTTGTGCGAATAATATAAAAGCATAAGGAGAAGGGAGCAAAACTTTTCAGTTCGAAAGCTCGCAAATATTCATCATCGACCGACCTCCAGGACATAAATACAAATATACTGCAAGGGATTATTTTTACTGATGAAGAGTCTCATTTTTCTGTATTTCATCTCTTGTTGGTATAAGGAATACTCAACAACAAAAATTAATCCTTCGGCGACCGTAACTTTGACGTCTTCTTAAGGCTGGGTCGTTGTCCTAAATTGGACAGCTCAGTGCACAATTCGCAAGATAGGGTGCGGCGTTAAGATTTTTGAATAAATCGCAAATTGATTAATGGAATATTTATTTAAACACCTAAGGCAACAAAATAACTTTTTCTAATTTTTAAATTTATCCCCCAATTTTTATTGATAATGATTTAAAAATGAAAATTCAATGATTTTTTTTTAAACTTCTCTGGCTTGCGGAGCGGGGCTGCCACATATTTTTGAAGCTTTTCTTAATGGATAAAATGCAGGTAAAGCAATCTATGGAGTCAAATTGTCGTAGATAAAGTAGAATTTTAAAAATCGGAAAACGTTATTTTCTTGTTATTAACTTCAAAAAGCTTATATTAAAAATTTATTTAATTTAGTTCAAATTTGTGGCAGCCCTGCTCCGCAAGCCAGAGATATTTAAAAAAAACATCATTGAATTCTCATTTTTAAATCATTTTCAATAAAATTTGGGGGGATAAATTTAAAAATTAGAAAACGTTATTTTGTTACCTTAGGTGTTTAAATAAATATTCCATTAATCAGTTTGCAATTTATTCAAAAATCTTAACGCCCCGCCGCATCTTTCGAATTGTGCACCGAGCTGTCCTATTTATGACAGCGACCCAGTCTTAACAAGTAGATATTTTAAAAGGCCCTAAAATAACCAAAAAAAAAGTACCCCGCAAGCTCGTAATACTCTGGTGGGGTATATATAAATCAAATTGTTGAGTGTTCTTTCAATTGTCCAAGGCTAGAAAATTTTGTGAGCAACACACTTCCGGACTACTTGCACGTCTCTAGCGAACTGTCTGCCTCCATCTAGCTTATTATATGATATTTTATATGTCGCTGCGGTTTACTAAATTTTTGCTGCTATTTTTTGTTTTTTTTTTATATATATTAAGGTCAATGTACACTTACCGGCACAGTCATGCATCGACCGGCCGTCGGGACTTTTCGTGCACATATAACGACATAATACGTAAAGGAAACTGTCAATTAAGGCAGATATTGCGAGAAAACTATAGAAAAATTATTCCGTGTTAGCTTCGCAACTAGATCAGCAACCGACAAATGCCGTTCTAGTTTCTAGTCATCGTCAGGGACTGGCAATGACGTTTCCGTTACGTGCCGCTATTTGCCGATGCCGGTTGATGTGAATTAGCTAACTTGCTTTCATATCAAAATATTTTGACAGTCTATGCCTGTTCGTGCTGTGCCGGTAAGTGCGCATCGACTTTTATTAAACCAAGTTCAGCAGATACGCTATGATGCAAAGAATAGCATGGCATGAAGGAGATAGGAAAAATATTAGGGCGACCAATTTTTTATTATATACCTATCTGCGTATATATTACTCACATAGTGAAATCATGTTAATTGACCACCTATTTTGCTATGATATGAAAAGTTGCGTTCAAGGCCGAACTGGGATTCGAACTGGTCCGAGTAAGTGATCCCAATCAAACTCGTTTGAGTCTTCAAAAACTAATTCTTTTTTAAGGCAAATAACCCAAGTTATTGGGCTAATTTCATACTGAATCGAGCATAAGCAGAGCAAGACAGTGTTTTCTATTCGCAATTCATTTTTACGCTCAGCATATGTGTGACTCAAATTGAAACTGTTCAGTCCATACATAAAATCTGCCTAATTTCATTTCTCGATGCAGATTCCTCCCCAAATTATGTTCCTAAAAGACAAAACAAAGAGAACACAAAGTATCTATTCAAAAATTGATTACAAAAAATACTTATCTGAAGGGATAACAAACTCCCATTTCACGCTTAGAACAAAACTTGAAGACTGCAATCCGTGCTTTTCTATAGCACACTTTTAAAAAACAATAAAAAAAAACATTATTAATAAATAAATGAAGTATAATTAACAAAAAAAAACTTACTATTTCACAAACAATACGTCGCTCCAATTATTTACGTTTATTAATGTCATTCAAATGACATTACAGTTCAGTGAGTGAAATCCAACTTTTAGTTCGATAATCGTCACACTATGACAACACTGCGGGATGCCGCCGTCAAAGTTTAATCAAATGCACCATTCTGAAGTAGCGTCACCACGGCAACTCATCGTGAAGCCGAAACGTAGCTGTTCACGGTGGCTATAAAAGGCGTCGAAGAATACCCATTTCCAATTCAGAATTTGATCTGAACACATCAGAATTTACTCTGATTTGTTCCTAATTATCCAAGATCCGATTTTGCTTCCATCCAAGTAGGAATTTACTCCTACTGCAGAAATTTAATTCTGCTACTCTCCATCTCCCACCTAAGAAAGAATTTTTTTCCTACTGCAGAAATTTTCTTCTGCTTCACCTCTTCATTTTATCTAAGGAGGAATTTACTCCTACTGCAGAAATTTACTTCTGCTTAACCTTCACCTTCCATCTAAGTAGCAATTTACTCCTACTGCCGAAATCTACTTCTGCTTTAATTCCATCCTTCCATCTAAGTAGGAATTTACTCCTACTGCAGAAATTTACTTCTGCTTCATTAGGGTAGGAAATTTACTACTGCTGCAGAAATTTACTTTATCTAAAATTCCATTACTGCTATAGTGCTTAGACATGCAGCACAGAAACTTTTATTTCATTTTTTTTAATTGATTCATGGAATTAATGGTGGATTTTCCCTCTTGTTTTAGGAATAAAAGAAGCAGACCTCTGTGGCAGTTCTATTGGATTTGGGTTATTGAATTATTTTAACTTAAAATAGTTTAAGAATTAATGTTTTTGGTTGAAGTATAGTAGTAAGCTAGGTTAAGATTTTTTTTTTGTGATAATAGTTGTAAGCAATATATACTGAAATAAAGAATTTTATTTTTGAATTTATACAAGCTGAGTTCTCCTTTTACAACCGGCATTCCCATTTCGCTTGAGCACAGATCTCACACAATCTTTTACACCGAACCAAACCAAACAAAGTTAAAATGCTTTCCAATTGAACTGAATTCGTCTGACACATGAATAATTTTAAGCATGGGATCCTAGATGCCATGCTAAATACCGAACCACTAATAATAAATAATAGGTAAAACAAGGTTTCTCTACGAAAAGAGCGTCTGCGAAAGCAACAATTTTACTCGTGAAGGAACTGAAGAAAAAACTCCTTGTTCAAATCCATATCTATAGTAACAAAAACAAGGCCGATGTTTCACCAAATGTAGAAATATTTTGGAATATCTAATATTTGAATACATTCTTGAGTTATGCTATACTTTCACCCTGGCAGCAACTTTCGACAATTATTTGTTAACACTAGTATTGACGAGCGACGATGCCAATTTTAAGACCCAGCTTTTTAAGCACGGCTATATTAGACACGTCTCTGTAACTGTGTTCGCGAAGAACTACCATACACATATGTAGGCTACACACATGCTACACACGGCTACGTGCTTCTAGGATGTCAGGTGTGCACGCATAACTTGCCTCTGATATACCGGCCGAGTAAAGTACGGTAAGCCGCTAAATGTTGGTAGGATCTTGTGGCCGGAGGTAGTTTAGTGATGTAAGTATGTGTGTGTTTTAGATTTTTTGTTTTATTGCGTAAATATCTGTTTCCGATCTATTTTATTTTTGTTGTTATTGTCACTTTTTATGCGATTCGAGAGGTCTGGACTATTTCAGCGGATCGGTAATATCACGAAGAAATGGTGTGGATTGGGAACTGGCCGGTAATGGCAGGAGATTGACGACAGGATAATTCTCTTCCTGCCCTAGTGCCTCCAAGGCTATGCTCTCAGAAATATATAATTGTACCTACTAGACTATTAGTAATATTGCTATTTTAATTTGGTTATTTTAACATCAAAAATGTAACTTCTCGTAACTAATATTAGTGCCTATAAGGCGGATTTAGTTCAATTCACTATGACTTAACTAGTTCTTAGTCCGACCAACTATGCTATGTGCTTTTTCAAATACATATCATATTTTGTATGCCTATCAAAGGAGGTTACAAAAAAGACTGCGAACCACGAACAAATGTTTTACTTTACTTTTGAACAATCAATCCTTAATTATTACTTAACTACTGAACTGTGATTTATCGAAGAAAAGGATATTGTGAATTGCAGACAAAGTACATAACTCCCTATCTAGATCATTGAAGGATAGTCGCTCGCTGGGTGGGATCCAGATTAGTTCAAGGGAGGGGTATAAATTGTTGCGTTCATGTCTGGGGTTCGCAAATAGAAATTCGAGCAGCATCAAAACTACAAGGATTTAGGTAAACCATATGTTGAACCACCACCTCTGAAGTTTAGGCCGTAACTTTTTAGCAAGTATTGCTGAAGTTCCAAGCTACAAATATATTGGACAAGCTTCGCAAGATTTTCGCGAATTGCCGATATAATGCCTCGGAACAGATTGGAAGGCTTAAAAACATGCAGTCATTTCAACGATAACAGCAATATGAAATGCGGGTCAGATTCTGATCATGACAAGTAGTTTAAGCTGCGTCCTTCCATTGAGAAGAGCAGGACTAACCTTAAAAAAACTGAATGCAGAAGAGTATAATGCGATCGATGAAATTCTAATTCCTCCAAAAAGTAGAAAAACAATTAGTCAATACAGTAGAAGACAGTCACATAATGTGGTATAAAAAGAGCGAATGAGTATACTTCAATACTTCGAAATCGTACATGATACCACAGACTCCACAATGAGCGAACATTTTTATACCCCATTTATGTGACTGGTTTTTACTATATTGATTAATGGTTTTTCTACTCTTTGAAGGAATTATAATTTCATCGCTCGCATTATGCTCTTCTGCATTCAGCAGCCAATTAAAGTAAATTCGGTATTACAACATTGGACACTTTCGGTTATACATACTCTGAAACGAAAATGAGGTGCATAAATTGCAATGACTTAAAGATATTTTCAAGAATAAAATGTATAAAGTGCATCTTCGACTTATGCATTAAAAATAATAAAATATATAAAAAAACAACTTTTAAAATAAATAACCTTCAGACCTACATAAGTTGTATTAAAAAGTAAAAAAACATTAAACCATCATCCATCACAATTGTCAATCTGCAACTCATGCCCAAACTTTTAAGATTTAATCTGAGTTGTAAAATTTCTTGTTTTGCAACTAAACTTTTCTTGTGTATATCACTGAGAAAGAAAAATTTATTTATTACTTTTTAGGGCATTTTATTTACAAGAGTTATTTATTTTAAAAGTTTTATAACATATTTTATTTTCTACTTTTCAGTCATAAATTCTTTACATTCTCTCGACTCTCGAAACTCTACTCTCGAGTCTCGACTGTCTTTTTTTACTCTTTTAACCTTTTTTAAGTTTTAACTTTCTTTACCTTTTTTAACTCTTTTAAATTTATTTACTTTTTAGCTTTTTTACTTATTTATCATTTTTTTCATTTTTTTTTACCTTTTTTTAACTTTTTAAACTTTTTTAACTTTTTTAACATTTTGTAACCCTTTTTTTACTTCTTTAGATTTTTAACTTTTTTATATTTTTTAACGTGTTTAATTTCTTTTGACTTTTTTAACTTTTTTTAAATTTTTTTTAACCTTTTTTAACGTTTTTCAACTATTCTTTATTTCCTTAGTTTTTATTTTTAAAGAGTATACTAAGTTTGTCATTCCGTTTGTGACAGCTCGAAATAATGATGGTAGAGCAAAATGAATTGGACAACCATGCATAATATTAAAAGTTATTTTGATTTTTGCATCTCCGTCCGTCCGTCTGCCCGTCTATCAGCCTGTGCGCACGATACCTCGAGAACGCGTTCACTGAGAAAGTTGAAATTTTGTACATGGACTTTAAAAAATAAAAGTAAGATTATTTTCGAAAATGTGACAAATCGGGCTCTCCTTCGTGGGGTTGCCATACAAAAATTTCGTTTTCCTCTATATATTTGGACACTGCCTGGGAATGCGTCTATACGGATAGCTGTTATATGGTGTTTTTATAGTAATTGTTTAGAATTATAAGGATGTAAGGATTTATTAAATTTAAGCGCTTTAAGAAAAACTGGATGTTTTTGAACCACGTTATAAAACTTTTATTAGGCAAGACTGATAAAAAGGTACCGAACAACTCAAAGCAAAAGAATACAATACAAAAAAATGACATTAAACAAAAACAATAGATAGACAAAGCTATTTCAGCCTACTTAAATAAACTTATACACAGTGATTATCTGAATAGTAATTTTGTAGTTGTACCTCAGGTACGTAGGTATGTAATATTATATCATCAGCTGGAGGAGATGTTTGTTGTTGGTAGTTATACACTCATGATGATAATTTGAACATTCCGCCCGCCTCGCAGTACAGCGAAAAGTAAAGTACGAAAGAGTAGCCTCCGCCCGCCATGAAGTATTATGGCTTTGAAGAGCTAGGAGATAAAAGAGAGAAATATTATCTTTGCTGAGGAAGGACACATAGTTTGTTGACATGGCGCTTAATATGTCCGTTGTGATATTTATGTAAAACAACTCTGGTAATGCCATCTGAGCCCGGATAGGTTTCTGCTACTCTAGCAAGCATACATTTGCAAGGTGGTAAGTTATCATCTTTGACGAGGACTAGATCATTGATATTAATTGATGGTTGTTGTTGTTGCCATTTTCGTCTTTGTTGAAAATTGAGCAAATAGTCCTTTTGCCATATCGACCAAAATTGCTGAAGAATAGTTTGAATGAGCTTCCAACGTGAGCGTTGGCTCAAGGATGTATCAAGAGAGGTCGGTTCTGGAGACGTAAGCGGCGCACTTCCCATTAAAAAGTGGCCTGGTGTAAGAGCTGCAGTGTCATTAGGATCATCTGTTAGAGCGCATAGTGGCCTGGAGTTAAGGCACGCTTCCACTTGCGCGAGAAGGGTAAGCAGTTCTTCAATGGATAAGATTGTAGATCCGATAATTCGACGAAGATGGTGTTTCATCGACTTAACTCCAGCCTCCCAAAGTCCTCCAACATGTGGGGAAGACGGAGGTATGAAATGCCATTCTATGTTATCTTTGACTAGAGCTTGACGAAGCGGTTCTTCACACTGATTCAGAGCTTCCTGAAATTGCTTCCGAAGTATTGCATCAGCGCCAACAAAGTTCTTTGCATTGTCGCTGTATATGTGTGCACAGCAACCCCTTCGTGAAATAAAACGTCGGAAGGCAGCAATAAAGGCTTCAGAAGTTAGCTGAGATACCAGCTCGATGTGAATAGCGCGAGTAGAAAAGCAAATAAATAGAGGAATATACGCTTTAAAGAACTTTGAACCTCTATATCTGATAGCTGTGATACTAAAAGGGCCAGCATAATCAACGCCAGTGTGCTCGAATGGTTTACTCGGATTAACTCGTGGATGCGGAAACCTACCCATCATTTGGTTCTTGTTATTACGTTGAAATCTAATGCATTTCATTCAGCGATGAATGTATGATCGAACTTGATTTCTACCATTTATAATCCAAAATCGCGTTCTTATATGCTGCCGTGTAAGCTGCGCTCCTCCATCCAAAGTTTTATTATGAGCCTTCTGAATAATAAGGGTAGACAAATAGCAATCTGGAGGAAGAATGATTGGATGAGCTTCAGAATACGATATGAATGCATTTTTCAGCCGTCCACCAACACGTAGCACCTGGGATTCATCCACGATGGGATTAAGCGATAGAAGCTTACTTTTGCGAGGTAATGATTGTCTTTCTGATAGTGCGCGAATTTCATCATGATATGTCATGTTTTGAACGTATATTATCCAGAATATGAGAGCATGTTCAATGTCAGAAGGAGCTAGATGTACCACTTCTATTCGACGTTTATTCCTGCATTTTTGAATAAATAGAAGCATCCAGGCAGCAACTCTCAATAATTTTTGCAACGAGGAATATCTTACGAGAAGATTCCATGGTTTTGATGTATGGGTGGTATGGCATGTTATAGTCTTTTCTTCTAGATTGAGAATGTCAGGTTTATCTGGTGTTTTAGTAGGCCAAGCAGAAGAGTGATTCTTGAGCCAGCTAGGTCCATTCCACCATAATGGATGATGTTGGTGTTATTCCCCGTGATGGGCAGTCCGCAGGGTTATCAAGAGTACAAACATAGTAGAAACGAGAATCTGGAAGTGTTGTTTGTATTTCACATACGCGACTAGAGATGAATGTTTTCCATTTTGATGGATGTGCATTAACCCAAGTAAGCACGACTGTAGAATCAGTCCATAAGTAAATTGGAACGGACTTTAAATTCATTGCATCACGTATAGATCGCATCAGCTTTGTGAGCAATACAGCACCACAAAGTTCTAGGCGAGGTACCGAAACGACTTTTAATGGGGCTAGTTTTGTTTTGCTTGCTACTAAGCTTACATGAGCAGAACCAGGATCGTGCAATATTCGGAAATATACAACTGCTGAGTACGCTACTGTTGACGCATCGGAGAACCCATGAAGCCCAAGAGTAGAATTTATTGAAGATGTTCCGAACCAGCGATGAATAGAAATATTTTCGAGATCCTGAAGATGTTTCCGGTAGTTTTGCCATTCAACCAACATGTCTGGAGGCAAGGTATCGTCCCAGTCGAGTCCTGTCAACCAAAGCTTTTGTATGAAGACTTTTCCGACGATGATAACTGGTGCAACCCAGCCTAATGGATCAAAAAGCTTACTTATATCAGAATATAAGAATTTATATTTAAGTGCGTTACGAAGCGGAAAGAGTCAGTTGAGGGTTGTCAATGAATTCCTAAGGTTTTTATCTCAGTATCAGAGAACACACGAAGCGATGTTGAAATATCTCGATCCGCCTCAGAGATATCGCGTAAAATATCCTCTTCATTTGCTGACCACTTTCGAAGAGTAAACCCAGCTGATTGTAACATATGATTAAGTTTAACTCCTGCTTCATTTGCAGATGCAACATCATATGCTCCAAATAAGACATCATCTACGTAACATTGAGTCGTTAATATATGAGATGCAAATGGATTATCCAATCGATGATCATCAGCTAATTGCTTTAATGTCCTGCAAGCAAGAAATGGAGCTGACGATGTTCCGTAAGTAACTCTTAGGAGCTTGTAATCTTTAATGGGCGCAGACGTATCGAACCGCCAAACAATGCGTTGCAACTCAGTATCCATGTCATCCACAAGTATCTGACGATACATCTTCTCTATACCAGCTGTGTAAACAACTGGATACATACGCCAGCGTAGAATTAATGAGGAAATATCTTGCTGTAATTTTGGACCAATGTGAAGACAATCACTCAAAGATATTCCTGTGGTTTATCTATAAGAGCCGTTAAAAACGACTCGTAATTTCTTAGTAGTGCTGCTTGGCTTAATTACTGCATAATGTGGCAGATAATAGTGTTTATGACTCTCCAGGGTAACTTTGTCTTCAGTGATTAATCTCATGTGACCTAGATTTAAGTATTCTTCTAAAAACTGGTTGTATTGAGCTCGTAGGTATGTGTTTGTAGTAAATCGTTTCTCCATTCGAAATAAGGATGAAACTGCGCCTGCTCGTGTAGCTCCGAGGAGGGGAGCGTCAGATTTCATTGGCAGGCGTACAATGTATCTACCAGTTGAGTTTCGTTTGACTGTTTGTTGAAAAAAGTCTTCACACTCAGCTTCTTCTGGATTCAAGAACAACTGAGTGGGAACTTCCTCAATCTCCCAAAATCGGCGTAGAGTTGTATTTATATCTTCACCCACTTGAAGATGAAATATATTGGCACATGTAGAAGGCTTATTGGCTTTATTCGTCAGAGGTCCTGAAAGTATCCAACCTAAGTGTGTACGTTGTGCTATTGGAGTACCCGGAGGTCCATGACGTATTCCATCTAAGATTATCTGTGCATAAAGGTCAGCGCCAATTATGACATCAATAGGTGAGGGAATAGCAAATTGAGGATCAGCCAGTTGTAAATAGTGGATGTGTGGCCATTTTCCAGCTGTTAATGAAGTAGTCGGGAAAAGTGTACTTAAATTAGGAAGCATAAGTGCAGTAGCACCAAATGAACGTTTTTGACCATTGGTGGGCAAGATGTTAATAAATAATTTAAAATTTGCTAGTCCAGCTCTACAACCTTCAATGCCCAAGATGGGTACATTGACGCGTTGACGTGGAAAATTTAAAGACTGCGCTAACGTTTTAGAGATAAATTAGGATTCTGACCCTTGGTTCAAAAGCGCTTTAATAGTTTTAAACGATCCAGATTTGGTTTGAATTCGTATCTTAGCTGTCGCTTATAATACTGATACATTCGTTATAGAAGAATTAACCGAAGTATGAGCAGTAGTGGAACAATTCTGTGAAATATTAAGATGTGGTGAGATATCCGCGTGCGAATTTCCATTTTCAAGTGACATGCGTCTTGATGAATCAGTACGACGTTGATGTAACATACTATGATGTGTCTGACCGCAATGTTTACAACGAGCAGAGATGTGACAATTGTGAATAGAATACCCGAGACCTAGGCAGTTGAAACAGAGCTCCTTTTCTTTTACGAATACTTGGCGTTGTTCAACAGACTTTGAACGAAATGAAGGGCAAAATATCAGCACATGTTTACCACTACATGCAATACATCCTCTTCCATCCACTGCAACATGAGCACGAAATCCATCACTTTTGTTTTATCGATTTGGTTAGATTGTATTGAGTCTAAAGTACGGATTCTCCCTTCTAAGAATTGTTTTAGATTATCAAACTTAGGAACGATAGTGCTCTCGGATATAGAATTTTCCCAGTCTCTTCTAGTTTGTTTATATAATTTTTCTGCGATGATATGTGTCAACCAATCATCCCAATGCTCAGTAGGGCGCCTTAGATTGGACAGAGCACCGATAGACTGAGTTGTAGTGTCCAGCAAATGTTTGAGCTCCTTAGCCGATTCACAACTTACACATCGTAGATTGACAATTGAAGATATGTATGTGTAAGTCAAAATCTTTAAGTTATCATATCGAGAGTTTAGTATTTTCCAGGCAGACGCATAATTATTGTTAGTGACTGCAAGATGATTTATTAGATTGAGGGCTTCTCCACGTCGTCTGATATATATAGAGATGAGTGAATTAATGATTTGTATAGATCACGAAATGATGGCCATTCAATATAATTTCCATTAAATGTAGGTATGGATAATTTTGGATGATTTGGTATTATCTCTTGCTTTGAACTTATTGTCTTATTGTGCATGGTAGAATTAACATTATGAGAAGCTGGATGCATTTGACGAATACGCCTACGGAGATTTGCCAATGCTTCGATATATGACTGTTCTACGTCAGAATATGTGTCGTTCACGAAAAAGACATCAGCAAGGAAAGCGTCATCAGCTTCATCATGCAATGTGTCGTTAGTATTTGTAAACTGATCCCAATTTGACTGTAATAGCTGAATGCGAGCTTCAATATACTCTTCATTTCGATTTTCAATCCCAGTCTTATCTGTGTTTGTAATAAATCGGTCTATTAAGCCTAGAAGGCGCTTTTGCTGTCTTAATATTTTATCCATATTGAATTAAGGATATATTGCATAAAATGACTAGAGAGACTTACCGAATTTATAATCGTACTATTATTTATGTACGCTAGATGAAGAACAACTTCAGTTGTATTACTCAATGATCACCCAGTTTTTTGTGGTATGACTGCTGAATGAATATTGTATGACCTCGATGCCTTAGCCGATCATAGGATAATCTGATGAGGATGTTGATGCATATAAGTATGTTGACTTATGATACCTCGTGACGATTCTAGCCTTCTGAGGCATTAGGTAATATAGGCACTACACCACTACTCTCACCAGCACACACCAACTAAGTTCACAGTTATTGTATTTTAACACTTTAACAAAGAACAAAAAATCTTATATGAATCTTGTCACAAGAAAGATTTTTGTACAAGCACAGCACTTAATTGTTATTTTAAATCCTTTATCCGGCTTCGAAGGACCATGTTTAGAATTATAAGGATGTAAGGATTTATTAAATTTAAGCGCTTTAAGAAAAACTGGATGTTTTTAAACCACGTTATAAAACTTTTATTAGACAAGACTGATAAAAAGGTATCCCGAACAACTCAAAACAAAAGAATACAATACAAAACAATGACATTAAACAACAACAATAGGTAGACAAAACTATTTCAGCCTACTTAAATAAACTTATACACAGTGATTATCTGAATAGTAATTTTGTAGTTGTACCTCAGGTACGTAGGTATGTAATATTATATCATCAGCTGGAGGAGATGTTTGTTGTTGATAGTTATGCACTCATGATGATAATTTGAACAGTAATATAGAATAAAATTTCAAAAATGGACAAAATCGGGCAACCCCTTCGTGGTGTTGCTCTATAAATATCTAGGTTTTTTACATATATTGTGAAAACGATCAGTCCTAAACAATTTTATTGTACCGAAAACTTCTTCAGAATACGAAAGCCTATAAAATTGGTTATAATCAGTTTTTCTGTCCGACGAACCGTTCTAGAAATATATGTGAAAAACCACTTCAAAAATCAAACTTGCATAGATCGGTGACCATACGAAATTTAATACGGGCATTCATATAGGGTAGCATAAGTATTGGTCTTATCGTTAGACCAATTCTATCTTTTTTACTTGTTTTTAATAATTTTTAACATTTTAACTATTTTTAACTTTTTTTAACTTTTTTAACTTTACTCTCGACTTTTGAATTTCAACGCTCCACTCTCGACTCATATCACTCACGGCCCAAATTGAACAATGGTTGTTACCCCCCCCCCCCCCCCCCAAACACCTCAAAACGTAAAACAATTTCACCCCATCGGAAACTGTCCATTCACTTATTCTAAATCGAAAAACCCCATCTAAATCCATCCACGTTTACTACCCTAAAACTCTCTCATCACTACTCTCAGGCGTTCAAACACAATGTTTTTAGTCAAGTGCTCGTGAGTTGATAAAAGTTATTTGAACTTACTTCGGATGTGTCTTCGGAAACGGTGCGTGACAATCTAATATCTATCTACATAATATAACTTTGGATAACATTGTTTTAGTAATATGTTACTGGCAATAATCAATATATTTATTGCTGACATAATTTAAATTTTAACAATCCGAAAAGTATCATAATTTCTTACTATGGGCTTTTCTCCGATTTTTTATCATTAGTTATCGCCGACTTTTTTCCCAGAAGAAGCTGTTTCTTTTCGTTTCGTATGTAAACTGTACTTCTCATTTAAATATGTACGAGAAATCCGAGAGGATTTCAATCTGTATATTCGTTAAATATTGAAAACCCAGAAGGATACTTCATGGCCGACATTCTGCTTTAAGGGGACACAAATAAAACCAAATGGAAATGTTCTCCGAGTAGAGAAAAAGCTCCTGGGTAGGTAGTTTGAAACGAGATTTTTTGTAAATAGGGAAAGATAAATTCTGTTTCTCATAAAAGAGGCGACTAAATAACTCCACGAGTGCAATATTATTTTGCCCTCTTTTAAAAATGATTTTTTTATCCTTTCAGTGTATACATGCTCGTGTGGGACTTGAACCTATCTTGTTGAGTATCAGGATGGATCAGAGACACCATCATCAAAAGTGCGCTATTGAAATTTTTGTGAGGTAATGAATAGTTATGTACGAATTATTTCTGTCGTGTTTTGATATAAAATTTATATTATATTTAAATTGTATTATTACAAAGATAACTGTAGTTGTGGCGACTCGACGTCACCAACTGCGCTGCGGTAACGTCCTCGGGCATCCCACATGCAGTTATAAAGTTTTGCGCTAAGCTCAGCGAAAGCCACTTTGCGATTTAGAAAAGTTGTAGTTAGTAGTCTGTGATTTTGGAAGAAAATAAATAGAAAATAAAGAAAGCTAGTCTGATGTCAGATTTAAGCAGATTAAGTTTGTTTATTAGGATACAATTATAATTATAACGTTTAAAAGGAAAATATATTTGGATTGTACCAGAAACAATAAATAAAGAAAATACGATATTAAAACATCAAGCAACAAAGGATTTTCTTTATCCATCGCAATATTATAGGAGGTGTATGTCCACGGCCGCTCCGATAGCGGTACTTCCCTTTTCTTTGCAGGTGCTTCCTTTTAGGATGCCCCTTATTCGAGTCGTGCTACAGAAATACTGCAGCTAACTTGTGGACGATTGAGTACATTTACCGAAGCTAACAAATCCTCACATCTGCTCCAGATAAGGGAAATTTTAAGGAGCTCAACCTCTCACCGACTGCCCACGAAGGACAAAGATATACGTATCACATGAATCAATCCTGTGTCTAACTGACTACGTACAAAAGGTCATAGTACGAGTTCAACTAGTCTCAACATATAGAACTAGTCCATTCGCCTTGTCCAGTTCGACATTGGGTCAGCTGGTCAGTTACGCTCTTTACATGTGGGTTTAAGGTTCATCAACATCTGCTAAAAGTACTTGACGAAACTAGTGACAACACTACATTAGTTGAGGTTGTATTGGTCTCCTACAAGAAAAAGCCGTGTGCCAGCATGCACCACGTCGTTTCTTTTCTACAAATCCTTATTAAATTTTCAGCTTTGTTACGTGCACTACATGCACTAACTGCACACATACTGGTGGCACATCAAGAACGTTCTTGTGTTATCACTTAAATGCAACCAACTACATAAAACTGGTTAGCACGTCTCGCAGCCATACTTCAATTCAAGCTTTCTGTGATAGACAGCAGTTCCTCCCACCAAACTGGTTAACACGCAAGACGTTTAGTTTACCCAAAATAAACGGCAAGCCGTAATCGGCTAGGGACTTCTATGTCAAGACAGTTGAAAAATAATAAAGTTTCTCATCAAACTTGAAAACCCAAAAGCTTGAAACGAACTTTATATACCTTAGATGAAATCAAAAGGGTATAGTAAGTTTTGTCATTCCGTTTGTAACACCTAGAAATAATGATAGTAAAGCATAATGGATGGGACACCCATGCATAAACTTAAAAACTATTTGGATTTTTGCAAACAGTCTGTCCGTCCTCACGATAACTTGATAGCGCATGCAATCAGAGAGCTGAAATTTTGCACATGGACTTTAAAAATAAAATAAAAGTAAAATTGAGTTAGAAAAAGGGACAAATCAGGTAACTCCTTCGTAGGGTTGCCATACAAAAATTTCATTTTACACTACATATTTGCACACTGCCGGAGAACGCATCAACATAGAGGCGTTGAAATTTTGTACATACCGTTTTCATAAAAATAATAAATATAATTTCAGAAATGGGCTACATCCGGCAACCTGCTCTTGGTGTTGCCATATACAAATTTAGGGTTTTTGCGAATCCTGTGAAAATCTGTTTTAATGTATTGAAAAATTCTTCCGAATATGAAATTCTATAAAATTTGTTATATAATTTTTGCTGTTCGACGAATCGTTCTAGAGATGTATTCAAAAGCACTTCAAAAATCTAATTTGTGCAGATGGGTGACCATACGAAATTACAATCGAGCATTTATCTAGGGTAGCATAAGTATTGGTCTTAGGACAAATTCTAGCTTTTTTACTTGTTTATTCTTTCGGGATGATATGTGACTTTAGGTACTTGTAGAGGAGTTGAGAAGTGCGTTAGTTTCATGTATATTTTAATCTAACGGCAGGCACTTGTTTTCAGACACATTAATCTTGGAAGTTGAATTGCTTCCTCTGGCTGTTTACTGCATGGCAAAGCGAAGAGACATTATGCGAGAATTTTTTTGTTTTTAGTTCACTATGATTGCAGTTTTGCACATTTGATGTGGTTTTTAGGTGACTGCGATTGTAAGCGTGGGAAAAAAATAAGCAATTTTGATCGTGCGCACCTCTTATTTTTTTTAATTGTTGTAATACTAGTATCTACGTTACCCTTATTTTACAATAATTTTTATTTACAAAATTATTGAATGGTTATAGGATGGCCGGCTAGAAAGGAGGAATAGTTTGATGGAATATTGTATAATGAATGGTTTTAAATGGGCTAGATACATGGGATGCCTGGATGAGGTAAGATTGATTGGATGAGATCGCTACGTAGATTGAAGGCGATGGATTGGAAGGATACATGGATATGGATGAATCGGAAATATGAAGGGGGGGGGGGCAAATGGATGGATGAAATTAGTGACTAGATGAAAAGATTACTAAAAGTATGAAGTGGCTAAATGGATTGGATGGTTAAATGGAATGAATGGAGGAAAGGAGTTTATATATGACAGAATGAATGCGACAGGGAAGCGACAGAAAAGTTAAGGGTGGATTTTTGGTCGGCGTCACGTAGCCAACGCAAAAATTCACGACAACTTTTAAAATTTAGAGGAAAAAATTCTCGCATAACATCTCCTTTCGGCAGGTAGACCAAGCAATCCAACTTCCAAGAATAATGTCTCAGGTTCCTATTGCTAGATGAATATATACATGAACTTAATGCAGACCATTTCCAAGCCCTTACATCTCTACTCTTTTCTAAATCCCTAAGGTCACACATCACGACAGAATAAAAAAGTTCGTTTCAGGCTTTAGGGTTTTCAACTTTGATGAGATAAAGTTTTAATATTTTTCAACTGGTGGTGATTTGGCCAGGTCGTGTACAGAAATGGTTGCACATTATGTGTTCTTCTTGCCGCTTCTTTTAATTTTATTATTCTAAGATACCACTCATCTGTGAAAAATACTTATAATATAGTGTGTTTCGGGTAATTCACATTTTAAGGTTAATTTTTTTATAATAATTGAAGGACTCTAAGCGTCTGAAATGAAGATGTGAAATTCTGTATACAGCTTTCCAGTTTTCATCCCGACTATTATATGTTATAAGAGCACAGCAGATTCAATTTTAAATGAGGATTGTTCATTTAGTTAATATTTTTGTTTTACCATAGAAAAATCATCAGCACAATCGAGTGGAAGCATTAGAAATAGTTATGAAACGAGTTAGCAATTTATAATTATATAGCTACAAAAATTTTAAGTGATTATTACTGAGTACATTGTTCAAAGTTATAGGGTATATCATTTCCTGAATTATGCAAGGAACATTTGTAACACCTCCTACCTCCCAAATGTCTCACTTGAAAGCAATGACGACATTTTCACTGAATGTGTTGAATGAGTCTATAAGTTTTTACCAAAATATTACTCTTAGATTGATCTGTTCAATTAAACTTTTAGCAGTATGGAATAAACCTTTATACCATCCAACGATACAAAACAAAAGCCAAGTATGATAATGATGTGGCCAGGCTAGAATGAACTTAATGCAAAAGCAAATCGTACAGAGGTCAAACTGTGGGCTGCATGCTAGAAAGTCTCAGAATAGAGAGCAGTAGAATAAATGTAATGTGAATTAATTCAACAAGTGCCTCACAAGCTTACATACACATATATTCAATTAGTAGGGGCTAGGTTGGCTTCGGTTATAGTGGCGACTACCGAATTAATCATGATCTTCGATGTTTGTTATGATACCAATCGTCCGGATCTTACCTGGTAATGATTGAATAACTTAGAGCAGTGCAGTAGGTTCGTGGCCAAATATCAAAATTAGTGGAATTGTGCAATCACAACTGGAGCTAGCAGCAGGTGTACAGGTAATTAGGCATTTCACAATAACTAAGTACTTTACTTTGCACAGTGAAATGCTTCACGTTTGTGAATTGTTTATTAAAAAAACTATCACATCCACTGCTGTTTGTCAATACTTGATTATTGAGTCATGGTTAAATATTTAACTTCGCATAGTCGAATTGATTATCGTTTTGTTGCAATTTTTCGATTAAAAATATAATAAAATGATTTGAATTTTATTTACATATATTTGTCAGTCCAATATTGGTACTGACTGTGAAAAATCAATTTAAGTATGACGTTTTAAAAGAACACTGCGAAACTTTCAAAAAGTTATAAATCACAAACACACGCGAATCTACACAATTAGCGAAAAATGCATTTCAAGACTTCTTAGAGTCCAGGCTAGAGGACGAACAGCTTTTTAAAATTAAAGATTTTTCATTAAAACAATAAAATAGTTTCTTTTTAATTGTTATTAATTCTAAAAGTGTTTCTAATGTTTGTAATAGGTACTATAACTAAAAAAAAACTTAGTAGAGACAAATAATTTAAAAAAAAACAATTTTTTAAAAATATAAATAAATAAATTTTACAAGAATTTTTAATTGAAACAAAATATTCATCCTGATTTTATCCTCATTCAATTTAGATTAAAACTAGGAATAGAGAACTTCTACGACTTATTGGGTACAGTTCAGAATGTTCAGCAAGGCTTACTGTTTTTTTATGTATTGCAGGCTATATAATTGCTTTAATTACAGAATATTGCACCGGTCACTTGGGCAAAGTCGCTTCCACCATATTTTCTCGTGGAGAGCACAGCTGTTTCAGTAGATTAGGTTGTGCGATTGGTCTCGGGTTTTTTAAGTGCTAGGATTAAGCACAAGAAGTTCGTGTTTAATTGGCGTTGTCAATAAATTATCAAAAGCATTAAAACAGCTATGTTAATGACTTCCGTAGGTAAAGAAAAAAAGATAACAGGGTTATTGAGAGTGAACAAATTTAATAATTTTTGAAAATAAATGCAATAAAAATTGTAATTTTGAGCAATTTTGTATTAACCCTTGAGCCCTACCCATCCCAAGAAAAACGTTAATCCTAGCCTGGGGTGTTAGGTACCCCTACATATTTTGGTTTATTATTAATAAGTAACGACAATTGCAGGAAATATTTTTATTTATTCTAATAAGTAATTAAATCCGTAATACAAAAAATAGGTTACAATTTTTTAGACAAACATATTTGACATATGGCTTGGGTATGTTGGCCATATAGGGGACTTCGACACATACCACATGTGATCCTCGTTTTCCGGACCTTTTCTCTGAGGCACACAGCACACCTTTTTTTGGCCGTAAGAGCAGGAGCCTATGCTAATACTGGCCGCGACTTTTGTAAGATTCCTCCTAACAGAGCATGAAGATTGGTAGGCAAGGTTCGCCACGTAACACGTTCCTTCGTTTATAGCGTAATAAGTGCCAAGGCGAGCTTTTCAAAAACTGGCGTTGCTTTTGATCTGTTTTTGTTGTTATTTTTAGGAGGATATATGAATTAATACCAACTATATTGAAAAGGGCATAAAAAACGGCCATTGGCCATCTCCTTGACACGCTGTACTTATAACACAGTTGATTCATTAAAGCGACCCCACATTTAATTTTATTGTAATACTCCACCATCTCTGGTATTTTGTTTTTAGCAACTGGATTTTCTGCTGTATGCATTGTCGATAACAGAGTAACCGTCTTGTGTTTGGATTTCGGTGGACAGTATGACAAAAGAGTAAGTTGTTCCAAAAAGGCAAACTATACTACCAAGTTCAAGTACGATCACGGTTGTTTAGCTCTAATAAAAGAGGAGGAATCTCTTTTTTGTTTTTTCGTAGTACTCCTACAATCCTACAGTCCAATAATTCTATTACTATTGGTATAGAAGTGAACAAATTATCAAGTTACGATTGGTGCCATATATGGGCTCAGTCAGTATCATTGTGCAAAAATGTGCAGATGGAATGTTTCTCGGAGCAGAGTCCTTGGCTAAATAGAAAACAGCTCGAATCATGTAAGCAGTTTTGGAGTCACATAACGGAATTAATATTCCATATTTATCAGGTTTACTTGGAATGTACATTTTGAAAACACACCCGCCTCTGAATCCCACTGACATTTCATCTAACGTACAGCAATCAGACGGGACGTTGACGATGTTATCAAGAAGGTCTCATATTGGTGTCAGTCACTCATTCTCTCGGTGTTCTTTTCTCAGGGTCGATCGTCGACTCTCAAGCAGTTTGTTAGAAACTCAAATTTGGCTTCCAGTATTGTAGCATGAAAATAACCAACCCCTTAGTTTTGTCGAAAAGCACGTTGGTAGTCACATTATTCATATTGATAACTCCAGTCAATTAATTAAGCCCAAGCAAAGCTTCAATTTCTATCACATTTGTATCTTTAGCAAAAGAAGGACGAATATTATCAGAAGTTGATGGGCTTTCCTCTTCTTCCGTGTTCTGTACATGGCTATCTCGTTTGTATTTTTCTCATTGTCTAGTAATTTCAACACTACTGCTTCTGAATATTAAGTCTAACTTTTCTTTTGTGAAAAAGAGACTCCATGCCTCCTTTTCCGTTGTTATTTGACGGGCTACGCCTTGAGGTCCCTGAGGTTGCTGTACAATGTTGCTTTGCCAAGTCCTAGATGTTTCAGGTTTTACGCCAGTCCACCTGTAACCGTGTTTGCGTTGTAGACCATTTGGAACACTCAAAACACAGAGGAATTGTCCTAAAGAGAAATTATATAGCTGTAAGTCATCTTCTGAAAAGAATTCGTCTGTGTCCACGGTAGCTTCAGACTCCAAAAGTGCCGATGACTCTGCACGAAAATCTTCCATGATTCCATTCTCTTTCTTTCACGGCCTAAGTCGGGGACCGCGACGTTAGATGTCTCTTCATCGTCAGAATCAATTAGGTGCAACCAGCGAGTTATCTGCTCATCCATTTTCTCCATAATTGTATCTTCTATACTACAATAATAAAATAACAAAGTTTCTTAAGACAAACGCAGAAATCATTGAGGATAATGCCATGTTTGCAGACATTTTTCTACTACACAATCAAAATTATAAGATATCTAATATTACGAATAAAACTCACCAATGTAGATATTGTGCTCAAAACCTCACCTATCGTCATTAATTTCACAAGATACTCCAACTGAAATATATTACGTTCTTACTACCCTGAGGTCTCACGAACCACAAAACAGCTATAGCTTCGGCCACACTCTTAGGATACTAACGCGAGTTACATATATTGACCTCGAAAATATCCGAGACCAATATATGAGAGCGGATATAATGAAGACGCCAAAAATGCAATCTAAGGAAAAACCCATGGAATGGTAAAATTAAATTAACCAGGTTCCCACCGTTAATGAAATGCTATGCTTTTTTGTTTAGGTTGCATCTACTCCGTTTTCATTAAAGAATAAAAATAAGTTCCGCTCTCACGGTAAAAGCAAAGTGCTTAGCTAAGAATTTTGAACATGTAAAAAAGCTCTGCGAAGTACAAATGAAAAAGATTAAATTGTCAGTCTGTCGAGAGCTTTAAAACCGTCTTAACGGGATTGTAAAGAAATTATATTTGTAATAAAGTTGGTTTTCCTTTTTGAATATATATATACATATATAGTGTTTTATTTAAATGATTGACTTTCTCCAACGGATTGTTTTTTTTCTCTCCATCGCTAAGCGAAATATATAAGTCACATGATTAGCGACAAGGTGGCCGTCGACGGCATTTGAACATATCCAGGAGCGTGGGTATGTTCTTTTCATAGTTTGTAAAATAATTTCAATATTTTAGGCACTGAGGTTTCTGAGACACCGGGGTAGGGTTTGAGGGATGATATAAAGTTTTAATATGAGCTATAAAATAAAAATATCTAGAGTTTGGCAAAAGTAAATTTATTCTCCGTTATTATGTATGGAGCAAATTGATGAAAGTTCAGACATTTTTTTATCCACAGATAAATGATTGAGGAATCGTGAAAAGTTTGTATTTGGGCAAAACTTAATTAACTTTTTGTAGTTATTATTATTACTACCGATGGTTACTGAAAATTAAATTTAGCTCGGTAGGAGTATACAAATATGTAACAATGTGGAGTAGAACATGTGCGTTGGGTGAAATGGTTTTTTGCCTTATTTTTGTGTATTATATGAGAATAATGCCGAATTCATAATGTAGAGTGGAGCACATTAGAGCAGAATCAGCATTGAGTCCAGAGCGAAGGTGTTCGCAATGCAGCGTAAACTGAATTTCAAACTTTGAAATTAATATAAAAAAACGCCACAACAACACCAAATGGAGAAAGAAGCAAACAACTATCATTGTCAAAATAAGAAATTCGAAAAGAAGAGATATTGCAACCATCAGATTGCTTCGAAACTAGCTAAAAATTAACGTACTTTTTGAGTTTTAAATCATCAAGTTTTCAAAAGATCCTTCTTGTTTTATTATTAGCATTCAGCAAAAATATTAAATCGCGAAATAACATGATAACCTGTTACTTACGTTAAGTAGAAAGTATGGAGCCTTCAACGTCGTCCACATACTAGCAGTTCGAAATTCCAGTTTGTCAGCTTTCGGAAATAGCATCGTGAAAATAGGAATAGAACTTATTTTCATTCAGCCCCACTCTGCTCTTCGGAGAGTCATACAAAGATGGCCATATGCACTACAGCATGCAAAAACAGTATGTCAGTTGCCACTCTACGCAACTCTACTCTACTCTGCATTATGAATTCGGCATAAAGGTTTAAACTGTTTTATTTTTAGATAAAAATCTGATCTAGTGTCATGTAATCGAGAAGCGTGTGCTGCAGTTCTCAACAATTCATCACAGTTCTATGGCTATTTTATCCACAAAACTCCTAAGATAATAATCAATATGGAGCGTTGCCGCTCTACTGCATTTGACTAAGGGTAGTAGGAATTAGTCTGCAATTTCCGGATCTTTAATATTTTGCATAAAGATTTCCTAACTTCATCCGTAAAATTAGTCCCTATGTCAGCCATAATTTTCTTGGTAAGTTTAAATCGGCTAAGTATCTGCACAAATAATGCCCGGGCTACCGTATTCACTTCTTTATCTGGTACCGCCACGAAATCAATAAACCTAGTTAGGTCATCCATCGTAGAGAGTATTATTTGTTGCCAGTGACTTTTAGGCAAATGCCCAACTAGATCTACGTATATTTTATCCAACAGTTTTTAGATGCTATCATCAACGGCATTTTAATAGCTATGGTATGCATTTTATTTTGACCCCGCCCACATCAACGAATATATTTAGCTAAGTCATTCTTCAATCTTTTCCAGTGGCAAAAAGCGTTTCACGCTTTTTAATGCCTTGTTTCCATCAAAATCTGATTTACTAATTTACGTAGATAATTTAAATCTGTATAAGACTATCGATTCCCGTTACGATTGTCTCAAAGTGCAGGTTGACCTGGACAGAATTGCTGCACCGTGCACAAAATGTTTTCTCCTTTTAAACGTCGATCAATGTAGGAAGCGAGTCGCTTCGAATGTTGCTTATGCTACGAATACGTTTTTACTGTCAAAAGTTGATAAAATGTGTGACTTGGGGTATAGTTTAGCTCCAAGTTCACCTTTAAATTTCAGATATATCACATTGTTAAAGTGCTGGGCAAAAGAAGTAGTTGATATCTACATTACCACTCTTATTAGACACATTTTGGAATATGCCAGTCCTGTCTGCGCTCCTTATTACAAAAACCACTCCAATCGTATTGAGCGCGTGCAAAGGTGAATCTTATGTTTTAGCCTAAGAGGTATCAAATGGAAATATAGACTTCATCTTCTTCCTTATAACGGCAGATTAAATTTAATACACCTTCATACTCTACAAACTTGGAGGAAAATATGTGATATAAGTTTTATATTTCAACTTGTGAAGGGTGACTTCGACATGCCTTTGATGCTTCAGAATATTAATTTAAATTTACGAACGCGACACTACTGATTTTATATATTTCTGTTCTCATCCCACCAGCTATAGACACTTTCAGCCTATGTCTAGAATGTGCTGTACATTTAGTTTGAATTTCCATTCGATTGATTTTCACTTTAATAATTCCCAATTAATAAAAATCTTTAATAATTGCTATGTACTATAGTTATATATTTTATTCAAGGATCATTGTAACTAACTGCGTAACGTCAATATTAGACAAGCAAAAAATTGTATGGTTGAGGGAGGAGAAATCTTAACGGTAATTAAGGATGTATCTGGGAATGTTTTTATAGATTACCCTGTAACTTCTGAACCTTACGTCCTATTATGATGAAATTTAGTTTTAGATAAAATTAAATTGATACGCATTGAACCTTTCCAATGGTTCATAAACTTTCCACCTATCCTCTCCGTTTTCAAGTTATAGCCCAACAGAATTAACATTTCGGAATTCGGTTGTTTTATTTAGCTACCACTTCTATAACGAAACATATCATCAAAACCAATTTTTCATATTGGATTTAAGAACCCCAAAAGCTTCAGTTAAAAAAGTCTTACCACACGCTATACCCAAAATGTAACCCTTTCTGCGTTCTGCACTTAACCGTCAAGATGAGGCCTTGATCTTGCCTCAACTTGAAGCCAACTTGCTTTTATCAGTAAATCTAGGCTCGAGTGCACGTTCACCGAAAATACTGAATAATTTATTTAGACTGTCTGTGAATATTAATAGAACATTAGTTTCAAAATATGGTATGGTACAAGTTTCATTGTTGAAGTGGTTTTTCGCAAATATTTCAAAAACGGTTAGCGGACAGTAAAACTGAATGACCGCTTTCATAGGATTCTATATTCTGAAGAACTTTTTAGTAGAATAACAACTTCTAGGACCGATAGTTTTCATATTACACAATCCACAAAATTTCAGCTCTCTATTTCGGTGCGTTCCCAGGCAGTATCCAAATATATAGTGAAAAACGGAATTTTTAAATTGCAATTGTTACCCGATTTTCGAACTCAAATTTACAAGTTTTTTGAAAAGTCCGTGTGCCAAATTTCAGCTCTCTAAGTGCTCGTGCTCTTGAGCTATCGCGCATAAAGACAGGCAGACAGATGGACATGCAAAAATTATAATAACTTGTACCATTATATGTTGGTGTTCAATTTATTTTGTTTCAGCAGCTTTCTATGCATTGCAAACGGAATGTCAAACTTAGTATGCCTTATGAGATTTCATTAAGGGTATAAAAAAATTCTATTCATTCCCCGTGAAAAAAATTACTACATGCCGCTAAATGTAGTGCTCTAATATTTAGTTATTGAGCAGATAATACAATTTTTTTTTGTTAATAATATTATTACAAAAAACATATTTTGATCGGAATATCTGCACTCACTTGATATTTGAATCTAAAAAATCGGCTGCTCCGTTTCTACCCTCTTTCGTGGAGTGTGGGTGGTGGGTGGGGGGGGGGGTGGTTAAGAAAAAAAATGGGTGAGTTATTTTCGTATGTATTTCATAAGAACTCTGAAAGTTTCATCCAAATAGAGTGGCTGGATCCATTTTGTTCGTGTATGGTGAAATATGTGTGGCTGTAAAATGTTCGCAATGTTGACGTAATTCTCAGTTTGGGTTTTTTGTTGTTCGGCGCTTTATCAGGACCATCTATTGCATATGAGCATATGGCTTAATATATATATATATATTTGATTATATAATTAATCTAACAATCTATTATAAATCTGGCTATTATTATAAATATAGATATATAGTATCCTGTAAATTTATAAGAAACGTAGACAGTACAATGCGCACATTTCGTCAAACTCAAAATATAATAACCGAAAAAGGTTGAGTGAAAATTTAATTCAGTCAATTTTAAAGTTAGTTGTACGGCGATAAAATCTATTTCGTTTTGACTAAACCAAACCTCGACCTTAAATTAAAATATTTTCTATTCCCGCAATACGTCAAATGGATGAGTAAATATCATCGGTGACCTATGAATAGCAGAGCTGGTCTCGTCTCCTTTCCATAATCTTAGTTAAGAAATATTTTTAGAATGAGAAGGGCACGTACTTGGTTATGCAGTAGAGTTAGGTACACATCGGCGTAATAGAAAGAGACATTAATTTGATAATAGACAAATACGTAATCAAGTAGAAAAAAAATGACATAGCCAGTTGACACTGAAATTACAAAAAACTAGCTGTGGGTGGTTGTTAGAGCCAAAGCGTTTGCACTTAAGTTATTTATATTTTCTACATTGGTACATTCTGGTACTTCTTGTACTTAAAGATATTTTTAATATATTAACGGATTTTATCGTAGAATTTTACTGGAATCCTGGCTCCTTTACATCACCCTATTAAAGAATGCCGACATTTCCAGGATCCTCCATTAAGTATTGTGAATATAAACAATTCAAACTAAATAACACTGGAGGGGGAAACTCCTTAAAACTCAAGGAGGAGAAAATTATTGGATTTTGATACAACCTGTCTGATAATCATTATCCTATTTTCATTATTTTCTACTTATTTTGTTGGCAGGACACGAATCGTTGGAAGTGATTTCAATGAGGAAAATTGAGGTGGAAAAATTCTAAAAGAAAAATTGACGAGGGAGAAGAATTGAGCTCGAATAAAAATAATGGGTTTTCTACTTAAAAATGATTGTCGGTACTCAAAGTGTTGCATGCAGTGTTTCTGAATAAAAATATTTGCGATTCCAGATTTTTCGACACGAAAGTATACTTAAGCACTTGTCGATTAGTTGGCTGGTAGAAGGTCGGGGAGTATCAACAAAGTAATAAAGCATTGTGTATTTCTGTATATGCATACATTACATTCAGGTTTACGTAGGCTAGATTTGCTAATACAAGACCGCTGATGGAACTTAACTAATTATTTATAATGGAGTATCGGGTGGAACTTTTATTTATTTTATTATAGTTGTATAAATAATATTACGGTTTGGGTGCAGCAGGTAATAAATGTTTTTTATTCCCACGGTGCACTACATTACTCCCAATTACGTTTGCATGTGTGATCAGAAAAACAACGTCGTTAAAAGTGCATTTGCGCGTCTTTAGCAGCAAGGAAATATTGTGGAAGTATGAGAAGAGAACTGGTCAAACTTGACAAAGATCAAACTCGAGAGCTTTAGAGTAATGTGAATCCGATAAAATTTTATAATGGGATATTGCTGCTAATCGAGCCTGATCTATATATATCAGAGGTAGGTTTTTTTGTATCCAATATGACCGCAGGTTTTTGAGTTCCCATATCCTTTTCGGTGCCGGTGCTACTCTTAACACGGACAGCCACAGGTTCATGTTTGAAGTGAAGTTCCATATAAAAAGTGATAGACACGTCCAGGTGGAATGCTGTTATGTTATTTTAATCCTATAGAAGAATTTCTAATCATTTTCGAGTAAGTGGCATAAGCACACACAAATTATAATCAGTGTGCTATAAAAACGTACATTCTTTTGGATTGGAGACGTATCAACTAAAATTAACCCTTTATTGACCGACGGTACTTTTAAGTCCACCAGACGAAATCAAAGAGCACCTTTTTCAATTTCTGGAGACCGTGGGTATTATTTAATTATTGAAAGGGTTATAAAGAATTTTTCTTAGAAAAATTTTGCGCAGTGGGTGTTTTACTGAATTGTACTCTAAAGTACCGTTGGTCTCCTGTTCGGTTATTAGAATTTTTTTTAAATAGCTTGGAAGTGCCGTTAGAAAAATAATTTGTGTGAGTATAGTGGAATATTGTTTGTTAGCAATATTTTCGTAACATTTTAGATTTTTTTAAAATATTTGCAGACTTATGGAGTGCAAAAGTGCAAAGGTGCAAAAAATGTAATTCCCCTGCAATGTCTTCCCTGCGATGTCATTCGCTATTATTAATCCTACTAGCGAAATTGTAAGTAATTTTAAACTTAATGCTGTAATTATTTATTTTGAAATAAATTATCTAAACGCCTGAATACTTCATAAATTATAAAATATTCTAATAACAAATTAAATGTCGGTTAAACGTGCCCCCCCCACCCATTTCTATGTAATTACCCCGGTAACATTTTAACGTTGATTATCTTACGATTACCGAACGCACCCTCGTTGTTGTTGTACAATTGGTATTGATGCAATGTGAACTTAGTTATAAGTGATGCATTTCGCCGCCTATCATTGAAAGAGTTTCTCTTAAAAGTTGTTTGCAACTGCTAATTTGGGCTGGTGCCGGTAACTTCGTAATTCCCCTGTCGTTAGTTATCTGAGCTAAAAGTGACTATTATTTACGTTCTTTATTCCTTTATTATTAATTATTATCAAATAATTAGTTGAATAGATCTATAAAGTTACAAAGATAATAAAATCGTTCTCATAGCATCATTTAGTGTTTAAATGAAAAACTGTAATTACTGTCCTTCCAGGGAAATTACTTCGTAATATATTACTACCTGCTTTCATTCTCAATACATTGATTTTGAAATCCTTTTAGTAAACTTTAGTGTATTTCTTGTTGATAAGAGCGTATTTGTCATATAAAATTAAGAAAATGGAAAATGGCGCATTGTGATATGTGCGCAACTGAGTAGACGTGTTTAGTTTCGCTCTGATTTTCAGTTAAGTTTTAGCCAGTTTTTTAATTTATTAACTCGTTTTTTGTTCTGGTCCTTCAGTTTAGTGTTTTCTGTTTCTCATTTCCGTGCTTGAATCTGTAAAATATTTGTGCGTGAGGTGATACTGATCTGTTTCAATTTTTCTGTCTGAAATTTCTTTATTGAATTTCTATACAATGGCTGGTAGACAAACCGCTAAAAACATGAACTCTTCGGGTACTCACAAAGATATTAAGAGAACGAATTCAGCCAGTTCAAGTCCGGCAATCACTCGCAGTGGGGCTACTGGTGCTATTCATCAAAGCGACGATAGCCACTTGCCCCCTTAAAATTTGAACTCTCAGCTTAATATTGCAGTTGGGGAACTTGAGAAACGGTTGATGATAAGATTGGATGATCGTCTGCGTCTCTTAGAGGAGAAAATCTCGGAAATATTTGATGCTGCAGTCTATGGCGTGAAATCTAAATTACTTACAATCCAACAAAAGTATGACGATCTTGCACTTCGTGTTTCAACGCTGAGGAGTTAATCCATAAACAGAGGTTATCTGATGCAATAATTAGAGGTATCCCGATAAGTAATAACGACAATCCAATAAAGATTTTGAAAAACATCTGTAAAAAAATTAATCACAATCTCTCCCCTTATACATATGCTTTTCGTTCGAATTGACCTGCGCGTAAGGCTAGCAGCCAACTCATGCTCCAATTATTGTTAAGTTTTCCTGTGTAAGTGAGCAACGTGCATTTATCTCCGCATTTAAACAAAATAAGGGACTAAAGCTGATGGATATTGAGGGCTTTGCTTCACAAAACTCTAAATATATTAATGAAAGCCTCACACCCAAAAACCATGAAATTTTTCGGGAAGCTCTAAGTCAGCGGAAGCAGGGACTATTGCATTCAGTTTTCACTCATGGCGGCTTCGTTTACCTCAAGCGTGGAGAAAACGATCGACATTCCAGACTGAGAACGTGCGGCGGGCTGAGCTTGACCAGTAACGATGAATTGCAGTTGGATTCCGGCAATGACGATAATTTAATACATGCTACTTGCTGAGGTTGGAGTGTTTTAATATGATCTAATGGTAGCTATTAATAATGTCATATTTTTCTCTTCTCTCCTTTTTCTTTTTTGCTTACTCTTTCATAATTTTCGCAACCGGTCTAAATCTATATATCTTTATAGTTCTCTATTACTCTTAAATTTACAGGTTAATTATTTCTCTATTTCTTGTCAAATCGAAAATGTTGTCAGCGTTCTTTTGGTGTGCTTCTTGTCGCCTTACAGTTTGGTATTGCTCTGCCCCTTGAATGTGTTACTTGCACCTGCTGTGTTAGTAACTCATATTCGATATGAGTAATATGTATTATCTGGACATGGTGGGAACAATGTTGAAGGTTCTTTGTAGTCGGGCATCGGGCTTTAATGTATGTTCATTCAATGCTAGAAGCATTAGAAATAAAATTGGTCAAATTCAGCAAATGTTCCTGGGGTCAAATGTGCATGCGGTTACGGGAACATATTCTCTCCTCTTCAGTTAGCTTACAAGGGTATAATCTATTCCGCAATGATCCGAAGCATAGAGTTGGTGGTGGTGTAGCAATATACATAAGAGATTGCTATGCGGCAAAGATTGTAGCAGCTTCCGAGATGCCCGGTATGGAATTTCTTTTGTTGGAGGTTAACTTGGCTGCTATTAAATGTATAATTGGCGCTGTATATTGTCCACCGGAAAATTTTAATGCTGGCAATTTTGATGAGTTTCAAGGAATCATAGCGCAACTAACTCGTAGTTATCAGCATGTTATTTTGGGTGGTGATTTTAATGTCCATATTCTTCGTCATTATGCTTCGTCTAGTGAATTTTTAACCCTGACTACTAATCTTTACCTAACCGTTGTAAACAACTGCCTTCCTACTTTTTTTAATACGTCTAGTCCCTCCCTTCTTGACGTATTTTTGACATCAGATACAGAGCGAGTCTGTTTTCATAGCCAGCCTAGCCCTCCCAGTATTTTCGATCATGACATCTTTTTTTAAGCTACATGATTCCCTTAAGACTTCCGGAGGCCGAGGTGATCCAATTTAGGGACTATAAAAATATTGTGTGATTCTTTAGATTGTCTTCCCTATATAATACTTCCTCAACAGACGAACAAGCAAATATTCTGAACAGTCGAATAAAATATTTGTATGAGAGGCATGTTCCGCTGAAAGAAAGCGCATTTTGGCCTTCCTCAACAGACGAACAAGCAAATATTCTGAACAGTCGAATAAAATATTTGTATGAGAGGCATGTTCCGCTGAAAAGAAAGCGCATTTGGCCACTGAATTTCCATGGGTTTCTGCTGAAATATCTACTCTCATCATTGAGAGAGAGTATCTCTATCGACTCCATCGTAGTGCTAAAACTAGTTACAGCAGGAAATTGTGCAGACTGGCTCGAAATCGAGTTACTGCGGAAATTCGAAGGTCAAAGCGTTTGTATTTTACATCGACACTGAACCCCAACTTGTCCCCAAGGATACTGTGGAAAAATCTTAAGATGGCCGGCATTAGTGGAAAGAGTTTAGTCCTGTGCGCGAATTCAGCCCGGATAACTTAAATGCTTTCTTCACTTCCGTTCGCCCAGCTCAAGCTCAAGCGAATCTCTCTTATGACTCTTCTCCTTTAACTGAACACGAAATAACTTTCTCTTTCCGTTGTGTTGATGTAAGTGAGGTTTTAAGGGCTATCTATGCGATACGATCAGATGCGGTGGGAGCGGATGAAGTTTTTCCGCGATTCATTAAAAATGTTCTACTGTTCATAGTTAGACATTTATTAGATGTCTTTAATTCCTGCCTGAACTTCTCAACTTTTCCGCGCTTATGGAGGACTGCCACGGTGCTAGCGCTTCTTAAAAAGATATCTCCGAAGGATATGATTGATCTGCGGCCGATTAGCATTTTGTGTTTTTTTTTTTCTAAAGTTTAAGAAAAGTTGATGGCCGCGGAGTACTTGGAGGATACGAACTTTCTCTCTGAAAGGCAGCCCGGTTTCCGTTCTCACCATAGCTGTGAATCAGCTGTACTAAAAGTGACCACTGATATACGATGTTCACTTGGTAAGGATCACTTAGCGTTCTTGTGCTCTTGGATTTTTCTAAGGCATTCGACAGTATTAGTCATCATATGCTTTTGGATAAGTTGTCTTCAAATGTTGGCTTTTGTTCTTCTGCTGTTCAGCTAATCCGGAATTACCTAACTGATAGGTGGCAGCAAGTTAAAGTGGAAAATACTTTATCTGGTCTTCTACCGCTCTATTGCGGAGTTCCTCAGGGATCAGTACTTGGACCTCTTTTGTTCAGTATATTTATTAACGACCTACCGGAAGTTATAAAGGATGCAGAACTTCATATGTATGCTGACGATGTTCAGATATACCTAGACTGGCCTATTGGGCTAATAGAGGATTGCTTTCCTCGCTTAAATGACGACCTCAAAAATATACACAAATGGTCAGTAACCAATCAGCTTAAGTTGAATCCATCAAAATCACAATATATGATAGTCCACAATAATAGTCTTCATACTGATGAACTTCCAGCAGCTGTGCTCAACGGAACTAATCTTTCATTAGTGAATATAGTTAGAAATCTTGGCATAATTATCAACTCCAATATGAAGTGCTGTGATCATGTTAATGCTTCTATACGTAAGATTTATTATGGATTTCAGCAGCTTTGGCTGTCCGCCGATATATTATGCAAAGAAATGCGACTACGGCTTGTTAAAATTCTTCTTTTGCCACACTTCACGTTTGGTAGCTTAGTGTTTCCTAAGCTTGGCAGCACATGTAGACGTAAGCATGAAGTTGCCTTCAACGACTGCATCAGATTTATCTTTGCCCTACGCAGATTCGACCATGTGTCGCCCTATAAATTACAGCTTCTTGGTTGCCCACTGTCCACGTATCTCAACCTAAAAGCGCTTTACTTTTTATTTAATTTACTGCGCACGAACACCCCAAAATACCTGCTTGATAGTATTCATTTCTTTCAATCAGCCAGGAATCGAAATTTGGTCATGCCACGGTTTCGCAGATCCATCTTTGAGGATTCTTACTATGTTCAGATCATTGGTTTATGGAATAACTTACCAGCTAATATTCAAACGCCGGTTGCTTCGGCATATTCAAGGGGTTATTAAGGTGCCATTTTCCTATCTGTGCTGCTGCCCAGTGACCTAGGTTCCCTGAAAGCTGGCAACATTTTCGATGTTTGGTTCTTTCATTCTTCTATTGTTTCTTACAAATTTAAAAAATTATTTTAGTTATTATTATTTTTAACTTGATTTTAATTACTGTCTTTCTTTTCTTTGCATTTATTCTATTGTGTCTTTTTTCTCTTTATCTTTATAACATAGCTTGTTTATTCATTTATAGTTTAACATTTAGTTTTCATGCCTTTTTTTTTTCTACCTTAAGTTAGTATTTTATTTATTTATTAGTATATCTTTTATTTTGTTTTTAGTATTTTATTATTCTTTTATTGGTTAATCTTTTTAATTTGCTTTTGTTTTTGATTTTTGATTTTCTTAGTATATACCAAATAACAAAAAAGATTGTAATATCTTGTGTACGTCTTTACATTAATAAATTCTAATTCCAATTCTAATTCTAGAAAAGTAATTAACACGAGAGGAAATGTTGGAAAAAAGAGGCAAGCAGAAAGGGCTAGATACCAGCGCATCAAAAATGAGCCTGTGAGGCGTGCAGACATCTTGAAAAACAATAAGGTCAGTGAAATGTTGAACGACTCAACTCCATATGCAAAAGAGAATCTGTCAAAAAACCTATTGTTTGGAAAAGTAATGAATTAACAACTTAATGAAAATGTTTCCAAATTGACTACCTCTGACTACCTCCTAAGAAAAAGACACTTTTATACTTGCCATAATAAGTGATATAGTAAAAAGATATAAAGTTTATAAAATAAATTTATTAGCAAATATTTCAAAGAAAAGGCTGATGAAAGTTTCGAATAGTCGTTCACTTTTGGACCACCACAGAAAACCAAGAAGAAATAAAGTAAATAATATAGTTAAAAATATGGTTGTGCAGTTTCTGGAAGAAGAAAGAATTTGAAACGAAAAATAAAGAAAAGAAACAAAAGCGTACTTGTTATGTAAAATTAGGAAAATGGCAAAACAAAAGAAATTAACACGAGAGGAACTGTTGTAAAAAAAAGAGGCAAGCAGAAAGGGCTAGATACCAGCGCATCAAAAATGAATGTGAAGCGTGCAGACATCATGAAAAACAATAACAACGCAAGAATCAGCTACAGTATTTTTTGCCAGCTTCGTCCATTTTGAATTGTTGAACCGAAGACCATAGATCGCGATACGTGCTGTTATCCATACAAATTTTGATCTTCTTTTGCAAAGTCTCAACCAAGCCAAAAAAATTACAACGCACAATCATCAGAAGCTTCTGGAATTTATCTGCTGCAATCGGTACAGTGAAGCCTGCCTTGCTCGAAAATGTCACCAGTGTGTGATTGAATATTAAGGTTTGGACAATTTAATGTATATTCATTTGAAACAATGGGGGACTGTTACAGAGATCATAGTAAATTTTAAATCTAAAAACCCTCGCAAAGTTCGAAAATACGTTAAAAAACCGTTGAAGTTCACTCCAAAATTCTTCAATAATCAGCTCAATATTGTGCACCAATACTATCTTACAAGAAGACTGTATAATACATATTGTAACAAAAAATTTAAAAGAAAACAGTTATTACCATTATAAAATAGTTTACTGTAGAAAAGGTTCACACAAATTTATATTTATTAATTTTACAAGTGCTTTCTAGTACTGACAATATGGACCACGAGGGTGCGCTTTAGTGCGAATATCTGGAAAGACTCACTGAAGAATAATTACGTCGTGTTCTATTTATAGTCCGGTGATGTTGATTTCACAGGAACTTGGAGTGGGAGGTTTTTAAACAATGATATCGCGCAGTGGCTGCGAAAAATAAACGTAGATAAGATGGTGATGTTACAATATGGATTTTAGCGAAAATTATTATAACAAATATTCCAAAGAATTTCAGGCTTTCCATTTTAGGGGCTTAAGAACACAAATAAGTCTTCACACTGTTGTAATTTACACTCGCAATCTGGATGATTCAATATCTACCGTTTGTACATGTATTTTATCTAAGAATTTAACACATGGTCATTTTATAAGAGATGGACCAGTGACCCAGTACAGAAATCAAACTAGGTTTTATATGTTAGACTCCCAAATACAAAACTTTTTTCCTGGAATAAGACGGGGCAGTCTGCAAAAGAACTACAGATAAATTTGTTGCTTTTGGTAGAGATATATCTTCTTTAGAATCTGTGGTCAATATAATGAAAGATAACTGCGGAGGAATTCGGGTTTATGTTATCAATGAGGATATAGATGAAGTGCCCTCTATAATCGATACAAATGTTAAGAATATAGTCTCATTCAAGGAGACATTACAAGTTCATCAAGTTTCTGAGAAGTGTTTAAGCTGCTTTTGGTAACAAAGAAGGTTGTAATCATTACAAATTAGGTGAACTTAAGTACCATATCACAACACCTAAAACTTTAACAGTTAATGACGACACGATGATGAAAACGAAGTCAACGAAGATTACATTCAAGCAATATTAGTTTTAAGTACATCTCTAATATTAGGGCTGCAATGTAAATATAGTTGATTTCCTTATTCTGTTGATACTGAATTCTGGTTTTAATTTTTTGTATAATTCTTTAACGAACTGGACTATTTATAAATTAGTAATAGCTTATTTTAATTAACTCAACCAAAGAAGTGATATTTTGTATCCTTTTCATTATTTCGATTTCTTTTGTATTGAGTCTTTCACTCGTTGAAATTGTGTTTCCCGACAAATATATATGCCTGTAATATATTTTTCTTATATTATTAAGCCAAGCTCAGGGGATGCCCTATGATGCAAAGCACAGCATGACAGGAAGGAGATGGGAAAAAGATTAGGGGGTATGAAGAGAGTGGCAGAGGTGTCCCCTTAAAGTTACGCAGATTGTATGCCGGAGGAAAAACAAAAGCTGGTAAACTGTTCCACATTCCCACTGCTCGGGATAAAAAAGCATCACGGAATTTTACTGTACGGCCGAAAGTATTTGGAAGGGTAAAAGGATGTGCGCGGTTTGCAGCGCGAGTATTGCATGCAGGAATTACTCTACAAGGGGTTAGATATTTCATCAGACCATTGACCAGGTATGTAGCGATAAAGGAGCGAAAGGCAGACAACATTTCGGCGGTGCTCGAATGAGTCGATATGACAAGTTATTGCCATATATCCAATGAGTTTGAAGGCTCCCTTTTGAACAATATCAAATGAGGCTAAGGCTGTATGACCAGCCTCAGCCCATATATGGGAATTGTATTCCATTCTAGGTCTAATGTAGGACTTGTAGAGGAGCGCTAGATTTGACGGACTGAAATATTTCTTACACTTTTTCAGAAATCCAAGACATTTCGATGCTTCTTTGGCAACAGAGGAGATGTGATCTGTCCAGTTTAACTTACTGGAAATATTAATGCCAAGAATTCTTAGTGACAGTGAATCAGAAATTAATGCTCCATCAAAAGAAACGGGAGTGGTTAAGTTATGGTCTTGTTTTAATGAAATCAGACAGCTTTGGGTCTTAGACGCATCGACGCGATTCGCTTTGCCCCAAGCGAAGATATTGTTACGATCGTTAACCAATGAGCTAATCATGCAATCTCGTTTAACACATGCGGTATCCCCTGGAGTCCGCAAGACTGTCAGAGGAGTAAGCTAAATCAAGGGTACTGGCATCAGCGAAGCTATGGATGGGATTGAAAGTAAGGGAAAACAGATCATTAATGAACATTAAGCAGATAGTTGGAGAAATAACAGACCCTTGAGGCACACCGCCATTTATGTGATGAGGTTCGGATGAAACGCCATCTAATACATCAAGTATTTGGCGACTAGATAGGAAAATTTCAATCCACAATAGAAGAGGAGGGGAGAGACCAAGTGCTTTAAGTGTGGCTAAAAGGGCTGGATGCCAGACTCTATCAAAGGCCTTTGAAATATCTAGGGCAGAGATTTTGGACTCACCAAAATTATGAAGACTACGGTTCCAACGTTCCGTAAGAATAGTCAGCAAGTCTCCAGATGAGCGTCCACCTAGGAATCTATATTGGTGATCGTTGATGAGATGATTAGTTTCTAGATACTTCTTTAATTTGGAATTAATGATAGATTCAAAAACCTTTGAAAGAATCAAAGTGACTTCAATTGCTCGATAATTTGAGGGATCGCTAAAAATTTTCTTGTGGAATAAGACAAGTAGAATAGTTTGCGCAGAGGTTTAGCCAAGAATTAGGCACAGCTTTTAATTAATAGGGGCGAAAACCATCAGGGCCTGAGGCTTTGGAGACGTTAATTCCTTTAAAGACCTTAAACATATCTCTCGTACGGTTATCTATTGGCTCTTGTACACACCCTCACGGGAAATGCAAACAAGGGGTTTGTGAAGTGGGTGGAAGCCGAGAATTGGAAGCGAATCTAGCAGCTAAAATATTAGCATTATTCAGGCGGTCAACAATCAGTTCACCATTGTTAATTAGGGAAGGTATAGAGGAACTGATGAATTTGTTCCTGATGGTTTTGACCAGGGACGAAAAACCTTTGCTACCTTTGCGGTAGCCAAGATTCGTTGTCTAATATTCTGGTCAAAAATAAATTTGTTTCTCTGGATAATGGACTTGCAGAAGCAGCAGCACACAACGTAGCGAGGTCAAAAAACAACAATATTGTTATGTACTATACTGTGCTGCTGGCTTTTGGAATGCCGACAGGACATAGAAAAGCCCTTAACTTGGCTGGTGTTAATTTAATTGTGTTATTTAATTGTTTAATTATAGATGGCCTACCGGATTTTAATAATTATAATTGTGGGTGGTTATCAAACTTAAAAATTATTGACAATGCACTGCACTGGACAGAACTAATTTAATTTATGATACAACGTCAGCATCCGACTCAGTTGGCTCCACGCACGCTATTCTTTTCCGATTTAGATATTCAATTATCCTGGCGTAAAATGTAATTGCCCTGCATAGGTGTAATTCCCCTGGTAGCTCTAATTCCCCTGGAGTTAAAAAATTTCAATAATACTAAAAATAATATCTGGCCCGCTTCAGATTATAACGTATGTAACTCACTTAACATAACAGGTTCGAAAGTTCGTAGTACAACTTTGGTTGACTACGTGGCCATTGCTCCATAGGCGAAGTACTCCTTTATCAAAAATTGACCCCAGCAGCAGCTGGTAGACATCTGAGATTCCTTCTGACTATGGCGAGACTAATATTGAAACGGATGATGACGAAGAGTTGGAGTCTGATATTGCTAGCGCAGTGAACTTAACGAGGAGATTGATATTGATATAAATACTGTAGTTATTCCTAAAGAAGGAGCAGATTTTCAGTATAACACCCGTGAAGTGAGTTCAGTTAAATGTGCAGATTATTATGAAACAGGTTTTAGATTTGGGTTGTTCGTCGATGGAGAAAAAGGACTGTGGATGCCATAAAGTCCAAATACACAATGCTTTAAGGTACCAAAAAGCGGGTGTTTGGCTCATGCAATACAGCAATAGATGTTTTTCTTACTGTTATTATTGATGTAATCGACGACATTACGTATCAAAGTCACCTATGTATATGCAACTGAAAACAACAACGTGTTGAACCTAAAATGGAAGGAATTATTAGCTTTCATTGGATTGAATTTTATGATGGGTTATAAAGTGACTCGCAAAACTGTTCATCAAAATGAAAATTTCCACATTGTACCCTCACAGATTCTTGGAAATTATGTAGCGCGATATTTCATGGTAATTTTGCGCGAATAGTGTTGGAAAGAGTATATTTTTTACAGTTGTTTTTTTGCAATGGCGTGAACAGTTTTGCGTGCTTGACGAAATATTTTAAATAAAGAAAAAAAAATAATTTTGAGTTGATATTTCGGTGAGTTAGTAAATTATTATGTTTTAACAAAAGGAAATAATTTAAATGAATCTAATAGGAACGAAAGCTAGCCTAAAGGAAAAATGCCAGAAGCTATGCAAAAGAACGTGAAGGCAGCAATTACTAGTGGTACTCAATTCGAAAAATTGCTGAAAAGTACTCAATAGAAAGTAGAAGAAAAGTAGTCAATAGGATTCGTAAGCAAAATAAGGAAAACGGTAGATGTTTTGCGCGAGACGAACTCTGGTGGGCGACCAAGTAGGCTATCTCCGGAGACAGAGCGTTGTATCAAAAGATTGATTATGACTGAAGCGATAGATACAGCTATACAAGCTAACAAGGTAATCCTCACCACCTTAAATGTTACAGTTTCCAATTATACTGTTCGAAGATGCCTTAAATCAAATATTAAAGCAAGAGCAAAGGAAAAAAACCACTTTTAACCGATCGCCATAAAAGAGCGAGGCTTCAATTTGCCAGAACATACAAAGACTGGACGCCAGAACAATGGAAGTTGGTTACATGGTCTGAGGAGTCAAAAATAAACAGGTTATGTTCAGATGGGTGGCATTGGGCGTGGGCGAACAAGTCCGTTGGCTTACAAGAACGTAATATTCAGAAAACCCTCAAATTTGGAGGTGGCTCATTAATGGTTGGAACTTTAAGCAACTGACTATATAAATATCTTAGCGGACTCATATCTACCAAGTCTTGATAGCTTTCGCTGCGGACCTGGAGAAAGCTTATTTATGCATGACAACGATCAAAACACACTGCTCGCATAACGGCCAAATGGCTTCAAGGTCATAATATTGAGAGTCTAAAATGGCCCCCACAATCGCCGGATCTCAATCCTATACATATTTTGAGGCGATATTTGAAATGAAGAGTAGTAGCAAGTAACAATGTCCAAAAAGACTGCGAAGAAATTTGGGTACGCGCTCAACAAGCGTGGAATGAGATTGATCCACAATATTTGGAGAGCTGGTTAGCAAGTAAAACAAGTGAAGGCTGTAATTCGTGCCAAAGACGGGCACACTAAATTAAAAAAAAACGGGACTATTTAATTAGTCACAGGAGAGATGCAAAAGTGCTCACAAAACATTTTTTTTATTTTAATTTTAGAGAACAGGATTTCTGTTATTCTTAAGTTTTGCTTCCATTTTCTGAAGTAATTTTATTTTGTAAAAACTTTTAATTTGTTATGAATAAATATTTAGGTTTTCCAAAATCTCAATTTCAATAACTTTTTATGAACAGTCTTGCGAGTCACTGGGCCGTTTGAAACACCTTTAGTCTTGCCGTCCAGACTTCGAATGTAATATATCCAGAAAAACTATGAGTTGAATCGGTTTGATGTAATCCTGGGATATATTTATGTGAAGTTCCTACCGGTAAAAAGAGTAAATTGTATAAACTAAAGCTAATGCTGGACAAATTAAACAAACGATTTGAGGATATCTATCATGGAACAAGGGAACTTAGTATTGATGAATCAATGATTGCTTTCAAGGAGCGCAGTTCCATTAAAAAATACAATCCGATAAAACCAGTCAAACACGATTATACAAAAATGGTGTTTACCAATGCGGGTACATATTGAAATTCTGTATATATGAAGGTAAGGATGAAATGGTAGAGCAAGAATTCAAAACATATGGTTTGGGTGAATAGGTTGTTCTGTTGTTCTACATATTACCAAAATTGAACGGAATTAGAAGAGATAGTTGTAACAAGTTAATTATTTTACTTCACTGAAAATTTTAGAAAGATGGCGTATGGCACTGTACAACCAAATAGGAAAGGACTACCCAAGGTAGCAGCAGACAAACCTTTGAATAGAAGAGAATGGGACTATCGACATACAAATACCGGTATTGGCATATACATTTAAATGAATGGATTCAAAAGCTTTATATGTAGCCTCATGGATGGTAGCAGAACTGAGTATAAATGTACGACTCCCAAAACTGATTATAGCAAAATTTATGAGTGGCGTTGACCACGCGGATCAGCTCGGAACTATTTACGGAATTTTAGATTTTAGAAGCAACTTAGTTCAAGGACCGCTTAAGTAAAAAAAAACCAATTGTGAAACAAAAACAAAAAAAAAATTTTTTTTACAGCAACACCTCCAAGTAAATGTATAGGGACAAATTATATTAACTAATGAGGTCCGTTTTCGAAATAAGGGAATAAACTGGCCCACTAGGTAGGGCGCAGGGTGGCCCCCTAGAATGCTGACTAGACCCCCAGGAAATTAAGTTGAATCCGTTCGAATCAGAATCGAAAAGGCTTTAACAAGTTCTTTTCTTCAAGTAAACATTAAAATCTTTTTAAAATTGTTAAAAACTATCCTATTGCTCTGGTTCGCATCTGATTTCACAAAACTTTGTTTAATTTTCCGGAAGAAAAACTGTTTTAAGCTTTTTCGGCTCAAATCCCAATGGATTCAGTAATATCTTATATCTTTATAAGGCAGAAATGTTTACTACACAATTAAAAACTTCAATAATATTATTATTACGTTACATTATGGAATAAAACTATATTAGGACTATAGGCAACAAATACTTTAGAAAACCGAGAAATTCACAGAAAAACAGAAAAACTCGAGTTTCGAAAAGGAGAAGGCAACCGAAGAATGCAAAAGACTTATTTACAACCGAGCGATGCACAAAATTATCACTAACTTCAATACTAGGTTTGAAAAACTACCTTTGGCACAGTCAGTTGACTAATTTATAAACTTTGACCTCACACATGGAGAGGCATTTGAAGAAAATTATAAAAATGTTTTCAATGTAGACATTTCCACCTTGCAGGCTGAAACAAAAGTAATAAATAATATGATCCAAAACAAGAGCATTGTAGTAAATTTGGAAAGGCTGAAAACAAAAACTAATAAAGACTTCTGCCCAAATTTATACAAGTAGCTGCAAGTAGTTCTGGTCCTTCCTGTCAGCTCGTCCGGCTGTGAACGGAGCTTTTCCATCGAGTTAAAACATGGTTAAGAGCAACTGCTTCAGGAGAGATTTTCGAAAATGGCGCTCATAAACATTGAAATAAGATCATTCAAAAACAAGTAACAGCGCAACAGGTGCTAAGTAAGTTTGCAGAAAAAAAACCGTAAATTAAAACGTATACAGACTTCAACAATCTCTTTATTAGTGCTTAATAAAAACGTAAATGATTGATCTAAAATGTGTATCTTACTTCATACCTGTAAAGTACTTCAGTATATTAGTACTTAAATTATCATTTGGATTCGTTTTATTTTTTATACTTTATTTGGTTTTTTTGATTTTTTACCATTAATTTGCTCTATTTTCATTTTGTATTTAATTTTTTATTGGATTTTATTTACAACTTTGGATTTTTTCTTTATTTTTCATTTTTTATTATTTTGAATATTTTTGGTTTGTATTTTTATTTTATACTTTAATTAAAAGGCTAGTGAAGACAAAAACATTGTTATTGATTCTGCCATAAAAATACTCTGAATTTCAGTACATCCAATCTAAACCGGCACCTGCCTGCTTCTGTTATGTTTAGCCTCAGAATAGGTTAAAACAACGCCCTCTAATAATGGAAGTTATCTGCATATCGACAGTGCCTCCACCGTCTACAATAAAATAGAAAGAAAATTTGCGGAATACATTAGTGACAGTAGGATAGACATTGACATATTTAATCGATATCATTTGTTTAGAAGGTTGGCAATCAAGTGCCACAATCCGCTCTCTTCCTCCGCACATGTGGAGCGTTGATTTTCACTTGTAGTATTGTAAATGCTACACAAAGGTAATCATTATCTGACTTCACATTAGTTTTGGTAAAAGCAAACTCAAATACTATATGGACAACCTCCAAAATTATGTAAAAATTAAAACAGCAAAACTTTATACGATATTTTATGATATTACGTAAATGGAAACCTCATCCAATTATTTAGCTGGCTACAGATTTTTCAAAATTTCTTAAACCTTATAAGTATCAGTACTACATAGTACCTTGTACTTGGACTTAAAAGATTTGAAGTATGAGTCCTGGTACTGGTACTTTGAATAAATAGTGGGCATTAGGCAGGGGATCACTATCATATCAGTTTCATGTATGGAAAGAGGTTTCTGATATATTTTCCTTAATACGTGAGAAAAGAAAAGGAGGGATGTGGATAACAAAAGTCTCTTAAAATCGTCTTTTAAAATCGTGCAAATTTTATTTCTTTTTTTTTCAAATAAACACTACCACCAATGATTTAAGAAAAAATTAAATCACGTTGGATGTTTTGAGTGGACTGTATGTACGCAATAGGTAAGTGTCGCTTGGGTTCATTGAGATTAAAGAAAAGAATACACTTTCACACAATTAGCCAATTACATTAAGTACTAATCTATTTTCACAATAATTTAAATGTCCGATTAAAGCTATTTCGTAAATACTCGACGCCGTTGGTCTCGATAAGCAACAAATATCGGCCGATCGCCGAATGTTGTCTGATTAGTCATCCAAAAATTGATTGAATGCTGATGACTTATACTAAGTGATAAGCGATGTCCCATGCTATTCTCTCTCCGGGTGCTCAATAACATTCAACGAGAATTATAATAAAGAATGGGAAACAATTGAAAACTGTTCGTTGTTCTTCTGACCTTTACATCGCAACCTCGAAAAAGATTTGTTTTAGAATTATTTGTTTTTTTTTAATGAGAATTATTTTATTTTTTGTGTGCAGCGGAAATTTTGCTCTAGAATTTAGATTATAACTGTGTTCTTTTGTGTCCGCAGAATAGGCCAGAACAAAAGATACACAAAAGAATGCCTCATACATTTTTACAGAAGATTTATAAATGAGGCGAATAGTACAAATAGTTCGCTTCAATCGACAGAGCAATTAGTTCTCTCCGGTATATGAGACTTCTAGAACAAGGTATACAAAAGAACACATCTTATATTTCTTGTGAGTTCTGTAACTTATAGACTCGTTCCACTCTCTGTAGCTTTAGAAAATTTACGGTTTTTTCCATCTATGCAATTTCATTGGCTCTAGGCATTATATCAACATCTTGCAAGTGCTCAGAGCAATGCATAAAAAATGTCGGTAAAAAGGTCACGAGCTGGCATACTTCGCAAACAAAATGTTTGTTAAAACCTATGTACGAAATTTGGGGGACCTCGCCCAACCCTAGTTACGCCAATGTTGGGGAAAGAAGATTTCGTTCAAATGTTTCTTAGCCACTTTTTAGTCACATTTTCTTGAAATTTAGCTACTTCTTCAAACTTTTTATGTATATTTTAGCCACGGGGCTTAACAAAGATTTGGTAACTCTTGAGATTCAAAATTTTCAAAAGTCTGGCGGGCGTGTATGTTCCCATTCTGGCTGCCAGTAAGGGTCTATGTAATTATGCGAGATATATATAGATCCAACAACCATTCTTAATTGCGCAAATGGGCTCATCCTACCCGTCGGGTATGCCACGTCATGTTGTCTACAAGAGGAAAACACAAAGCATAACCTTATCGGTCTTCTATAAGGGAGTTGATTTTATAGGAGCTGATTTTATATAGATACATAAAAAAAAAAATATTAATAATCATAAATAGTGGCTTTATAATATTAGTGGTTCACTAGAAGCTACCGATTATTAAATCTAATCTATTTGTCATAATTACGTATCTTTCCTTAGACCCACTAGTTAGTAAGTTGAACTAAGGCTGGATTGCATGCAAGTTGAGAAGAATTGAGAGAGCGAAGTTCCTGCAAAGAATTTTCAGGCGTAGCCACATTTATAGGCTGGCTTTCTCTAATATCTGCATGAATTTCCACATAAAGAAAACAAATAAAATTACAAATTTAGTATAATCGTGTGGTCCTCTATGGGGAGCTGATATACGAACGAAAATAAGGTAGCGAAAAGGATCTTACCAAGTGGTTGTCACAGGAACACACTCATTCTGAGCCGTATATACATACCTCTCAACTTAGATACGATCCTTGGCGTTGTTCCCATGTTGTATGTCAGAGGACTAGTGTATCTATCAAGCAGAGTTGTCACTAGAAAGAAAAGGAGAATATTTTAACAAAGAATCATGCCCATCTTGCACACAATACTTATCTGACATGAAAAGCTTTCCTGTGCGATATGTTGCGTTGACATTATCCAGTATAAGATGTAGTTACTGCTCTACTTGTATCTTCCAGACCGACCTAGCGATCCAGAGTACCTTTAGATTCTCCGTGACATCTGCAAGATGTGGACACTTTGAAGTAGGGAATGAAGCACCAACCGTTGAACGCAATATTGAGTACCACAAATGGAATTACTCAATGCTGTACCGGGGGTATCACGGGTCCTGGAAACAAATATCCATTAAGTTAGTTAATTAATAGAATGAAAGTTTAAATTAAAGGCTTGCTGCCAAAACACACACAAGGGTTAGGTGGGTTATTATTATTTATTTGTTTTTTTTTTTTTTTTTTTTTTTGAGGACAAGGAATGTAACTTCTGAGTTACTGTCACCACATCAGATGTTGATTTAAAATAGGGGAAAGGACTGTCGGTAGCCCTATTACTCGTAGGAAGATAATCACACATCGCGAAAATTAAAACTAAGTCACCTATTTCATGTGGGAGATTTTCCTAAAAATTAGCATATTCACGGCGAGACCAGCTATTTAATAGGGTTTTTAATCATGAGTATAATGTAATTCTTTCTTGACTTTTCCGATTCCAACAATCACGACACCGAACACGGGTCACGTGAAAATAGGTCTGTTCGCGTACTCAGTTTTGGATTTTCCGTTTGTTTACTTTCTCGTGTACAAAAAATACACGAGTTTTCTCTACGTCACAGCTTCCTCTCTTGCAGCCCGATGTGCTGATGGTCGTTCGGTCGGTGGTCTCCACGTTAAAGTGACCACAAGTATATACCACGTACTCAGGATGATAATTGCTGCTGCGGTGGGAGAAGAGCTATGAAATTGAATTGAAATTGAAAAAGTACTTTATGACATAACCTAAAAGCCTAATCCAATAATGCTTTTATTATCGTTGATTTGCAAGTCCATAACGTTCAGGCTGTTCTCATTTACTACTAAGCCATCTATTATTACTAAATTGAATCGCTCATTTGCAGAACGTATATGTTCTATTCCAATAATATGAACATATTTTATAGCCTGCTTTACGAGTGTGACATAATAAATAGCTAAAGTTGCTCATTCTTAGAACGAGATTCTCTGATAAGTTTGTAAATATTTTAAATTTTTTTAAATTTTTTTAAATTTATTTTAATATTTTTAGTTTTCTTTTATTTTATTCTCTAGACGATACTAAATTTGTGGTTCCGTTTGTAACGCATAGAAATAATGATTGTAGAGAAAAATGTATTGGACACTCACGCAAAATATTAAAACATATTTTGATTTTTGCATGTTTATGTGTCAGTCTGTATGTCCGTCCTCACTCGAGAGGAAAATGTGGCAAGTCGGGTAACTTATTCGTAAGGTTGGCATAACAAATTTCGTTTTTCACTATACGTTTGAACACTGCCTGAGAGCGCGTCAACGTAGAAAGCTGGATTATAGTGCGCGAAGTTTTTATAAACATAGTAAATACAATATTAAAAATCGACTAAATCGGGCAACCCGTTCATGATGTTGCCATTCAAAAATTGAGCTTTTGAACGTATACTGTGATGCAAACGATTAGGCCTAGCTGTTTTTTCGGTACTGAAATGTTCTTCAGAATATGACCGTACAAAATTACATATGGGAATTTTTCTAGAGAATCGAAAGAATTGGTCATAGACCGATTCCAGCTTTTTTACTGGTTTTATTTAATTTTAATTTTTTAAATTTTTTTTTTTAATTCTTAATTTATATTTTGCTTTTTTAAAGACATAATTAAGTAAAAAAAAGGATGCTTGGTTTCGAACTCGTTGCAGACTATTCCTAAGTGTTTTTAATATTTTTTTCATAAAAAAATACGTTCGCGTTATAGACAGAGTCAGGTCTTTGCTATATACAGTATTTACAACAACATACATATAATGGGATTACATTTAATTCGTTATACGTCGTAAGTCATCAGCTGAAGAAAGTGTTATTTTTTTATGCAAAAAGGTTAACTTGCACATTCAACGAGTCAAAATATATCAGTATCAAAAATCCTGACCTATCTACTAGTACTGTGCCTATCAGTGGTTTCGATTGCCTAGGAAAAATACTAATTGTTATCATTGTGATTCTGGCAGTGATATCGTAAAAATAAAAATGGATACGTTTTGGGATCACTAGATAGATTTTTCCGAAATTTTGGATACAAAATAATTATGTTCGGCGGCAACACATCTCTCAAGGCCTCTCCTACCGTCTCAGTCAGTCTAACTCAGTAGCGAAGAGAGCAGTACGACCGTTGTTTGTGTAACCTGCGTTGTGTGCCTATTCCGCGCGCTCCCGTAATCAATGTAAAATCTTGATGCTATAGAGTGCCAATTCATGTAAGTAAAATAAATGCAAACCCAGTGTTCAAATACGGGAAGTAACCCAAGTTGGTGACCTTTCACGAGAGAAAAATATTACCCATATAAATAGATTCCCTTGTATTCATAAAAATTAAAAAAAAAAAAAAAAAACAAGAAAATTTATCTAAGATAAAGGATGGGTATAAGTATAACCATAGATGGCACAAGAACTAAATGTCGCATGGCATACTAGAGTAGAGTAGATTGTGAAATGGGTAGTGCATTCTGGAATGGACCATAACATGTTTTAAAGCGTGCCGAAAGCAAATGTTTTTATAATAGCAGCTATGTATACATTTGATCGACTTCCTCAACACGTCAGATGCGCAGAAATATGAATCACTCGACGCATCATTTCAAATATCGTGGTCCATTCAGTAATGGACCACCCAGCCATATAAATTTTCTACACTTTTTTAGTACTGCATGCGACATCTAGTTCTTATTCCATCTATGGCTATACTTAATAAGAATTAATACTCACGTTTAAAAGAGAAAAACATCGGATTTTTTAACGAAAAGGGGAACTGTGGGCGTGTGCAGTCTACTAAGGACATGTTGTTACACGGCGTAATGCAAGTTTACAACAATGTGATAAGTTTTACTGGATGTTTTGCATAATGCGAATAACTGAGATTACTCGATGGACTGCAAATGAAAATAGCATTTTATTTCTACAAGACGAGAACATCGAAATTGATCATAAAAATTTGATAGATGACTGGACGAATTTAAAAACATTCAATCAAAATCAAAGCGACCAAGACAGGCTTTAAACGGCAAATCAACTTTGGCTTAATTTGTTAAAAACATCGAATGCTTATTTGTGCACCGGGTTATTCAACATTGCACCGTATTTTTTAGCATACTAGCTCATAATACAAACGTAGGGAGAATGTTTTACTAATTTCTCAATAGTGAACGAAAGAGAAACTCACTGAAGACACAAACGGTTTCGTCGCTCAGCAAACCAAAATATAAATATAAATAAAGATTTTTATTGTGTAGATTTTTATGAATTTTTCCGTCTTCAAAACAGGTTCCTAAATGGAAGAGAGATTTATTTTATTTCGTTCACATCATTTTGTATTACTATTTAACTGTTTTTTTGTAAACTGACTAATTTTATAGTAAATAAATAAAAAAGACGCTGTATAACAATTTGAACCCATTGCATTAGTAAGTAAAATAAGGAGCATTATCTTGAAATGATGTCCGGGCTTTATGCTAACAAATCCGGGGTTTTCGAACTCGTTGTCCTACTTTCATAATTTCAGAGATAGCATCGCTACCTGTATGTAACTACATGAGTGATCAGCCTAGAGGAGTTTCCTACTTTACAAACCAATCCAGTTTGAAATGTATTAAATCCATAATATTGTGTTTTTAAATTTAACCCGTTAGTCGAACGGAGCAGCGAATATAATACATTAAGAAATTTTTTTTTGTGTTTTGCGCCCAAAATCGACTTATATTTCTTCGTACACGTTACCTTTCTTCTAGCTCGAAGAAGTAAATCATCCATTTCCCTAAGGTGGTCGCAACCAATGTTGAGTGAGACGGAGCACTTATCTAGGCATAATATGCCTAATAAAGATGGATGGGTCTTAAGAGAATGCATCCAGTGACGTTAAGCTACGATTTCCAGGAGATTTTGTCAGCACAAGTTCGCTGTAATCAAATACGAAGGAAATTATATGAATGGTTTCTAAGAAAACACCGGACGAAATTGTACTTGCATCTACGGACGCTTATAGTCGGCGTCTTTGTCGACATTTGACAAAAAGAGTGAATTTTAAAAAGGAGGAGGATGATGAACGAATTGATTTCGTAAGTCTAAGAATTTTTCATAACATATTGTATTTAATTAACTAATTCAATATTATTTTACCAAAATGACAACAGCGCTAAATCGAAAACGGGCATCTGTTGAAACCAACATTAAAATGCCACCTGAAAATAAAAGATTCTAATTCCAAGTATTTCTATTTATCGAAACTAGGTTGGGAACGAAATTAATTACAGAAACGGTAACAAAAAAACTCAGAATTTCAGTTGCTATGCACAGCTGCTAGGGTCAATATACTCTTGTGGCCTAGCACAGCTGCTAAGGGTAACAGACTTTTCTGTTGCTACCTATGCACAGCTGGTAAAGTCAACGTAATTTGGTTGCTATGTGCAATGTAAAACAACTTATTGGGTCCGTGCGCATTTTATAATAATTTCTTAGTGCCGTGCGCAATTCAGAGGCAATATAACTCGCAGGCCAACTTGAATCTATCTCTTTTCGCATCCAGCACGTAGTGAGAATACATCGGAATCGACTTGGCTAGTGGTAACAACACAGAATTTTAACAAATTTACTTTATTGCATGTAACGAATAGAATAAAGAATACTAACACAATAATTTTATCTTGGGAAACGACTGAGATAAAGATACATATTCTGGGTCTCGACTGGAGCACATATTACTAACAAACTCACTTTATCTTGGGTGCCGACTGAGATAAAGATATTTATTCTGGGTCTCGACTTGAATAAAATTTACTAACATAATAACTTTATCTTGGATACCGACTGAGGTAAAGATATTAGTTCGGGGTCACGACTGGAATAAATTTTGTTAATATAATCACTTTATCTTGGGTCTAGACTGAGATACACATAGCTATTCTGGGTACCGACTAGAATAACACTTACTGATCTCAAGCCTTTATCTTGGGTAACGACTTAGATAAAGATAGTTATTCTGGGTAGCGACTAGAATAACACTTACTAATCTGAAACCTTTATCTTGGGTCTCGACTGAGATAAAGATATTTATTCTGGATACCGACTAGAATAAATACTACTAATATAACCTTGCTTTGGGTCTCGACTGAAGTAAAGTATCTGGTTCCAGGGAACAACTAGAACAACACAAGTACTAATACACAAACTTGGTTTTCGGTCTCAACTGAAACAAAGCATCTTGTTCCGCGGACGACTAGAATAAGATAATCATTAACTATCTATATACCAACGCCATAAAGTCGATTCCACATATTAGATTGGTGAGTACATTTCGATTAATCTTTGAATACATATGTAATCATATTTAGTAATTATATTTATACATACATATATATAATATATTGGTGTCATTTCGGAAAAGTGAGTTCCTTTTGAACTTATCATAATTTGTTTGATTTGAGTTCATGAGCTTTTTAGTTATTAAGTGACATAGTCGACATTATAAGTATGTTAAGTTATATTCGTGAATGTGTAATCTCTGAAATATATTTCGCTTTGAATTTGGAATAGTGTATTAACTTTGACGTATTGTGAAATAAACCACTAACTTTATATATTCATTGGTATTTTCATTTACAGTCTCCATCCATACTTATATTTTTCTTGAGTTTACTCATTGAGTAGAACAGCATCTGTAATTGCAAGCAATATAATAGAAAAATATTTCTTATACTATATTATTAAATCATTCAAAAAAATTAAATCATCAATCAAATGTATTATTATTTATACATTCAATATAAAAAAGAATAAAAAAATGCTGACTGCTCTTTTCGAGATAAGATAGTTTTATTGTATATCTTATGACTACAATATCCTATCAGCATATCGTGGCCACATATTTTGACGGAAGGTGTGTACCAGATGGAACGTATATTTAAATATTTCAGACATGAAAACAAGTAAATAATAATTAAAATGCCCCTTTTTAATACACCAAATTGCAGAGTCAATAAATCCGTACAAACTAGTTAATGAAAAAAGTCAACATAATTAGAATTGTTCTATATTAAAAGGTAAATCCGTTAGTAGGTATATAATTCATTACTGTTATTGGCTGGGAGCAACCTAAGTTTTTTCTAAAAAAAGGGAAACATTGCAACATAAGGAAGAAAGCATCAAGTGTCCTCGAAGCTCATAAGAAGTTTCAAGAGAAAGAAATAAGTCGATAAAATCTAAATGGATACAATGCTGAAGGTGAAAGTATTTTCGGAGTTTCATCCATTCTTTGAAGCCCGCAAAAAGTATAGCAACAATAACGTATTAGAGCCAACAAAAGCAATTCCACTTCCAGGAACTGAATCGCAAATTACACTTATATATCCTTTGCAATGATATTCCGCATTAAGGGCTTTCTTACTCTGCAATATCATTACGTATATATATATTCCACTTGGGGGTAAAAGGTTAACACATTTTCTCGAGATATCTCTTTAGATTAAAAGGGCGCTATAGGTTTCACTTTAGCAAATTCAACCTTTGCGATATGTGCAAGAAATTTTTTGTTAATATAACGTTGGACGAGCTTTATAAGCTACTTGAAATTAGGCATTCAATTTTACGAACGGTGTAGATAACATGAGCTTTCAGACGTTCTTAAGCGTAAACTCGATATTCGTAAAAAATTTACTTTAGAGAAAATAACCACAGCGAAATCTTTTAAAAAGTCGGTATTCAGGAGAAATTTTGCAAAATATACTTTTTCCCGACATATTCCTACGGAATCTACAACCCGAATAGCATTCTTAATTTTGCCTCAGCTGTATGGAGCTATTTGTGCACGTGCTTGAATATCTAAATCCTCTAATTAAATTTCTCGTTTGTATAATTCCCGTTCTCTGTCAGCTGGCAGTTAGATTGAACTTCCCCTTTACCACAAGCCACAAGGAGCCGGGATCAACCGCTTTAAGTCTTTATACCCTCTGGCCACCGCGTATTTGCCTTTACTTCCGTATTGTTCATCTGCAATCTGCAACATCTCAAGTTTAGATTTAAGAGATGCTTTCAAGCTTAGCCGTTAACCACAATCACATCTAACTAAAGATTTAGAGCTGCTTCCCAGGCTAATTAGAAAAGCCAGGCCGAGAGATAAGACAAATGGAGACTGATATCAAGATTGAAACGTATAAACATGTTCATGGTTATAGGGATTAGGGAAGCATACAGAAAAGTTTGTCATCTTTATGGGTTCAAAATTCAAGAACCGAGATGAAAACACAAGTCCAAAAACATGAAGGAAACAAAGGCGAACAAATCCGATGTCAATTTGAACAGAACCTGACACTTAGAAGGAATATTCGTCCGATAGAGGAATATGCTAATTAACCAACAGTGAAAAGGTCTCTTTGCTTAACACTTAACACCTTTCGATTGCTATCAAGTGATTAAGTACGTGTTTTCAGCGAGAACATAGGTAAATCTCATTTAACTTAATGTTAATAAAACAATTACCCTCTTATGGAGATGCAAACATTGCGTAGGTAGGAATTCTGGTGAAATCCAATTAAGTTTTATTTTAAAGGGGTTATACCTCCCAACATTTTTTTATTTTTTCTTTCAAGAATCAAAATCTACAACGCCCAAGTTCCGATCTAAACTCAACATTTTTTTAAATTAATTTTTCCCAAACAGCTTCGATACTCCAAAGTCACAATTTTCGCTTATTTTAGCGATGCTCGCATTTTTGAATTTTGCTGCTTTGGAAATTAGTCGAAGTTACCTATGATCAATATCGTGTTCTAAATTTGAATTATAAAGGTGACTGCATCAAATTATGACGGTTACGACGTCTTTACAGCACAAATCTGTTCGACGGAACACAGTGCAAGTGTGAGGAAACACACTTGCACTGTGTTCCGTCGAACAGATTTATAGCATTTTGAAACTTCAAACGGATTTTTCTCGAAAACATGTTTTCAAAATCGGCGAGCAGTAGCCCTCAAAAACTTTACATCCGATTGAATTGAATTTTTTTGCTTACCTAGTGAAGTACATACGATATTAGCGATTGTTTAGCAAAAAAAAAATTATAAACAATTTAAGTCGATTTGTTTCGTCGAAAACACGATTTTTTGTTAAAACAATCTTCATTTCACGAAAAAAAAATTCTAAAAATATAGTCATATGTACTTCACTAGCAAAACTCATGTAGATAATGAAAAAAAAAAGTTGGACGAGACTTCTACTGCTCGCCGCGGAAGACCTTTTTGAAATAGCGGTTTACGGTAATCACTGCATTTTGTAAAAAAAATTTCAATAAATTTTTTTTTCTTCTTCAGGAGTTGCTTAATCAAACGTTAGATTACTTGTATGACATTAATCTCAAATGTCCTTGAAAAAAAATAATGAAAAAAGCCTTGTTTTTAGAGCGTTTGGGAGGTATAACCGTTTCATATATAAATTTAAATTTGCATTCACAGCCGAAAAGACAAAGAAATACAAGCAGCGGCTTCTAATAAGAAAATCAACTAAATCACTCTCAATTAATAATTCAGAAAATGGCGTGATTTATATTATTGGTTCTAATAATTGTAGTAAAACATACTGTTTTAAAACCAAAAGACCAATAAGAACACGACACGACTTGAAAACACATTAGCTCAATGCAAGAAGTTAGCTCTTTAAAGCCCAGTATCACTCACAGGTGGCGTTATTTTTGTAATGCAAATAGACATACCCCATATTTCTACATACTGGGCTGCCAAGGCCCGACAGCAAAAATTGGAATTCTGCGTAAAGACTTAAAAGCTGATCTCTTTATTTTTGTGGAGATTTTTTTTTAAAGAGATTTGGTATTTCAGGAAAGAAAAGAAGCTGTCAAATATTTCCTAATATTAGAGCTCCTCACCTCTCTTATCGTGATAGCTACAGAAATTGTTTTGTTTCTAATACCGAAATTTTGGATAAAAATGCTGTATAGTAAGTACATACGTATTTATATAATACGTATATGTTACATGAATAATGTACAATTTTCTGAAATAAAAAATAATTATACAGTATGAACCGCGCAAAGCGGAAAATAACGGACGACTTGGATCCGTTTGCTATTTCTGAGGCTGTATTCATATAGCATTTCAGAACGCCAAAATTTCTTGCCTTTAAGGCAAGTGCAGCACCAGACTATTGATGTGCTGACGTGGTGATGGTGAAGTTTTAAAATAATCATCAACTGATATATTACGAGGACATTACATCAGTAACGCTACATTCACTTAAAGTGATCTGATTTTTATACCAAATTGCAAGCACTGAAAAGAGAGAACTTTTCTTGTTGTTATTATTAAAGGATGGAATTAAAATACAAAATAACAGCTTCTGCTGTTTTTGTTATTAAAAAATGCAGGAAAAAAGCAAAATAAACACAAATATTGAGTCCATCCATATATGACAAGAAATTTCAAGTATAGTGCAGCAGTTGTGTCAAGCAAATTGAATGAAACACCAGACAAATTTAAGCAAATTTACAGGATGTCAAAAGAATCATTCGATTTTTAGAGCGATTAGTGAGTAAAAAAATTGAAAGACGAGATATAAGTTTCCGAAAAGCTGTACCAACTTGTGAAAGGATATTAATAACACTGTAGGTCAAAATATGTCCTTATTTATCTTTATTTACATTTGAATTTAATTCACTCGTTCAACCCGGAAACAAATTGCTTGAGATTTATTCTCATAAGCACATACTTCTTCTATTATTTCAAGAGTTTTTTTTTTAAAGCTCCTATGTTTGTCAGCCGATAATGTCAAAATATTTTGTGATATTCCTTTAAAAAAGGCCATTAAGGATGTTTCTTCTTTAGTTGTCTGTACTAATTCCTTTTCCCTTTGCTTCAAATAGTTTATTATTTCCTTATCGGTATTATTTTGAGGTATCTGGGTTTTCCTAATTTTTTTTTTCGCGACGGACCGGTTCGTGAGAAAGATTAGGGCTGATGACATTATCTAATGACTGCTGCTCCACTTCTTCAACCCAAGGTTCCATTTGAATCTCTGCTTCGTTTTATTGATTTTTTTCAACTGTAGAAAAATTTCCACTTTGGTCTTCGTGTTTTATATATGGCACAAGATATTGCATTGCGTCATGTAGATAAAATTGTTTTCTCTTGGACGAAGTTCCAGAACCGCTGGATGTGTAGTGTTTTAAGCTTCTCATAAAACCTGTGCGAATATTTTTCCATTGATCTTTAGAAATGTTTATTGAAAAGTAAAAACGAAATTTTCAAAAACCTTTTTAACAATTATAAAAATTTGGCAGGTATCTAACTACGAAATCAGTCATACAGCTTTATCGCATATGTTTATGAGGGGATGAAGTATTATCGGCCAAATAATTTAAACAACTACGCAACCTATTTGGGAATCGCTATATGGAAAGTATGTACCACCGACTAAAACATACCATTAGTTTCGATTTGCTGAAAAATATAAGGACTTGTGGAATTTGCCAAATTGTATTGGATCTGTAGATAGAAGACACATCCGTATAAAAAAAATTTCCGAGGAGGGGCTCCCTTTACCATAACTACAAACGGTTCTATTCCGTTGATCTAATGGCTACAGCAGATGCTGCTGCTATTGATGTAGGCGAAATAGGACGAAATAGTGATGGTGGTATCTTTTATCATTCAACATTGATAGTCTGAATATTCCAAAGCTCGCTCCATTACCAAATGATACTGAAAACTTTCCATATATGTTTGTAGGGGATAAGATATTTCCCCTAAAAGAAAATTTTCTATGACCATTGCCACAAAAATCGTTAAATAATATAAAAAGAATTTTCACTTATCGACTTTCACGTGCTCGAAGAAGCGTAGAATATGCTTTCGGCATACTCACCACATCTAAGTTCAGGATTTTCGAGACTCCAATCTGCTGTAAAGAGTCTATTGTCCATTCTATAATAAAAGCTGCATTCGTCCTAAATAACTTTCTAAGATTGTAAGAAGGATATTTTACATTAGTAGCAGATATTACATCGGAACCGATTCCCGCCATCTTGACATTTTTTCAGAGGAACTGCCAGAAAAGAGCCACTGCACTGTAATGGAATATCAAATCCGAAGTAAAGCCCCGTTTCCATACCTGCCCCATTCATAATTACAATTCGGACCAAAATCTAGGCCTGCCTAGATAAAACCCCGTGACGCGCTCGGAAAAGTGACGTGGTTTCTAGAACTCTAGCGATTCTTTCACAAAAGACTTGACCAATGTGGGTAGAGAAGAACTCATGGTAGAAATTAAACGTAAAGGGCCGTTTTACTGTCTAATAGTTCCCCTAATATTGACAGAAGCTCTTTACTTGATCATTTTTGTTGTATTTGGGAAAAACTCTAAAGTTCTAATAATTTTTGCAATCGGGTCGAAAACCAAAAGTCTGAATAATTCTTGGAAGACTGGCGGAAAGTTCCATTCTCTGTTGTAGTCGCGGACAATTCCACAATTCGACGATTGGCGTAAATCGGTAAAGACTTGCTGTACTTTCGACAAAGGTGAATAAGTGGTTGCAAGCGCTAACCTAACGGTACGCAAAATTTTCCACTTATTGAAGAATTTTCTGTAGCTCTTGAGGAAGGCGAGTGATCAATTGGAAACATTAACCTGGTGGTTAGCAATACTTACTAAGTGCTAACGAGTTCCTACATTTGGATAGATATTAATAAGTAGTGAGCCAAACTTTCTATTCACTAAAGGTTGTCTACATTTTCGATAAACCTCAAATCATTTGCGTTCTGGTCGCCGGGCCGTTTCTGCGTCGATGGTGGACAGAATTCGGGGCGATTAGTTCGCAATCGTAGCTTGGGGCAGGAACAAGAGGAGTTCCTCTACTTTTGATAGACTCGAGTAAACATTTGGAACTGTTATCTCATAGCAAGTTTTCGGCAATTGACCTACTTGCGTAGCACCATCACCAATTTGACAATAAAATTTAAAATTTCACCAGCAAGATTTCTATATCTGCGTAGCATCGAAATTAAAGTTTCAACGAAAACATTCGCTAGATTGGGAAATAAAACTTACAGCTTTACAGAAATATTCTCTATACTGGATAATCAAACTTTAGGTTTTAACTGGAATATTCCTATATCCAATAATCAACGAAATTAAAGCCTCGATGAAAGGATTTTTCATATTTGAAAATCAAGTTTCTTTAACGGTAAAACCCCACACTTGACACCAGTGTTACTTTATTTCGCTTCCGTAAAAGTATTTGCTCTTTTTTAGACACCACTAAGGTTGCGGGTCCACCTGGCCGAGCGGTCACACTGGAAGCCTCGCGTAGTACAAGTAGTCTGACGAACACTGAAAATGGAAACCTTTATACCTGGAAGCCTGGCGAGGTGTATTCCTAGCGTCTCGCTGGGGGCTTCACTCTTTTCCTTTTGTCTGCGTCGGTTTCAGGAATCTGGGTTAGCCTTCCTTCTCCTAGATTTCGTGTATTTCACCTCTTTTATAAAATAATCCGCCAATCTAATAGCAAATTCACTAATAAATATATCACTATTGTTTTCGTTTGTTTAAATTATAAAGTGAATTACCTTTACAATTGGGGTAAAGTGTACAGCCTTCTTCGGGAGAATCCTAAGGATTCCCTATTAACGTTGTTGTGCTTTTTTAGGTGGTAACTAAAATTTTTACTAGGCAACAACAAAACAACACACACAAAATTTAGCATTGGATAAAATATGTATGTCGAGTATGTTTAGCTGCAAGAAAAAAAAACATATGCGGCCACTTTTTGGAGGAATGGTTGCTGATACGTTGATGGAATTTGCAAGGGTACAAATTGAAAACACGGATGGGTGGCCAGGAGAAACTTTCGTTCGAGGCTGGCCCTATTGCCATAAACCGCCTAGCCAAATTCTTCTTCTTCTTCCTTCTCGCAAAGTGAATTGTCTTTATCAGCTGGTCTGACTGAAAAGGATTGTTCAGATTCTCCAAGACCCTTAACCTCTTAAAATTAAAGTTTATACAAAAAAATTTATGTAGAATACTAATTCTGCTAAAATCTCTTACTTGCTCACTTTAAATGTCTCTTATGTAGAATCAGGGGATAGTCTCTTCAGTTGGCAGGAATTATCTTTCAGTATCTCAGTGTAAACCATTAGTTGCAGACATCTTTGATTGAGTTGTTTTTAGTCACGGATTTTTTTTTTCAGAAAAACCCTGTTCAATTAATACAATTACTACTACACATCTACTTCTATACTTCGTCCGTAACAAGAACAGTAAAAACAAACACCTTGGAAAATCCTTTTTCAAAAGATATTGGTTCATAAAGTGAAAGGAGTTCACTTTGTTCTTCATAAATTTACTATCGAAATCAGCACTGTAATGATTATGAGTAGTCACCCGTAGGCACGAAAGCTCATTTCCATATTTTTATCTTTTGCTGTGCCATTTGCTTGAAATAGTTTAATCTCTTGAAGGAGGTGTTGACGATATCTCTTTTATTTGCAGGTGCCTGCAGAGTTTTGGGGCCGCAAAATACCATAAAACTTTGTTTTCCAGATGGTAGTATAAATTATAAAAATGCTTGATGTCAACGGGGTCCATCAGAGCGATGTTTAACAAATGCTTTTTTGGTAATGTATGGATGCACTTTTAAGATAAGAAAAGAAGTGCATAATGTCAACCGCTGACCGGTTCACTATTCTCGCATTCAAGTCAGAATAACGACTATTGATTTAATTTTGCAATACCCGTTTAAAATTAACTGATTAAAATCGTTGAAGTATTTTTAAATATTGCTGTAGTTCTTTTGTAATCTGCTTAAAATAAATGAAATCTGTCGAATTTCATCTGAAAAAGGTTAATATGTTACAGTCAAAACGCGAAATCAGTCAAAACCCGATTTTACAATTAAATTCTAGTTCTAACAAAGCGCTCTCGGTAATTCTAGTTTTAACTAATATAACACAGTTAAAACTAGAATTAACGAGAGCGCTTTGTTAGAACTAGTATTAACTAAAGAATATTTAGTTAATTCTGGTTGTGACTGAATTCTCGCGTAGCTCTTAGTTAAATCTAGAACTGACTGGTTGCTATTAGTAAATTTGCGTTACAATTGAATTCTCTCGCCATTAAACCTTGATGTTTATTAAGGATGTGGCTATTTATACATACAGTATGTATACGCAATTGGGGGGGGGGGGGGGGGGATCAGTGACACACACGCCCCCCCCCCCCACACGTAGCCAGCGCGGATGTGTGTGTGTGTGTGTAAGCTCGATCGGATGGGTGTGTGTGTATATGTGTGTGTATTTGTGCCAATGGCTACGTTTGCGGGGGGGGGGGGGGGTCACTGATCTATACCAGCCCCCTTTCACTTATTGTATATACATACTGTATGTATAAATAGCCACATCCTTAATAAACATCAAGGTTTAATGGCGAGAGAATTCAATTGTAACGCAATTTTTTAGTTAATATAATATAATATATATATAAGTATAATAAAATAAAATGAAGGAATCATAGCCCACATTTGGATCTTCGATTATTTATATATGTTACAGTCATAACACGAAATCCGTCAAAACCCCATTTTACTAGGAAATTCTAGTTCCAATTAAGCGCTCTCGTTAATTCTAGTTTTAACTGTGTTATATATTAGTTGGATGTCTGGATGCTCAATTCATAGTGATTTGTCTATGAAATTGTTGGTATACCATTGATGTAGGGATTTACCTGAGGTGTTTTCTGTTTGTGGGTATTATTCCAGGAATGGTGTCTGGCATTGAAATCTCCGCCTATTATATAGAAGTCACATTTAATTTTTCTGAAGAGTTTATTGAAGTCGTTCATTAGGTGTGAATTACCAGAAGGGTTATATGTGGATATTATTGCTAGGGATTTGTTGATTTGAAGCTTTATTTTTATTGCAGTTACTTCCATTGACTCCAGTTCCATAGGAAAGTCCATGTGTATGTAGTCAATATTTTGCTTCGCTAGGACAGCTGTACCACCGCCGAAGGTAGGTCTATCACTTCGGATAAGGTCAACATTTTTGAATTTTGGGACGTGTTTCGGTTTTAATTTAGTTTCACTGATTAGCATAATGTTGGGATTGTGTTTTTATATAAATGTGTCTAAATGGTGTCGTTTGTGCATATGTACTAATAAATTTACATTAACTGTAATAATTTTGAGTTTGTTTAAATGTGACTGTGAGGACATAATTAAGTTTTGCTATTCAATGACAACTCAGTAAGGAAAGAAAGGAGAGCGAACCTTTTTTGGTTGTTATCCATTAGCTCTCTATATTTCGACAGGAAATTGTCTACTTTATAAAAGCAGTGGAAGAGATTCATGCCAAACAGTATGCCGCATTCATCGTCAAAGAAGCTGACATTGTTAGTATGTTGAGTGTTCTTAGTGTGTTGAGTGTTGTTAGTTGTAGGTTGTTTTATCGTCGGATAGGCTTGGTCCCTCAACATTGAGGAAAAGCTGACTTCCTTTCTCACGAAATTAGTAAAGGATTTGTTCCTAAGATCGCTCCTTTCCTGCTTCCTATTCAGAATTTCCATGTATTTCTCACATTTCCTATAATTGGCTGGGTGTCCACTTTTACCGCAGTTAACGCACTCCGGAACTGAGCTCTTCTCAGCTACCAAGAATCGGTTTACATCAAAAACTAGTGTGGTTGTATCGTTAATGTCTTTTTTTTTGGGTCAGGGGCATTCACGAGGTCCGTGACTGCCTTTGCATTTAACGCATCTATAGGCCATATTGCAATTTCTTGCGACATGACCGAAGCGTTGACAATTTCTGCATTGCGTCATTATAGATGGCTTGAATTTCGACATGTAAATTCTTTGGCCCAGAAAGTACTTTGTATTTGTTACAATTGTAGTGTCTAAACCAGGCTTGACTTGTGGCAACCAATTGCCATTTGTACCGCCAGAATTGACTGACCTCTTCAAGGAAGCTATTTTTACCAGCTAGTGTCTGGGGAACATCCTGGAAAATTCGCCGTGAATGTCGTTCTCATCATATGAGCAATCCAAGCCTTTTAACTCGATGCTAATGGGCTTGTCTTGCTTTGGTGTGTAAGAGTAATGATTTAATTTTTCGTTGTTTAAAAGTTCTAGAACGTTTTTGTATTCCAAAATGATTTCCAGAATAATATGCAGAATGTTCTAATTTATTTTTTTGAACAGAAAATTTCTATGATTGAGTATAAGTTCAAGTTTGTTCGAAAAATCTTTAATGTTTAGGTTGTATACCACTATAGGGGGTGGTTTCTTATCCCTTCTTCCCTTCCCCGTGCCTACTACGTTTTCATCGAATTGAATTGAATTATTCGCATTGTCGACCTCCCCACCATCACAGGTCTCTGTCTCCATGTTACCCAATAAATTAAACTGGTTAGTGTTCGTGTTTCTGTTCGTGTTAGTACTAGAATTTAAATCTTGTTTTTTATTTCTATTAGTGTTCGGTGTATAAGAATGGAACTTATTTTCTAAATCATTGTATTTTTTTTAATAATAACCTATAGGCTACCTGTATGTTCTTAATTGTTCTTAATTTGTTCTTCATATTTGATGTGCTTATAATCCACCTTTGGAGAAGAAGTCAAATTTTTTTGATCGATACCACTAGGGCCAGACATAGGGAAACTTCCTTGCACACTTGAGATTTCGTCAACACCACTTGGCCCAGGAAGATGATCTTGTACACTTGCAGTTTTTGAGTTTTCGTCTAAATTAACATTTGCATATTCTCGTGCTCGCGTTTGAACACACCTACTGGTCAGCTGTTTAATCTTTTTAAGTTTTGCAATTTTATCACTTGTCTTTTCGTTGACTTTCTCTTTCAATATTTTACTTCTTTTTTTGTCTGTGCTATTTCGTTTTAACGGTATTCATCTTTTAAGTGACGCGGCACTGCACACTGAGACATCGCTGTCACTATTGTCGCTGTTTGTTATAGTTGATGACTCTAGGCAAGCTTCGTCTTCTTCGCTAGAGTCAATCGTCCTTCGTAAGCCTTTATTAGGCTATGGATATCTTCCATACAAGGGAAAGAATCTCATCTATTTTTTTAAGAGCACCACTGGGACTTCACTGGTTTTGCACTTTTTGGTTTTTTTAGTATGTTTATTTAAAATAATTTAAATATAATTTTATATAGGCTGTAGTTATAGCTTTCACATTAATCAATGTCTTCAATTTGAATGTGACAATCACTTATTTCACTTTATTTTCTTATTTTTCTTCAATCCTTTCCTTTTGTTTTGTTTTGTTTTTCTTAGCTGTCACTATTATTTTTCCTTTATGACTATGACTACTACGACTTCATTCGGTCACATCTAGTCAGAGACGCACCAGAACGTTCGATGAAACTCCGTATTTATGTTTTGTATCCCAAAAATTTCTTCGGCTACCAAATTGACATTTGTAACTTGAGAACCGTCACTTCAAATTTGTTTGGAGTTCTAAGTTGACCTCCATCACGGTCGAATGTCTTTATTTGATCCGTCCGCTTCGGCTATTGGACCAGATTAGTGCTTTTTCTCTGAGACTCTTTGAAACATGCTTTCTTTTCCGTCGACTGTATACAAATTAAGTTACAAATCTACTATTATAATATAAAACAACTTAATTGGTATGCCAACTTACTAAAATGAACATATAGTTTGCTAATATATTTCGTAAGGTCGACCCATGAGAGTAGACAATCCAGCTATCATTTAGTGGAGCACACAGAAAGAAGAAATGTATTTGCAATTTCGACATATAAAAATATTGCTTCAGCAAAAATAAATAAAAAAGTTAAATAAATAACACAACATTATAGCTACAACAGCACCAATCTAATTAACAGAATCAAATACAAGTTTGGACAGCCAGGTAATATTAATGACGTTGAATGAACACCAATTTTATGGAAATTATCGAAAATGGTAATAATCTTTGCGAAAAGCACCGTTTCATAAATAATGAAGAGTTAATTTTCTTTTGTTTACAGGCAGGGAATTGAGGCAATAAATTGTGAACTATGCCAACAGTGGTTTACTGGCGCAGAATTAAAGGCGGCGACATTCGTAAATGCAAGTGGTTTTTGTGATTTCTTTGGTAAAAAGTTTTCTTCCAAAGTATAGATCTTAAGATAAAGAAGAGACTATGGGAAAACGTACACAGTATTATGAAGGAGACGTAATAGCTTTTCTCCAAAGATTCGGTGAAGAATAAATTGAATAATGAATATAATAAGTATGAAATAGCTGTAGGTAAAACCAGAAGGACTGGGCCTAGCGAAAACAATATTTTGTTAAATTCGTAGGAGTTGAAGATACAGTTTTTATTCTTTACGTCATAATAGCAACAAAGATACAAAATCGAAAAGGTATTCCCAATTATAACCCTTGTGGAGCCGTAAATTCCAAAATTCTTTAACTACTCTGTACCGCAGTCAAGTGGCCATTGTCCTTAAAAGGATTAATTCAACAACTGGTGGGCCGAATATCCCAATAAGCAGTAATCTTTAAATACATATTAGTAAATAAATTTATAACTAAATAGGTACACACAGATACACTACACATATCGAAATATCGCCCCTTATGTCCCCTTTGATATTTGGATAGGTTTATTACAACATGTATGTCATCGATTGCACCTGAAATTTAGTAAATAAATTTATTATTATAATATTTTAATCATAGATAGCATAAGAACTACTGTTCAAGCTCGAACTCCCACTACGAGGTGTCAAGGTTTGCCACTTGATTCTTCTCAGACGTATACTGAAAAGAAACAGGTCAAAAGAACCACAAAGGATCCCAATTTAAATTATTAGAAGTCATGACACGAACCTAATAAAAGATAATTTTCCCAGGTCAGACTAACATCAGCCATCAGCGACAACAACACAAACATTAAATAAACGTCAGATGTCAGGTTCCCCACTCAAGAAGTCAAGGAGTCGGCAATGCAGTAATACCGCAGAGCAGCCAACATCAAAGTGCGACAGAATCTACACTTCTAAATGGAGACTCGTTCCACATCATTTAATGGAATCAACATTAAAATATATATTTTTTGAGAACATAATAATTTATACTAAAAAACATAAACCTTTCTTGTACTTGAAAATAATTTATGAATGGCCATATTATATATATGTACGTATGGCATAATATTTCGCATCGTTATGTGATCATACGTTGTACTTGCTTTGTACAGCTGCTAGGGTCAATGTACTCTTCTGGCCTACGCACAGTTGCTAAGGTCAATGGACTTTTCTGTTGCTACCTCCGCACAGCTGCAAAGGTTAACGTACTTTGGTTACTATGCGCAATGTAAAATAATTTGTTGGAGCCGTGCGCAATTCAAAGGCAATATAAGTCGCAGGCCAATTTGAATCTTTTTCTTTTAGTATCCAGCTCTCATAGATTGTGCATCGTTTTGGAATTCGACTTGGCGAGTGTAATTAAATAAAATTATTAACAAATTAACTTTATTTTGGGTACCGACTGAGATAAAGATATTTATTCTGGGTCTCGACTGGAATAAAATTTACTAACATAATAACTTTATCTTGGGTAGCGACTGAGGTAAAGATATTTATTCTGGGTCTCGACTGGAATAAATCTTACTAACTCAACAACTTTATCTTGGGTACCGACTGAGATAAAGATATTCATTCTGGGTCTCGACTGGAATAAATCTTACTAACTCAACAACTTTATCTTGGGTACCGACTGAGATAAAGATATTTATTCTGGGTCTCGACTGGAATAAATCTTACTAACTCAACAACTTTATCTTGGGTACCGACTGAGATAAAGATATTTATTCTGGGTCTCGACTGGAATAAAATTTACTAATAACAACTTTATCTTGGGTACCGACTGAGATAAAGATATTTATTCTGGGTCTCGACTGGAATAAATCTTACTAATAACAACTTTATCTTGGGTAGCGACTGAGATAAGGATATTTATTCTGGGTCTCGACTGGAATAAAATTTACTAACCTAATAACTTTATCTTGGGTACCGACTGAGATAAAGATATTTATTCTGGGTCTCGACTGGAATAAAGTCTACTAACTTAATACCTTTATCTTGGGTATCGACTGAGATAAAGATAGTTATTCCGGGTAGCGACTAGAATAACATTCACTAACGTCAAACCTTTATCTTGGGTCTCGACTGAGATAAAGACCTTTATTCTGGGTACCGACTAGAATAAACACTACCAATACAACTTTGCTTTGGGTCTCGACTGAAGTAAAGTATCTTGTTCCGGGGAACGACTAGAACAAGATAATCACTAATTATTTAATTACCAACGCCATAAAGTCGATTCCATAGTTTTATACTGGTGAGTACATTTTTTGAGAAATATATTTATACATACGTACATATATAATTGCCATTGGTCAAAGTTGTATCAACTTTGACAGTGTTATATTGAGAATAGAATTATTATTGTGTAGTGAATAAGTGATTTTTTTAACTCTATTGAAGTTTAGTTCTTAAGCGTCGTGAAATTGAATTCGGTTAATTTTAGTTATAGTTGTAATTTGTACTTAAGTTTTACGTGCGTTGAATAAACCACTGACTATAAAATACTCCCCGGCGTTATCATTTACAGTCCACATTCTTATTGATATTTTCTTTTGAGTGTTCTCATTGGGCAGAACATTTTATGGTCCTTCGTAGCCGGATTAAAGTCCAGTGGTTTATAATTTCGCACGTCTAAACATGAGTACACTTCAAAAATGTTTGGCTAACCAAGCCACCTCCGCAAAAATCATCGAAAAATCTCTCAAGAACTACAACAATACTGTAGTAGAGAGACGAACAAAAGGGCTAGTTTCTGAGCGCTTAATCGCTTTAAGCGAAATCTGGTCAGATTACAAGTCTACTCATTATACAATTATCCAAGATACGCAGGCATTGGAGGACAGTGAACTTGAGAAGTACGAGTATTTCGTACATGATCAATTTGCAGAGGTGGAAAATAAGTACTATACATTCCGAGGTATTCTCAGGGATGCATTAGATGCTTTTGAGCCAAAAGCAGAACAAAAAATTGCTGCAGAAACTAGAACTGATCAGCAATCTTCGTCTTTTTTGAAGTTGCCCAGAATTACACTTCCAACATTTTCTGGTTCTTATGATTCATGGAGATCATTTCACGATTTGTTTAATTCCCTAGTTCATATAAATCCTTCTTTACATCCAGTGCAAAAACTACATTTTCTTAAAACAAGTGTTACTGGCGAGGCTGAACATTTGCTGCGACAATTTCCAGTAACAGACGCAAGTTACGAAAATGCATGGAAAACGTTAAAGGATAGATACGACAACAAGCGAGTATTAGTGAATGCTCAGCTGAAAACTCTGTGCAATCTATCTAAAATAACAAATGAATCTGCTAAGGCGATACGATCCTTATTAGACAGATCATCAGAATGCATTTTCGAGCTTGAAGCTTTAGGAGTTTCTACAAAGCAATGGGACCCAATTCTCATATACAAGTTGGTGCAATGCCTACCAACTGAAACCCATCGCTTGTGGGAGCAGGAGGTAAATAATGAAGAAGGTTTGCCTACGTTTGAGTCTCTAAACACCTTCCTAGAGACCAGATTCCGAACTTTGGAAGCAATTTTAGATTCAAAGTCAATTCATTCAGAAAAAACAAATAACTCAAATAATTTCATTAAAAAGGTATCAACACATTTCTCATCATCTACAGACAAATGCGCAATATGCAAAGAGCCACATAGATTGTTTAAATGTCCACAATTTATCAAATGTGACATTGACAAAAGGTTTAAGATCGTTACATCTAACCGTCTATGTGTAAACTGCTTATCAAGGCACCATAACACGAAATCTTGCCCAAGCAAATTTACGTGTCGGCAATGCGGTAGAAAACACCATTCTTTGCTTCACAAGAACAGTAGTACTTCCAATCTAAGTCCTCACTTTTCAACTAAGCAAAGCAATAAGTCTATCAAACAAGCACAGCCACACAATTCTCTCTCTACATCTGAGGTTATAGCAGATAATTCTTTACGAACATTTTATACAAATCGCCCACGGCGCGTTACACAAGCACTGCTTGCAACAGCATTGCTAAATATTGCATCCTCAAAGGGCGTCATATTGACATTACGGGCCTTAATAGATTCTGGGTCTCAAGTGTCATTCATTACCCAAGCAGCAGCACGCAAACTGCAATTACCTACCACCCGCGTAGAAATTCAGATAACAGGCTTGGGGAACACACAAGCTACAAATGTAAAAGGAAAAACATCCTTTGAAATACAGTCATTAACAGATTCACACAAGGCCACTTCAGTGACAGCACTAATTGTGAATAAGATCACTGAATTCCTACCTCCTTCCACCGTTCAAATGCAAGAATGGGAACATATAAAGGATCTAAATCTAGCAGATCAATCTTTCCATAAACCAGGAAAAATTGATATTCTTTTAGGAGCAGATGTCTACAGGGACATTTTGTTGGAAGGATTAAGAAAACGTCCACCAGGAACCCCTATTGCCCAAAATAGCACCCTAGGATGGATCCTCTTCGGAAATTTATCTCTAACAGACTCTATTTCCAAGGTTTCATCCTTAACAATTAATGCGCAAGCTGGCCAAGACGCTTGTATAGACAAAATTCTGCGAAAGTTTTGGGAAACTGAGGAAATCACTCCTCAAGTACGGAAATTCTCAAAACCCGAACAAGAGTGTGAACGATTTTATAAAAATACTCATCGTCGGAATGCGAGTGGTCGATATGAAGTATGTTTACCATTCATCGAAGGAAAACCAGTGCTAGGCGATTCCCGAAATATTGCCCTACGCAGGTTTTACAGTCTCGAGAAAAAATTACTTCAGAATGCTGATCTATACAAAGATTATAAAGATTGCATAAACGAATATCATGCCTTAGGGCATATGAAACCAGCTGAAAGGGAAGTTAGCAGAGAACAAAGCTACTACCTTCCGCATCACGTTGTTATAAAATCAGATAGTACGACCACAAAGGTTCGAGTCGTCTTTGACGCTTCAGCCAAGTCTACTAATGGGAAAAGCTTAAACGAACAGCTCCATACTGGACCAGTCTTGCAATCCGAACTTTTTTCCATCTTACTACGATGGAGAAAATACAAATACGCTATGTCCGCCGACATAGAAAAGATGTATAGAATGATTAACATTCAATCATCAGATCAAAGGTATCAAAGAATAATTTGGAGAAATAGTCCTAGTGAACCCATAAAGGACTATCAACTAACAACGGTAACGTTTGGCACTACTCCTGCTCCTTATCTCACTATCAAAACACTTCATCAGCTTGCACAGGATGAAGCTGAGAAATATCCAATTGCTGCTAAAATTGTTACTCGCGACTTCTACGTAGACGATTTAATTACAGGTGCAGAATCTATCGATGAAGCCGTCAAGATACAAACAGAGCTTGTTAGCCTATTATCTTTAGCTGGGTTTAATCTAAGGAAATGGGTTAGTAACTCCTCGGATCTTCTATCAGGCATTCCAGAGGAGCAAAGGGAATTACAACTTCCCTTACGGTTTGCAAGTGATGAGTCAGTAAAAACTCTTGGTATCCACTGGTATCCAGGAGCTGATTACTTTATCTTGCAATATCGACAAATAGCAGATCGTCTATCTACTAAACGATCTGTTTTATCAGAAATTGCTACATTGTTTGATCCACTAGGCTGGATCTCACCAATAGTAATCACTGCAAAGGTTCTGATGCAAACCTTGTGGCTCTCTGGATGTTCGTGGGATAATCCGATTCCTGCACCCATTGACACTCAATGGCGGCATTTTAAGGCAGAGCTGCATCATACAAGCCAGCTTAAAATCCCACGCTGGCTACATACTACAAACAATTTAACAAATTGTCAGATACACGGATTCTCAGATGCCTCCAATCAAGCTTATTCTGCTGCTGTATATATCAAGGTTGTTGACGTTGAAGGAAAAGTCCACATCAATTTGCTAATGGCAAAATCAAAAGTAGCTCCTGTGAAACCTGTGTCACTTCCTCGTCTGGAGTTATGTGGAGCAGTTTTATTAACTCGCCTCATAAATCGAGTCAAGATAGACTTGGAGCTTAATCGAGTTCCCATCTATGCATGGACAGACTCTTCTATAGTCTTATCTTGGATACACAATCATCCAAACAAATATAAGACTTATGTAGCGAATAGGGTTTCTGAAATCCAGGAACAGCTCGATATCAAAGTCTGGCGTCACGTGCGTTCCGCAGATAATCCCGCAGATTGCAACTGCAGAGGAATCAAACCTGCGAATCTACTCAATCTTGAACTCTGGTGGCACGGACCCAGTTGGCTTCAGCAGCCCGAGGAAAATTGGCCTAAGTCAAAACCCTCAGCTAACATGCAGATAGATTCTGAACAAAAGCGCGTGACACATACTGCTGTAGCCCAAACAATGATAAACGAACTATTTGATAAATATTCTTCCTTCATAAAATTAAATCGTGTCACGGCATATTGCCTCAGATTTCTGAACAATATCCGAGCAAGCCGATATCGAACAAAAGGTTTAATTAAACAGACACAGCAGCTTTCCCCAACAGAGTTGCTGGAAGCAAAATACTTGTTAATAAAATTAGCGCAAGGCATTACATACGATAACGAGATAAGACAATTAAAAGCAGGATCATCGCTTCCAACTAAAAGCAATTTGATATCCCTTAATCCATTTCTTGATAATGACAATTTATTGCGGGTAGGAGGTCGCTTACAAAACGCTCATATCCCATATAATCAACAACATCCGATCATTCTTCCAAAAGGAAGCAAATTAACAAACCTAATTGTGGATTATATTCATTTAAAAACTTTGCATGATGGTGTACAGCTTGTATTAAATACTTTAAGAAACGAATATTGGGTTTTACAAGGACGACGAACAGTAAAAAACATCTTACATAAAAGCATTCCCTGCTTCAAGCAAGCCGCCCGTACTAGGAATCAAATAATGGGAAATTTGCCAATTCCAAGAGTGAATATCTCAATACCATTTCAACAAATTGGTGTCGATTATGCCGGTCCTGTTAATTTAAAAATGTCAAAGCACAGAGGCAATCGGTACTATAAAGGCTATATATGTATCTTCGTCTGTATGGCCACCAAAGCAATCCATATTGAGCCAGTTTCTGATCTATCTACAGCTAGCTTCATCGCAGCTTTCAAAAGGTTTTCTAGTCGCCGAGGTTTGTGCACTGATATCTATTCTGACTGCGGAACCAATTTTGTCGGTGCCGACAAGGTTTTCCAGAAAGAATTCAAATCTGCGCTCAAAAATGCAAGCAATGACATTGCGGGAAAAACTGCGCACGACGGCATTCACTGGCACTTCAATCCACCTTCGGCTCCACACTTTGGAGGCCTGTGGGAAGCTGGAGTGAAATCTATTAAATTTCATTTAAAACGAGTCTTAGGAAACGCCCTTCTGACGTTTGAGGAATTTGCAACAGTCCTGGCTCAAATCGAGGCCTGTTTAAACTCGCGACCCTTGTGTCCCATTACCGAAGATAAAAATGACTTCAATGCATTAACCCCAGGACATTTTTTAATAGGAAAGGCTTTAATCGCACCGCCAGAACCTGTGATGAACAACAGAATATCATCAGTAACTAGATTGAATCATGTACAACTCCTAAAGCAACACTTTTGGAACAAATGGTCAACCGACTACCTCAATTCACTACAAAACAGGCCTAAATGGCAACAACCAACATTAAATCCTTCTGTCGGAGATTTAGTTCTGATTAAAGAAACAAATCTACCTGCATGTCATTGGATTCTAGGCAGAATACTAGAAGCGCATAAAGGAAAAGACAACTACGTAAGGGTAGTAACAATAAAAACCAGCAAGGGAATTGTAAAAAGGCCGATTACGAAAATATGTATCTTTCCAAACTCGGAAGATAACCCAAATCTATAACGATAATTACATGTGTATCAAAAAACAACTAAAATGTCCATTCTCAACATATGTATCTACATACAGGTACACAACAGCAAACCCACAGATAAAATTAAAAATCTATTTTTTTTTATCTCAAATGCATACAATTTTTTGCCGTGAGAAAATTCCACCAAATGGAAAATTTTGCAAAACCGGCCGTTAACTCTGCATCAATATCGCATCTCGACAAATTCAAAACAAAAAAAAAACAATGACAGTTAATTTCAACCAAATTTGAAAATTTTCAAATATGACTCGCATCGATTTGCATAAAATTCTTAAGAAGTCCGTTAGCCCTGCCTTCAAAAGTACTACCCGTTAGGTCCCTTTAAATAGAGCGCACAAAATCCAAAGTGTATCAGTTTTATTTCAAGATACAATCACCCGAACGCGATTTGTCGAGTGCATCTGAGCGGCCATCAACGCCTGGAAAAAGCATTGAAGAGTTTCTTCGGGAGCTGGATAAGCTGAGATTGGGTGAAATCCCATGTCCAGAAGTGATCTGCATCGAGGATTCACCTCCACCGTCTCCAATTCCAAAGAGAAAAAAGGTAGCCAATACAGCATCCACGCCGAGGCAGGCAGAGCCAGCCACAGCTTTAACGGAACAGCGGACACAATCGTCTACGTCTGCTGCTACCATACCGCAGCCACAGCCGTCCACTTCGGCTACAATCCAACAACAGCCAAGTACAGCGGTGCGAGAGCTACAAGCAGCTAGCTACATAGTTGAGCAGCAGTCTCTGCCAACCACATCTGCTGCTGTAACAACACAGCCGGCGACATCACTCAACGCTTCTAGGATCCAGCAGGTGAGATTGGTGACTCCATCGCAGCCTGCATCAGATTCGCGACCCAAAATACTGCAAGATATTGTGCTTCTTCCCGCAGCACACGCAGACAACGATCTGCATGTGCTCGTGGTCGATAATAACCGGCCAGATGTGTGTGAAACGATCACGGTATCATATGCAGCGTTACAAAAATCGAAGAAACGGAGGCAGCGCTTTACGACACGCGACGGCATAAGAATCAAAATAAAATTATTGGCAGATGGAAAAATAAAAGTTATAAAATAAATAATTAAACTTGAAACATTGGGCTATCCTTTATTTCCTTTCCCGTTCTCCATTGCTCTCTTTCAGTGAATTTTCATTGCTTCGCTTCACAATTCGGTCTCTTCCGCTTATGGGCATACGGCTGATTTTCGCAAGGCATCATACAACAAAATTTCTTCTGCTTTGGTGGGCAGAATTTTACTCCCAATTGACTAAAAATCGTCTTTGCTTATAAAATGTCATACTTGAGAGTCAACAATAATTTCTCCTTCAGTTTTTTTTTCTTCTTTTTTAATAAAATTTAATTATTTACGTTTTAAGAGTATTATTAGGCAATATTTTGGAAAAAAGAAAAAAAATACCGACTTTAGACGGACTAGGCTCGAACCGGGGCCTCGAGGATGCTGGCGAGGCATTACATTAGACAACTCGACCACCCAACCCATGGCAAGTAGAATTCAACAAATGCAACATGAAACCAAGGTAAAGAGCTACGATGACAGTGAAGTATCACACCGGCGTCAACTACACTACACATGCCAACTTCTTTTCAAAAGGTAATATGAAGACTAAATTAAGAGAAGAAATACAAGTTCACTGACATTGAGGTTAAAAAACACAACGGGTAAAGTAAATTTAATTTATTTTCTTTTAAAGAACCAAAAAGAAGCACCCAAGTTGTTATTGAAATATTGAAGTCTTTTAAAATGTTGACTTCAACCTTTCAATGGGGGGCAGTATGTTCAAGCTCGAACTCCCACTACGAGGTGTCAAGGTTTGCCACTTGATTCTTCTCAGACGTATACTGAAAAGAAACAGGTCAAAAGAACCACAAAGGATCCCAATTTAAATTATTAGAAGTCATGACACGTACCTAATAAAAGATAATTTTCCCAGGTCAGACTAACATCAGCCATCAGCGACAACAACACAAACATTAAATAAACGTCAGATGTCAGGTTCCCCACTCAAGAAGTCAAGGAGTCGGCAATGCAGTAATACCGCAGAGCAGCCAACATCAAAGTGCGACAGAATCTACACTTCTAAATGGAGACTCGTTCCACATCATTTAATGGAATCAACATTAAAATATATATTTTTTGAGAACATAATAATTTATACTAAAAAACATAAACCTTTCTTGTACTTGAAAATAATTTATGAATGGCCATATTATATATATGTACGTATGGCATAATATTTCGCATCGTTATGTGATCATACGTTGTACTTGCTTTGTACAGCTGCTAGGGTCAATGTACTCTTCTGGCCTACGCACAGTTGCTAAGGTCAATGGACTTTTCTGTTGCTACCTACGCACAGCTGCAAAGGTTAACGTACTTTGGTTACTATGCGCAATGTAAAATAATTTGTTGGAGCCGTGCGCAATTCAAAGGCAATATAAGTCGCAGGCCAATTTGAATCTTTCTCTTTTAGTATCCAGCTCTCATAGATTGTGCATCGTTTTGGAATTCGACTTGGCGAGTGTAATTAAATAAAATTATTAACAAATTAACTTTATCTTGGGTACCGACTGAGATAAAGATATTTATTCTGGGTCTCGACTGGAATAAAATTTACTAACATAATAACTTTATCTTGGGTAGCGACTGAGGTAAAGATATTTATTCTGGGTCTCGACTGGAATAAATCTTACTAACTCAACAACTTTATCTTGGGTACCGACTGAGATAAAGATATTCATTCTGGGTCTCGACTGGAATAAATCTTACTAACTCAACAACTTTATCTTGGGTACCGACTGAGATAAAGATATTTATTCTGGGTCTCGACTGGAATAAATCTTACTAACTCAACAACTTTATCTTGGGTACCGACTGAGATAAAGATATTTATTCTGGGTCTCGACTGGAATAAAATTTACTAATAACAACTTTATCTTGGGTACCGACTGAGATAAAGATATTTATTCTGGGTCTCGACTGGAATAAATCTTACTAATAACAACTTTATCTTGGGTAGCGACTGAGATAAGGATATTTATTCTGGGTCTCGACTGGAATAAAATTTACTAACCTAATAACTTTATCTTGGGTACCGACTGAGATAAAGATATTTATTCTGGGTCTCGACTGGAATAAAGTCTACTAACTTAATACCTTTATCTTGGGTATCGACTGAGATAAAGATAGTTATTCCGGGTAGCGACTAGAATAACATTCACTAACGTCAAACCTTTATCTTGGGTCTCGACTGAGATAAAGATCTTTATTCTGGGTACCGACTAGAATAAACACTACCAATACAACTTTGCTTTGGGTCTCGACTGAAGTAAAGTATCTTGTTCCGGGGAACGACTAGAACAAGATAATCACTAAATATTTAATTACCAACGCCATAAAGTCGATTCCATAGTTTTATACTGGTGAGTACATTTTTTGAGAAATATATTTATACATACGTACATATATAATTGCCATTGGTCAAAGTTGTATCAACTTTGACAGTGTTATATTGAGAATAGAATTATTATTGTGTAGTGAATAAGTGTTTTTTTTAACTCTATTGAAGTTTAGTTCTTAAGCGTCGTGAAATTGAATTCGGTTAATTTTAGTTATAGTTGTAATTTGTACTTAAGTTTTACGTGCGTTGAATAAACCACTGACTATAAAATACTCCCCGGCGTTATCATTTACAGTCCACATTCTTATTGATATTTTCTTTTGAGTGTTCTCATTGGGCAGAACATTTTATGGTCCTTCGTAGCCGGATTAAAGTCCAGTGGTTTATAATTTCGCACGTCTAAACATGAGTACACTTCAAAAATGTTTGGCTAACCAAGCCACCTCCGCAAAAATCATCGAAAAATCTCTCAAGAACTACAACAATACTGTAGTAGAGAGACGAACAAAAGGGCTAGTTTCTGAGCGCTTAATCGCTTTAAGCGAAATCTGGTCAGATTACAAGTCTACTCATTATACAATTATCCAAGCTACGCAGGCATTGGAGGACAGTGAACTTGAGAAGTACGAGTATTTCGTACATGATCAATTTGCAGAGGTGGAAAATAAGTACTATACATTCCGAGGTATTCTCAGGGATGCATTAGATGCTTTTGAGCCAAAAGCAGAACAAAAAATTGCTGCAGAAACTAGAACTGATCAGCAATCTTCGTCTTTTTTGAAGTTGCCCAGAATTACACTTCCAACATTTTCTGGTTCTTATGATTCATGGAGATCATTTCACGATTTGTTTAATTCCCTAGTTCATATAAATCCTTCTTTACCTCCAGTGCAAAAACTACATTTTCTTAAAACAAGTGTTACTGGCGAGGCTGAACATTTGCTGCGACAATTTCCAGTAACAGACGCAAGTTACGAAAATGCATGGAAAACGTTAAAGGATAGATACGACAACAAGCGAGTATTAGTGAATGCTCAGCTGAAAACTCTGTGCAATCTATCTAAAATAACAAATGAATCTGCTAAGGCGATACGATCCTTATTAGACAGATCATCAGAATGCATTTTCGAGCTTGAAGCTTTAGGAGTTTCTACAAAGCAATGGGACCCAATTCTCATATACAAGTTGGTGCAATGCCTACCAACAACTGAAACCCATCGCTTGTGGGAGCAGGAGGTAAATAATGAAGAAGGTTTGCTACGTTTTGAGTCTCTAAAAACCTTCCTAGAGACCAGATTCCGAACTTTGGAAGCAATTTTAGATTCAAAGTCAATTCATTCAGAAAAAACAAATAACTCAAATAATTTCATTAAAAAGGTATCAACACATTTCTCATCATCTACAGACAAATGCGCAATATGCAAAGAGCCACATAGATTGTTTAAATGTCCCACAATTTATCAAATGTGACATTGACAAAAGGTTTAAGATCGTTACATCTAACCGTCTATGTGTAAACTGCTTATCAAGGCACCATAACACGAAATCTTGCCCAAGCAAATTTACGTGTCGGCAATGCGGTAGAAAACACCATTCTTTGCTTCACAAGAACAGTAGTACTTCCAATCTAAGTCCTCACTTTTCAACTAAGCAAAGCAATAAGTCTATCAAACAAGCACAGCCACACAATTCTCTCTCTACATCTGAGGTTTATAGCAGATAATTCTTTACGAACATTTTATACAAATCGCCCACGGCGCGTTACACAAGCACTGCTTGCAACAGCATTGCTAAATATTGCATCCTCAAAGGGCGTCATATTGACATTACGGGCCTTAATAGATTCTGGGTCTCAAGTGTCATTCATTACCCAAGCAGCAGCACGCAAACTGCAATTACCTACCACCCGCGTAGAAATTCAGATAACAGGCTTGGGGAACACACAAGCTACAAATGTAAAAGGAAAAACATCCTTTGAAATACAGTCATTAACAGATTCACACAAGGCCACTTCAGTGACAGCACTAATTGTGAATAAGATCACTGAATTCCTACCTCCTTCCACCGTTCAAATGCAAGAATGGGAACATATAAAGGATCTAAATCTAGCAGATCAATCTTTCCATAAACCAGGAAAAATTGATATTCTTTTAGGAGCAGATGTCTACAGGGACATTTTGTTGGAAGGATTAAGAAAACGTCCACCAGGAACCCCTATTGCTCAAAATAGCACCCTAGGATGGATCCTCTCGGAAATTTATCTCTAACAGACTCTATTTCCAAGGTTTCATCCCTTAACAATTAATGCGCAAGCTGGCCAAGACGCTGTATAGACAAAATTCTGCGAAAGTTTTGGGAAACTGAGGAAATCACTCCTCAAGTACGGAAATTCTCAAAAACCCGAACAAGAGTGTGAACGATTTATAAAAATACTCATCGTCGGAATGCGAGTGGTCGATATGAAGTATGTTTACCATTCATCGAAGGAAAACCAGTGCTAGGCGATTCCCGAAATATTGCCCTACGCAGGTTTTACAGTCTCGAGAAAAAATTACTTCAGAATGCTGATCTATACAAAGATTATAAAGATTGCATAAACGAATATCATGCCTTAGGGCATATGAAACCAGCTGAAAGGGAAGTTAGCAGAGACAAAGCTACTACCTTCCGCATCACGTTGTTATAAATCAGATAGTACGACCACAAAGGTTCGAGTCGTCCTTTGACGCTTCAGCCAAGTCTACTAATGGGAAAAGCTTAAACGAACAGCTCCATACTGGACCAGTCTTGCAATCCGAACTTTTTTCCATCTTACTACGATGGAGAAAATACAAATACGCTATGTCCGCCGACATAGAAAAGATGTATAGAATGATTAACATTCAATCATCAGATCAAAGGTATCAAAGAATAATTTGGAGAAATAGTCCTAGTGAACCCATAAAGGACTATCAACTAACAACGGTAACGTTTGGCACTACTCCTGCTCCTTATCTCACTATCAAAACACTTCATCAGCTTGCACAGGATGAAGCTGAGAAATATCCAATTGCTGCTAAAATTGTTACTCGCGACTTCTACGTAGACGATTTAATTACAGGTGCAGAATCTATCGATGAAGCCGTCAAGATACAAACAGAGCTTGTTAGCCTATTATCTTTAGCTGGGTTTAATCTAAGGAAATGGGTTAGTAACTCCTCGGATCTTCTAGCAGGCATTCCAGAGGAGCAAAGGGAATTACAACTTCCCTTACGGTTTGCAAGTGATGAGTCAGTAAAAACTCTGGTATCCACTGGTATCCAGGAGCTGATTACTTTATCTTGCAATATCGACAAATAGCAGATCGTCTATCTACTAAACGATCTGTTTTATCAGAAATTGCTACATTGTTTGATCCACTAGGCTGGATCTCACCAATAGTAATCACTGCAAAGGTTCTGATGCAAACCTTGTGGCTCTCTGGATGTTCGTGGGATAATCCGATTCCTGCACCCATTGACACTCATGGCGGCATTTTAAGGCAGAGCTGCATCATACAAGCCAGCTTAAAATCCCACGCTGGCTACATACTACAAACAATTTAACAAATTGTCAGATACACGGATTCTCAGATGCCTCCCATCAAGCTTATTCTGCTGCTGTATATATCAAGGTTGGTTGACGTTGAAGGAAAAGTCCACATCAATTTGCTAATGGCAAAATCAAAAGTAGCTCCTGTGAAACCTGTGTCACTTCCTCGTCTGGAGTTATGTGGAGCAGTTTTATTAACTCGCCTCATAAATCGAGTCAAGATAGACTTGGAGCTTAATCGAGTTCCCATCTATGCATGGACAGACTCTTCTATAGTCTTATCTTGGATACACAATCATCCAAACAAATATAGACTTATGTAGCGAATAGGGTTTCTGAAATCCAGGAACAGCTCGATATCAAAGTCTGGCGTCACGTGCGTTCCGCAGATAATCCCGCAGATTGCAACTGCAGAGGAATCAAACCTGCGATCTAATCAATCTTGAACTCTGGTGGCACGGACCCAGTTGGCTTCAGCAGGCCCGAGGAAAATTGGCCTAAGTCAAACCCTCAGCTAACATGCAGATAGATTCTGAACAAAAGCGCGTGACACATACTGCTGTAGCCCAAACAATGATAAACGAACTATTTGATAAATATTCTTCCTTCATAAAATTAAATCGTGTCACGGCATATTGCCTCAGATTTCTGAACAATATCCGAGCAAGCCGATATCGAACAAAAGGTTTAATTAAACAGACAGAGCAGCTTTCCCCAACAGAGTTGCTGGAAGCAAAATACTTGTTAATAAAATTAGCGCAAGGCATTACATACGATAACGAGATAAGACAATTAAAAGCAGGATCATCGCTTCCAACTAAAAGCAATTGATATCCCTTAATCCATTTCTTGATAATTACAATTTATTGCGGGTAGGAGGTCGCTTACAAAACGCTCATATCCCATATAATCAACAACATCCGATCATTCTTCCAAAAGGAAGCAAATTAACAAACCTAATTGTGGATTATATTCATTTAAAAACTTTGCATGGTGGTGTACAGCTTATATTAAATACTTTAAGAAACGAATATTGGGTTTTACAAGGACGACCGAACAGTAAAAAACATCTTACATAAATGCATTCCCTGCTTCAAGCAAGCCGCCCGTACTAGG
>OZ005744.1:153460068-153502541 GCA_963930735.1 Dioctria linearis | reverse complement strand
GTAGAAGCAAGCATTTTTACCTACTCGATGAAGAACCTAATGAAAAGTTCAAGTTAAGAAGAAAGTCAGTCTGTTTTTTAATTTACGTACAAGTCGGTCGTAGTCGAGAAAGCTTAATTTTTTTCTAATAAACGTTTAAAATCAAAATTGTGTTTTTTTCTTTCTAATATTTTTATTTTTTTATTTTTATCTTGCTGAAAAGGTAAAATTCTAAAGTGGCGCAGTCGGTAGGATGTTCACGAAAGGACATCCAGTGCAAAAAAATATAATTGAAACAAATTTATTATTTAGTGCAAATTCTATTAAAATAATTCTGTGCGAAACAAGTTTTTGTGAAACAACATTTTTCATTTCCGAAGTAAGGGAACCATCTGAAAATTGTTATTAAAATTTGTTAGTACTTGCCATCCTTTCGGAATACGTGTAGGAAGCGAAAATTCCAATAATAAAACACGGTTAATTTTAATTATTTAACTCCACGAACCTGAAAGAAAGAAAGAAAAACGTTTTCTAATAACAAAAAATAAATCAATTAAATAAATCTATTAATCAATTAAACAAATAAATAAAGTAAATTAATTGATTGCGAAACTCTGAAGTAAATTGCCACAAATGTACAAAAGTGGAGAATAAAATCAGGAAAAATAAAACAAAAGACCACCGACATCGACTAATGAACAACAACAGGCCCTTGTCGCCAGTGGAAGAGAATTCACAGGACCAAGTAAAACCAGAAGAAGTATAATCAGACGACAGCTACAATATCATCATCAATAATCAACAACAACCAAGCATTAATTCCCAAATCAGCAGCAACCCACTAAAAACTGTAAATCAAATCTCAACGTACACGAAGGAGGAATCAACACAATAAACACGATGACACAAGTGACAGTGTTGGCAATAATAATAATGACTGACGGCAGCAAGAGTACAGACGCAAAAAACTGAAGTACTTAACTTAAACGAAGGACAAGGATACGTGATGATTCAAGATCAAGAAGTACAAGTTATAACAGCTTATAAGAAAATATTACATAACATTAACTTAAACTCATGGTCAAAAACGTTAGTTATTATTGAGAATAATACAGAAAACTTAAGAAACCGAAGCGGATATTTAGCGATGAAACAGAATTTTATGTCTCTAGCCCAAGAAATAGAAAACTAGTCCCACATAATAAAAATAAAAGAGGTTTAATAAACAAAGTAGGTAAAGGATTAAAATACATAGCAGGAGTAATGGATTCAGACGACGAAAGGAAATAAAAGAAAAATTAAATGCAATAGACAAAGATAGCAACGAACTCATACAAAACTGAAATAATCAAGTCCATATAAACGAAAGTTTTTAACGAAGCCATAACAAACATAACGAAACATATTAACATATAGCAAACGCAAATAAATCATCAACTATCATACTTAGTTAATAAAATAAATAAGGAAACAATAGAAATAGAAAATATGCAACGCGCATTTCAAATACAATATGATATTCAATTGCTAAGAGAGCAAGTCAGGAAAGTCAAAGAAAATCTAATGTTAAGCAGGCTAGGAGTTATAAGTAGAGATATTTTGAGTACAGAGGAAATTGAAAAATACAACATTACAATTAAAGATATGATGTACGTAAAAATTTCAGCAATCTTGTATAACGACCAAATTGTATTCATATTAATGCTACTAATTTATTCTGATGGTAAGTTTCATAGAGTTTTCATTGAACCAATTCCAAATAAAAATAATCTTGAAGTAGACTTAGAAAACATAGTATTTTTAATGAATGAAAAGGAATTGTTTGAAAACGAAAAAAATGTCGTATTAAAGAAAAATCTAAAACTTGCAGAAAACTCATGTCAGGTCCTTTTGGATAATGCCAAATGTAATTTCAAAATGAATAACAAAACCGAAATAAAACAGATAAGTAATAATATTATAGTTACAAAAAATATGCCAAATAAAAGGATAATTCATAACTGTAATACATTTGAAATAAACATATCAAAAAGCAATTTAATAAAATTCGAAAACTGCGAACTTCAAATTAACAATGTATCATACGAAAATTATGTATTTATCGAAAATTTCATAATACCAAATATCAATAATTTAACTATCAAAAATATTGTAATGAACTTTTCATTAGAAGATTTAACATTTGAATAATAGAAAAGTAATCGAAATCTTAAAACACAGAGGCGCCTTTCATGAACGAATTACGTTCAGCACGATTCCCGTAATAATAATAACTTCAATCATAATGGATGTAATTTTCCTAATCAAACAATATCGTAAAAAGGGATCAAATGTTAAAATCGAATTAAAATCATTCAATTCTTCGGAGAACAATCTTAAGGAAGGGCGGGTCACGTCCCCACAAGATTCACCCATTTTTTTCACATAATCAAAAGCACCGGAAAATACTTTTGTGAAAAACAAATGCATCAAATAACATTTTAAATTATTCCTACACCGGAAAATACTTTTGTGAAAAACAAAAGTATCAAATAACATTTTTAAATCATTTTCTCACACGCGCATTTTGTAATTTTGTAGAAGCAAGCATTTTTACCTACCGATGAAGAATCTAATGAAAAGTTCAAGTTAAGAAGAAAGTCAGTCTGTTTTTTAATTTACGTACAAGTCGGTCGTAGTCGAGAAAGCTTTATTTTTTCTAATAAACGTTTAAAATCAAAGTTGTGTTTTTTCTTTCTAATATTTTTATTTTTTTTATTTTTATCTTGCTGAAAAGGTAAAATTCTAAAAGTTATACATATACTGCAGGAGTGACAACTAAATCTCCTGCTATTGTAAATTCTGCAGGTGTAGCAAATTTAGACTTTTGCTAATTGTGTTCTGCAGGTGTAGCAAAATTGGATTCTTACTACAAAATTTCAAATTTTTCTATATGTGTGAATCAGGGGTAGCAAAATCCGATTTTTACTACGTTTGTGCTGCAAGTGTAACAAAATTTGACTTCTGTGTGGAATAAGGAATTTAGAAATATTGGAAAAGCGTACTTTACTGCACGCCCCGCTTATGAATAAAATTCGGAACTTTACTTGGTACGATTAATAACATAACAGTTTACTCAGTGTTCGCCGGACACTAAAACTGATTATAATCAATTTCATAGGATTTTATATTCCGAAGAAGTTTTCAGTACAATAAAAACATCTAGGATTGACAGTTTTTACAGTATACATAAAAGAACTCAATTTTCGTATGGCGACACCAAAAAAGGCTGCCAAATTCAGACGGGTTTTGAAATTGGTTTTAATATTTTTATGAAAACGACATGTACAAAGTTCAGATTTCTACGTCGACGCGTTCTCAGGCAATATCCAAATATAGGTCTATAGTGAAAAACGAAATTTTTATAGGAAGGAGTTACTTCGAACTTAAATATAGATTTTTTCGTTTTTTTATTTTTGGATTTAGTGAATTTATAAATTTTTAGAAAAACATTCAACGGCGTTATTGTTGATATATGTACGTTACCAATTCTTGGTAACGCGGATGATCATCGCGTAATGGAGTTGAAAAGTTGATATATATTTCACAGTATTCAATTAGGAATATGTAAAAAATCCGATTTTTTTTTTCTTAACCAGTTTTTTATTTATTTTTTTGGATAACCATTAATTGCTCATTTCTTGTATTAGATTTAAAATGTAATTCAATTAGAAGCATTATGACGGATACGCAAATGAGATGTAAGTTGAACAAATAATATCTTCAAAATATCTCAATGCACCCTGACAAATATTAATATTATTTATTTATTGTGACCTCTACCAAATCGCAAAAATCTAAGATATAGAGATAATTAAATGCTATGCAATAACTAATGTAATAAAAGCTAAGTATTTATATGAAATTGGCTAAACAAAGGCAATGAAAAGATTTGAGAAGTATTGTTGCGAACTAAGTGTTAAAAAGTATAGACTTTCCCGATCACTTATAGACGGTTTGAAAGGAGCCGTGCGTATTTCGAGACGCACGGTACCTGGGAATTCATAGAATAAGAGATCTAGAAACATATCGAATCTATTTTGCCAGAGATGATGTTAGCAGATAACAACTGAAAAAAAAATCGTTAAAAGAACTAAAAACAAGAACACAAAAATTATATGCTAGACACTCAAAAACCACTTTATAAACAATTGCTAGCGCAAGGATAAAACTGATCTTTTTTGCTAGAAATCGTCCCTTTTTCGTGCTTTGTGCATATCTTGATAATCATGATAGCTTTACCTAGAAAATTCACTCAAATATTAAACTGAAAATCATTGCATTGAAATTTTTTTTCTGGTACCAGCAATGTCATACAAAACGGTATGAAAATTAAGGATTGCATGAACAATTTTTGTTTATGTAAAAATGAAATGGTCAATCTTGATGTGGACTTGCAAAATAATTGTATTGGGTGCTTTGAATGGATTCGAAAACAAGAAAGATTTGAAAAGGGCGGGAAAACAAGAAGAGTGTTTAAAATTATAAAGCAGAAGATTATGCATACCAAGAACGCTTTTCTGGACAATAAATTTGTTTTTTAATTCAATCCAATTTGAATATCCCAATCATAAAAGGAAATTAAATAATAAATAGTAAATAGTTAGGTAAGAAGGCTGAATAATTTTGGGAAGATTGAGCAGATTTTTATTTATAACTTGCAACATATTTGAAAAAATGCGCTGCCAATAAAGAAAACTATTTAATAATTTAACAATAGTTTTTAAAATTATATTTTTCATCCACATTTCAAGAAATTTATTACAAATTTAATTTTTTCAATTTGTACCTAAATATAATTATTGACCCACTTGTAGTAACAGTGAGAGTAAGTGGCATCGGTATCCCAGTTGAAAGTAGCTACTAACATCCCGGAGATTGTTTGTTTTAATCCATTTGGCACGATCCTGCGCTTCTTCCAATCACCTAGTTTCCTCTCGACTATTATAGCATCATCGTTTCTACTACACTTAGCTGGTTACATCGTCATTTCTGAGACAGAATTACCATACCGAATTTAAGTAGTGAACTCATAAAGATCCATACTCGGTGCAATTTTACGTGTTCTGACAGCATTATGTTACAATACAGCTCATGTATAGCGCATTACTTTGCTATTTGAATCAGAAGTTCGTGCGCTTTAAGTGCGATAATATTTAAGAAGTGAGTGCCATTCAGTGTTTAGCTTTGTTTCGTGCAGTAAATATTAAAAATGAAAACAATGCGATTTTGTGCCTCCTTTTTATTTTTATTCAAGAATTTTAAGCAAAAATTCAAAATCTCTTTCAGATATTTCTAAAAAAAAGGCAAACTGTTGGCTCCAAACTATTCGTTTTCTCCTTTTTTGAACTTCTTCTTCTCCTTCAAGGGTTATAAATCTGCCACACAAAGCTCAAATGAAGACATCCTTATCTAAACACGATCTCGAATAAACTAACTAGTGATAATAAATAATTTAGAATCTTAGACAAAAGCGCATGCGCTAAGGAAAGAACTTGCATTTAATTTCACTACAGAGTTGCATGCGCTACTCATGTGTATTGCAGCATAAAATATCACCGTATATGGCCACCATAAGCATAGTATACATACAGTAGGATAGCGTAGAACAAACTACTGAAAAGCGAATTTTCGAATTTTAATTACAAAAAAAAAAACACTCAAAATTTCTCCCATAAAAGGAACTACACGTTATATATGATACGGAAGTAAATGTGTGAACAGGAGGTAGTTACACAATCTACGGGAAGAGGTATTAGTGTTGTGCAAGTACACATCCAAAATCCTCGAGAATACTTCACAAGCCATGAAACAGACTCTCTCCCTACCATATGAGAGCCCCAACGGAGTACTAACATTCTAAAAAATTTGCAGTGATCTTATGTGAAACTTACAAAAGTTTGATATGAACAGCTCCTCTGCTCTAAACTGATAATCTTAAGCTTGCTTTCTTGTCTTCCGAACTGAAATAAAATTGTAATACCTTTCCTAACAAAATTATTTAAAAACAAGTGAAAAAGCTAGAATTGGTCTAAGACCAATTCTTATGATACCCTAGCCTAGATGAATGCACGTATGAAATTTCGTATGGTCACCCATTTGAGCAATTATGATTTTTTGCATTGGTGTCTCTCTTATATTTCTATAACGGCTCGTCGGACAGAAAAAATGATTATAACCAATTTTATAGGATTTCTTATTTTGAAGAAGTTTTTAGTACAATAAAAATGTCTAGGACTGATCGTTTTCAAAGTATATGTAAAAAACTAAAATTATTATATGGCAAGACCAAGAAGGGGTTTCCCGATTTAGCCCATTTTTAAAATTTTATTTGCTATTAGTGTGAAAACACAGTGCACCAAATTTCAGCTTTCTATGTCGACGTGTTCTCAGGTAGTGTCCAAATATATCCTGGAAAACGAAATTTTTGTATGGCAACCCCACGAAGGAGTTGCCCGATTTGTCTCATTTTCGAACTTAATTTTACTTTTTTTTTTATGTCCGTGTACAAAATTTCAGCTTTCTAGGTGAACGCGTTCTCGAGTTATCGTGATCAAAGACAGACAGACAGACAGACGGACGGACGGACGGACATGCAAAAATCAAAATAACTTTTAATATTATGCGTGGGTGTCCAATTCATTTTGCTCTACCATCATTATTTCGAAGTGTTACAAACGGAATGACAAACTTAGTATACCCCTATAGATTTCATCTAGGGTATAAAAAGTATTTGAACCACATAACTACGATTCCTAAAACAAAAATTCTCAACTGAGTAATCATTTTAATGTCGCTGCGCCGTCATGGGATGCCATAGGAATGTAGCTGCGATCCGGACTCTGGTTCCACATCCACAAATGTAATTATTACTCAGCTGAGAGTTAGGAGCGTAAATTGGCAAGGTTACTTTATAATCAAAACTATTTTATTATTTATTTAAGTTAGGTATGCAGTAAGTGTAGCCTTTGCGAAAATAAGGAATCCAGCTGTAAATTACTAGAAGACTATTTTCCTGAATGGATATTAGTTTAGGCTCTATAGCATATTTAATGTCAATATTTGGCATATTTCTAGAAGTATCAATGTAGAAAATTTTAGAGAACGGACTCGCAACGCACACATATAGAATGCTGTTTCATGGCTAGGGAAGTATTCTCGAGGATTTGAGTTTGACACATCTCGTCAAATATACTTACAAATGTGATGTTCCATTACTAAACAGCTGTTTGACTGTAAAATGGGGCTCGTTCATAAAGATGCCATGTACAGTGTATGGCAAGCCAGCTGTAATAATATTCCGTTTGACAGTTCTACCAAGCAAAATAGCATGGGAAGTAGAACATATTGTTATTAGCTTCTTTTTTTTCTTTTTTGTTTTTTTGTGCAGAAATAGTTTTGCTCGACATTTTGCGCATACTGTAAGGTAAGTTCTTTTTTATCCACCTTAAATTTACATAGAAACGTTTGTATTAAAAATTGACAATGTGTTAGTTAAAGATGTTGAAAGAGAGAGTATATTCACATTATAGAAGCATCCTACTCATATGACAGTTTTGACAGAGGCGTTCGACTGTATGAATATACTGTGCCATAAGTATCAAAATAAAGGACAACTTAAAAGATTACATTATTGAAACTCAATGCGCGCTAGCCGGTAGAAGTGAACGATAAAATAAACAAGGAACGAAAGTGTTCCTTATACCACACGCGGAATAGAGATATTGCTTAAAAGTGTGTAAATGACATAAAAGGATATGCATGCAGTGCTTCTAGGAATACTGGCAGTTATCACATTCATCATTTAAAAAAAAATCCTACTTCTGATAACAATGAATGAGAAGAAAACGAACAAAAAACCCCGAAAAAATCACTTTCTTGTATGGGGACCCCTGTAATTTTTAAGTTAATTTAATTTTTATTATTTGTTATTATAGCGGCAATAGAAATACACACGCCCTGAAAATTTCAACCTATTATGGTTCATGAGATACAGCCCAGCCCCGTGACAAACATATGAAGGGACATCGCAGGCTTAGTAATAGGGTTTCCGTTTTTACAGAAACCTTTTAAAAAACCTAAAAATAAACGGAAAATTATTAAAGCGGATACAAGCAGGTGATTTTCATAGGATTCCACCGAGTTGGATTGCCTCACGCTTCCACGTACACAACCCCAGCTACATATGCATACCTGTTTCCATAATTTATCACCAATCAGTTGCTCTTAGTTTTTATAAAAAAAGTTATCTTAACCATCGCCGTTTCGTAAAAAAAAGTTCAAAGTAGAAAAAAAGGAAAGAAAATCAGAAAATTTCAGTTTTGGCTGCCTTATCTCCTGAGAGGAGACGACTACCGAGCTTGGTAGAGAATCGTTAGTAAGGCCATGAAAGTCTGCATACAATGAGCTTTAGACGGTGACCATATACCCTGCACATTTTAAGATACAGGGTATATTGTGATAAACAAATTTTTTTTTAATCACCCTGTAACTCCCAAACGGTTGATGTGGACCCCGCTGCCATTCAATTTTTTATTCGACTAATTGAGTACTATCACCTCCTGCTCTATGGACCACCTAGGTAGAAACATCTTGCATTAGAGAACTTTATTTTTATTTTTGAATTAGCATAAATATTAAATAATAAAATTGTTTAATTTTAAGTGTTTATGCAAATTTAATATTTCTTCAATATAATTATATCAGTATGCTATGCAAGTAGAGGTGGCTAATGGTTCCATGCCGAATATTCATGGTCATGTGGAACGTGCGGGCTATTATTGTCGACTGTGGCTATAATTGTACAAATTTTTTATGTTTATAATAGTAAGATGTGTTACAATAATTGTCAAATCGGCGTTGTTTTTAATTAATGGTCAATGAATTTAAATTAAATTAGGAACGTGTTTATGTAATTTCGTTAAAAATCTAAAACTAAACAAATATCCTACTAAACTTCATTCCTTGCACAATTGTAACCAAATTTTTTGGCAATTGAAAAACAAATCTCAGATTTCTGTTAAGGGTGTCCATATATGTATCCCTCTCACCCTATTCACATTAACATAATAAACAACATTGCATTAATTTGTCCAAGGTTTACTACTTTTATTCCAATTTCATTAATATGGACCATAACAATTTTTTTTGCTGCCTATAAGTAGGTACTTAAAAATAACTAGAGGCACCTTCTACCCTAGCCACATTGAATTTCTAATATTAAACAGCAATAATTTAGTTTACTTTTATTTATGCATCAATTTCCTGCTGGAATTGTTACACTACATATGTAATTGTCACAAATTAATTGATATTCATTTGTTGTACAATGCTATAAAGCTAATTTGATTTTCAGTTATACTTACAAAGCTCCCGTTTACGCTGCTCTTAGTGCAAGGATAACTTAGGTCAACAAAAGTAGGTAGGTACTGAAACGTCGATCATACCAAAACTATCAAAATGGATAGCCGCGGCATCATGGACGTAGCTAAGTAGGAGCACGGCTGAGCGCGGCCCCCCATGAACCCAGAAAAATACGATGCAAAATTATGTAGGTAATTAATCGATCAATTATATTTAAGGTTCAACCAAGCAAGCCTGAGGACATACATTGAAAGTATGCGAAATTATTTAATAGTGTGCTGCCGCGCCAACTGGCCCCTATTCCACAAAACTACAAGTGTCCAAGTCTTGTACTAAATTTACCACAAAAATTCATCATCTTCTTATAGGAAATGTTAAATTTGCCTAGACTTATAGATTCATTGTACCAGTCTAAAATATTTTCTGCACAAATCGGTATGTAGCTTAAACTTGTTGCATGTAGCAAAGCTTAAATTCTACCATATACGATTGTATAATGAAAATATAGTTTATTAGACCCGAAAAAAATGTAGGTTTTAATTCAATAGATCTAATTTTGGAAGTAACGCAGAATTTATATAACTCGAATATGTAAAATCTTACCAATCCAAGGAAAAGAAACATAGAAGTATACAGGTTGAAGTTAACAGAAAACAAAGAATGGTAAGTAATTCATAGTAGGTTAGGTTAGGTACGAGGGGTGCAACAAGGCAACTAGCCTGCATCACTTAGACCTCTAGTGGGTCCATTGTGCCCTTAGGCCCCATTGGATAACCTTTTCAAGCCGCCCTAGATCAATCCTGCTTCCTTCCCTTAGGGAACTCAAGATATCTCCAAGATTCTTTACCTGGATCCATCCTCCTTCTCTAAGAAAACTCAGGATATACCTAAATTCTATGTTCTGCAGCTCCCTCAGACTTGAAAAAAGTAGCTACCCAGTAGCCTTGTTCTTTTATTCATCAGAGCGTGGCATTCGCAAAGCACGTGTTGGACGGATTCGATTTCCTCCAAGTCCTTACAGCTCTTGCAGAACTCGTTCGCCGCTACCACCAGGTTTCTAGCATGGTCACCTATGGCCCAGTGACCCGTAAAGACCCATAGTAGATTCCTGGTGTTTGTTCTGCTGCCATCAAGCAGCTGCCTTGTCCTTTTTCTGTCATATGCAGGCCACAATTGCCTCGCAATACGGCAGGTATCCCTGTTGGTCCACCGAAGGCTTGCCTTTTGATAGGCGCCCCTGATGAATTCCTCTTTTATAGCTCCGATTGGGATCCTCACAAAAGCTACCGCTGCGGAGCTATCCAATTCAGAGCCTTTTTTGGCCAACTCATCAGCCATCTCTTTGCCTGAGATTTCCTTATGACTAGGTACCCAGCATAGGGTCACCAGCGCCTTGATGGCTGCCTCGCTATCAGTATATTTGCATTTGTGAGGGTGCTGTGCACATAGGTACCAATGTTGCCGCCTGACAAATCACTGCGAGGTCTGCATGAAAAACACTGCATTTGTCAGGCAGTCTCACAGTAAATGTACGTTAAATCGAATTGCTGCAAAACAGTTCTAGGGAAACGAAATTTTTCAATAAATGTTGTATTGTCTAATCAAAAAAAAAGTTATTCTCTCCACATACTTCTTTTATTTCACGACATACAAAATAGTCATGTTCATCTGAACTTGAACTACTATACAATATTATATTTTTCATTTTATTATAAACAATTCTTTTTCCAAAGCACTGTTATCACCAACTACGCTAACGAGAAACTTTTGATGTCTTCTGTTTCTCTTGCGTTTGATACGTTATTACTTGCGGCTTCTTATGAGTTATAGAACATATCATTTTGAAAGTAATACGGCAACTTCCAGGATTTATGAGTTGTCAAATGTTATTTACTGCGTAGAATTAATTATTAGTTAAATATTACAACTAACTCATTTTAAATACACCTGTGTGGAAATGAATGTAGTTCAATCGCAAAAGAAAAAAAATATTATACTCTTGATACTTCTTTACTGACTTGTATGAAAATCTATTAGTCTGTTTTTACCGGCCTTGAAGCTTTGTATATTCAATTCTCATAACCTGGTCACTATGCGAGTCTGCAAGAATTACGAGGCACTCTCGGATCCAAGTACTAACGAGTACAAGAGCATCTGAAAATCAATCATCGTGGTATTGATCAAGTTCTTAAAGAACTAAAGGTTCAAATATACAATCCATATCTAAAGAAACGAGTGACTGAATTTATAAATAATTCCGAAGTTTGTAATCTAGAGAACTATCAAAGGAAACCTCCTAAGCAAACATTTAAAATAACAGAATGCCAAACAAACCTGGCAAGATCATTCACATCGACGTGTTTTACAGCTTACAGAGGACACTATTAATGACAATAATAGATAGATTCAATAAATTTGTACAAGATATTAAAATGACGGGACGTACTTGGATGGAATTCAGACGAGGAATCCTACAGTATTTCAAAATTAGTTGTTGACAATGAACTGGGCTTTAAAGCCTTGCCACTCGGAGAGTTTTTAAAGAACTACAACAAAGAAGTCCAGTATACATCAAACAGCAACCACACATCAAACGCGGATATCGAAAGGTTATACAACACAATTAATGAGCATATTCGACTCCTTATACATAGGGAGGAAACTGAAGAAGAAACCGTGCAACCAAAACGAATACGAGCAAATACGTAATAGAACACTTAAAATTAAAAAAAGGGATATACCATTAGAATCAGGTCCAAACTTTATTAAAGAAATCAGCGGCGGAAAAAATTACCCTAGATTTAGAAAAATAGTTACAGAAGAACTTGAAAGGGATCATGTGATAGACGTAGGCACTAGACATAAGTACTATAACACCTACGTCCGTAAATCAAAAAGATTTCAGGACAAAAACAAATCCCACCATTAAAACTTCCTAAACATAAATCTAAACAAAGACAAAGAATGAAAAAACTAATTTCAGGTGGCAATGACATCGATAACAATAATTTTTCTGTTCAATGTTCTGTTCATCCTCCTACAGGTGAACTCACAACGACTGGAGATACAAGACCTGACGAACAATAACGGCTTCGTGACAATCAAATTGGGAGATAGAAAATTAATTAAAAGAAATAATAAAATTATACATATTAATACTATCACCGAGTACGAAGATACAGTATCTCATATAGAAAATAACATTCAAACCCTTAAGTTTAATTCAAGAACCGGAGGATCAATGCTTAATACAATTATTCATAATTTACTAGAAAATAAAGTTAATGGTTTGAAACCTCACACTAAAGTGAAAAGGAGTCTACTGAACATATTAGGAAAACGATTATAATTCCTGGCAGGTGCAATGCATAGCTACGACGAGCTCGAAATTAAAGAATAAATTAGACGCTATAACCCGAATAAAAATAAAAAATAATAAAAATCTGATTCACGAAAATAATAGGCAAAACGCAATAAATAAAGAAATTTCAGAACAAATCAAAACATAACAAGTCATATTAAAACCCAACCTATACTACCCAGATGGATGCAAGAATCAGAACACTGGAAGCCGAAATTACATAAATGCAATATATTTACCAAATATACTACGATATTAACCTACTTTAAGCCCATATTGACGATACAGAACAAATTATCATGACTAGCAAGTTAGGTATATTAACAAGAAATATCTTGACAAACAAAGAAGTCGAGATGATCAATAACTTAGATGCATATAAATATTCTCAAACTGTGGTAGCCTTTGCCTAATCTGGGAAATAAGTCTCACTAGATACTTGATAGACCAAAATAATGTTTATAATTCCAACGTTAAAAATAATAAAAAGAAAAATTTGGTAATTGAAATTTGAAAATTTAATTACCTTGAAAAACGCCAATTGTAATGTGAAATTTTACCGGAATGAAGAATCCAAGGAAGCGATAACTGGAATAATATTGTAACCAAGAATATTGAAAACATATTCATTGATCAGAATTGTAACAAATTGAATGTTTGCATTAAAGGTACCAAACTATTAAAGAATGAAATTAAAAATTAAGGGAGACACATTCGAAAATTTAAGTATTAAAATCTACGATCACGTCATACTACCAAACTTTGCATCCAAAATTAAAGAAAATAGATCTATTGAAAATGTTAAGCTAGAAGATTTGCATACTAAAAATAAACTAAGTTGCCGTGTACTCCAGCAATGAGCTGAAAAGAAAATTTTAGAGTGTACTCAAGGCATGAATAAATATGAATGTGGTAAATATTTCATGGTTGTATGTTTATTGAGTTCGCAAGAAAAAAAAACACCCAAAAAAAACCCCGAAAAAAAAGTGCTTTCACACGGGATGACCCTCTTAAGAAATAAACTGGAAACCATTGAAAATAATCAATTATTGACTGCCTTTCATAAGAATGCGAAGAATTATTAAAAACATAGAATACCATTCCTGCAACATTATAATTGAATTTTGCAAAAAACAAATTCAGAAATAGAATGACTGAAGAATTCAGTGCCGTATGTGTTTTATTAAAAGAATCAAAATATGATCCTGATAAAAAATATTTGCCTACCAATAAACAACAACAAAAATCCTGTGATTGTTATAATTTACCAATGAATTAATCAATTAGTAGGTATATTTTTTTTATTTTTTAATGTCAATCCTTTATTTTTTAAGTATTGCATTTTTTTTAGATTGTCCTTGTCGCAATTCAAAATTTTCGATTTTTTTTTCAAATTAATATATTTGTTATGTTTGTTCTGTCAATTTTGATACTTGTTATATATTCCAATTTCCGAGTGGTCACCTTATTTTTGTATGTTTTGGAATATTTTAAAATATTTTGAATTGTCGTTTTTTTAGCGTTGGTAATTTTATCTATTTTAAATTTATTTGCACATGCTAGGGTGGCCCAAAAATGTATGGATTTGCAAAAGTGTTAAAATGTGTAAATGCTCATTCAGAATTTTTTAGCTTGTAATTTTAAACTTCTATGCAAAACTTCAGAGAAATTCCTTAATGTTTAGAGATCGCTCAAATCGAAAATAGTGTTTTTTTGGCTTTTTTGGACCTTCAGGAAAATTGTTTCAACATTTTCTGTTATAACTTTAATTTGATAATATTTTTTTCTTGATTTTTTTTTTAATTAAAGGTAATTAAGTTATAAACTTATTGCAGTGATAATCGTTTTAAAAAATTAAATTCTTCTATTATTTATAAATTTTTCAAAACGAAAATTCGGACCCGAAACTCCACCCGTTTTAATTTCAGTCATTATTATTATCATAAGTAGGCATTTTGTTTCTGAAATCACAGCATTATTTTTTCACATAACAGCATTATTTTTTCACATGACACCTACTCTCATTTGAAAAAATAAATAAAAAGTACATGGTGTTAAATTTTCTACGATGGTACAGAGCACTTTGTGCGCGAGTTCCAATCGCACTTGGCCGCTTATTTAAATATTATTTACTATTCTTATGAAAATGCTGTCTACAAAATCTCAGCCCTATACGTTGACGTCTTCTCAGGCAGTGTCCAAATATATAGTGAAAACACAAAGTTTGGTATGGCAAGACCAAGAAAGGGTTGCCCGATTTAGTACAATGCCCAAATATACCGTGAAAAAAAAATTTAAATGTGGAAATCCTACGATTTGTCCCATTTTTATACCCTAGATGAAATCTATAGGGGTATACTAAGTTTGTCATACCGTTTGTAACACCTCGAAATAATGATGGTAGAGCAAAATGAATTGGACACTCATTCATAATATTAAAAGTTATTTGGATTTTTGCATGTCCGTCCGTCCGTCCGTCCGTGCGCACGATAACTCGAGAACGCGTATACTTAGAGAGCTGAAATTTTGTACACGGACTTTGAAAAAAAAATGTAAAATTATGTGCGAAAATGGGACAAATCGGGCAACTCCTTCATGGGGTTGCCATATAAAAATTTCGTTTTCTGCTATATATTTGGACACTACCTGAAAACGCGTTGACGTAGAGAGCTGAAATTTCGTACATGATGTTTTTACCACATTGGAAAATAAAGTGTTAAAAATGGACTAAATCGGGTAACTCCTTCTTGGTGTTGCCATATAAAAATTTAGGTTTTTTACGCATACTTTGAAAACGATCAGTCCAAGACATTTTTATTGTACTAAAAACTTCTGCAGAATACGAAGTCCTATAAAATTGGTAATATTCATTTTTTCTGTGCAACAAACCGTTCTAGAAATATATGCGAAAAACAACTTCAAAATCAAACTTGAATAGATCCGTGACCATACGAAATTTAATACGGGCATTCATCTAGGGTATCGTAAGAATTGGTCTTAGACCAATTCTAGCTTTTTTACTTGTTGAAATTAAATTCATATTATTTTTAAAAAGCCCGTGTGCAAAATTTCAGTACTCTAAGTGAACACGCTCTGGAGTTATGGTGTGGACGGACGGACGAAGAGTCATATGGAGAGACAGACAGGCCGACAGATAAACAAACGAACAGGCGGACATGCAAAAATCAAAATAAGTTTTAATATTATGTGTGGGTGTCTAATCCAATAATTGGAAAAGAAAATGTGATTAGGACAAATTCGTTACATTTATGGATCGGCACATCTTTGTAATTTCCAAAAATGCTTCACCTTCGAAGATCGCATTTTGAGAACAGTTCATACACTACATGAGCCCGTTAAGTTAAAGTCGCTAGAAAGATAATCGATTGTAGATAATGTTATAGTAGAAAAAGTTCACCCGCGTGCCCTTTTTCTTACAAAAAAACTGACGCGAAATCAAAAAATTGGAGTTTCGGGTCCGAATTTTCGTTTTGAAAAATTTACAAAAAATAGAAGAATTTAATTTTTTTAAAACGACTTTTACTGCAATGAGTTCATAACTAAATTCCCTTTAATTTAAAAATAGAATGAAGAAAAAATATATTATCAAATTAAAAAGTTATAACAGAAAATGTTGTTTTGTATCATCTGCGTCTAACCATCTGCTTTAATTTGGTCTATACACGAAAATATTCTATAATTCTGCTAAAATACCAGTTTTTACTACATTATATCGAGTGTGTAATGGAAATGCGAATGCGAAAATTCACACAAATTTTGTAACACCTTATTTAATATCTTATCAACAGCCAGTTGGACCAGATTTTTTGCTAGTCATGTCACAGATTTCAGTTTCTTAATGAGTATGTTAAAAGAAGTTTGGGCAGGTGATATTAAAAAAATTCCAATTGCCAAAAAAGATCGGAACCACATTAAACAGAAGTATATAAAATAAAAATAAGTATGAATAGTTCCAGATGATTTGTTTTAGAAATTTAGCAATGCTATACATATGTATGTTCACTATTTTTATACTTACTAAGTGACGGTATCGCTTGTAATTTTTGTATTGAAATATGACAGAATTGACAGCGACAAGAGCTAAGTGACTTCGCCTGCAATAATTCTCATGAAAAACTCATTTGTCATGTCACCCAGCTTTTTAGGAATCGGCCTGTCGACAATAAGTGCGTTCACTGATACGATAGCGTCCTGTAGCGTTGCGCTGTGTACAAATGTAAAAAGAATTACTTTGACATTTAGTGGTGACTCTAGTGTAATAAAATTGCAGTGAACGCAAAAGAGAATAACGTAGCAAATCAAATATTTTTGAAGTTTGCAAAAAATAAGAAAACTAAGGGTAAACATGAGCGTCAAATTGTAAATAGCATTATCGTTGAGAGAAAAACTTTTTTCGACATTACACGGAAATAAAATTGATTTATAATAAAAAATAAACTTTTTGGCCCATCACGCAGGCCATATTGTTCTCTTCAACCAAAATTGATATATTTTTTGCCTCCATTCCAATAGCAATGTCAGTTTGATAAGATAAATTTATTATCGCACAAGTTTACTATCCTAAATACGGTAGTGAAATAATGCGCCCTACCTTTTACGCTTGGCCGTCTCGGTGAACGCATGAGAAAATAAAAGGAAGTGACTATCTGTCATTTGCTGTGTACAGTGAACGCACAATAGCGTTATGTAATGGCTCGGTAGTGACATTATGTCACTATTTTTATGTCGGTGAAAGCACGCATGGTATCAAAATAACAAAGTCACCATGTCATTGTTATTTTCATTTTATAAGAATCCAGCCCCTGGCGGAATTTACGACTTTGAATTTTTTGCACTTAGGCTGATAATAATGAACTCAGGTTCCATCTTCAAAATTAATTGATCTTAAAAGGGTCATATATAGGATTGTTTTATAAAATCTCAAGTCTGAGATATAGGTATTGTAATATTAGATTTTCCCCTTTTTCAGTAATTTCTCCAAGGGTTTTCTCAGCTCTCAAAGATAACCATAAACATAAACAAAAGCTTTTGAAAGTAGTAATTGCCTTGGCTAAATAGGGAATCCCAATAATTGTAAACAATGATATTTTCAGGAGCTTGGCCTTCGAAATTCAATTTTGTCTATTTTTCAAGTTTCCCTCAGGATTAGCAGCAGGTTTAATTGATGATACATACAGAAATATTTCACCAACTGAGTGGGTGGTAACGACAATTACATACGTATATTCATTCCTTTGTAATGTCAAGATACTCCTTACCTGCCATCGAACAGTATCAATATATCCGTCATAATCATCAAAAATATCGTTCTAGTTAACATTTTATGAATAATACTTATGTAATTTTTCTAGAAGTAGACACAAAATTTTTATCTTCTATAAATTTAAGGTATTACAAGTACTACTTACTATCAAATTACAGTACTGCAAGTTGCAACAAAATATTTATAACTAGTTACTCCTTCCGGTTATTTATTCAATTAGAACACGCTCTCTTTAACAACTCATTACAGAACACAGAGATTTCCTTTAATGTGATATACATCATGATCATAACAAATCCGAAGTTTATTATCACACACTAAATATACTCGTAATCACACAAGGAAAGTTCCTTCAACAGGCATCTCGAAATCGCCTGGGTTTTAGCAATTGTCGGAAGCCGAAAAACAGAACTCGAACAAAAATTATTTCATTACCCAAAGCGTTTTCACTTCTTTGGGAATCTTCTATCCACTTCTGATTCTTACGTACCGCACAATTTCCTCATTATATAACTCAAAGATAATCAAATAAGAGAAAAGGATTTTTGTGAAATACCAGACGGAGGATGGATATATTTTGCTTCCTTTCTTTTAATCGCCAAGCTTCAAAGGAATGTTAAATCGCGACAGGATATACACAACAAATACACACTCGAACAGAAAAATTATCCAAAAATTAGAGAATGAATTACTAATTAATCCTTATGAATACTGTCTTGTTAGCCTTAAATGTCCCGAACTTCAGTAAAAGAAATATCAAAACTCTTAAGAGCGAAAATAATATCAAAAGCACTCCGTTTTTATTGTTCAAGAAAACAAGGCGAACAGTTTTTTCATATGCAGTTCCGCTGTTAACTGTACACCGGCAAATACACACGTAAAACAAATTCTGCAATTGGAAAATTTTAGCGAACACGCATCGTGTTTAAACACTACGACGAACGAGTTGAAACTGAAACAGTTAAATAATTTTGACACATCACAATCACATCCTTCCCATAGGTATATGGGAATTTTTATGTTCTCCTGAAGCTCCCAAGGGGAATTGTCATGACAACTTCACCAACCAGATCTGAATGTTCGACAAATCCTGCTAAAGCTCACTAGGTGTCGGCTTAGTTTTGTTGAATTCATTTTCAAAGAATTTTGCGGGTATTGCGCAAAATCTAGGATAAGGAAAAAGGATTCTCTTTTGGTAGCAGCTTTTTTCCTAAGGAGAATAAGGATACTTGGCTGTTGGACTTTGTTTTGGGGCAGATATACAAGTGATGTGGATATTGATGTCGCAGAATGCCAATTGTACTTGAAATATTAAGCGGCGTTGGTGAACTTATAGCTTTGAGAAATATTTTAACACCTGCATTACAAGTTTATACTTTATATGGAATTGAAATGCAAGGATATGGAAGAAAGCTTAAAAGAGATGGTAGAATAAAAAATGTCCTGCTCCTGTTTCGCTTACAGGTTTGAAGAAATTTTCTCTTTGTACGACTTCGTACATAACTATGCACGCATCTCTTAGTACACAGACGGACAGGCAGGGTTTCTTAGAGCCTAATAGTGTCTAATCGCATGGTAATGCGCTTATTATAGAAGTGCGAAGTATATAAAAAATGCTCCTAGTTTTTAGGGTTCCGTACCCAAAGGGTAAAAACGGGAACCCTCTTACTAAGCCTTCGCTGTCCATCCGTTACCAGGTTGTATCTCATGAACTGTAATAGGTAGACAGTTGAAATTTTCACAGTGTGTATTTCCATTGCCGCTACACTGAAAAAACAGTTTGTTTGGTTTAAATAAAATTTATTTGTATTGAATAAAATATATATTTAAATACGGCGAAATAAGTATCGTATTTCTTTCAAAGAAAGGATTTATTTGAATGATTTATTTCCACCAAATAAGCGTTTGTTTCTGATGATTATGATGTTTATATAGGATATTTGTAATTAGTTTGTTGGAAATAATTGACCTGTTTTTTAGACACAAATTTTATTTCGCACAAATTGACGGTGGAATGTAAAATTATTGATACATTTGTATAAAATGATTATTTGTTTCAGTCAAATTAATGTTCTTTGATTGAAATATTTTATTTATTTGGAAAAATTAAATATTTTTTAGTAAGAATAAATCACAATAAAGTATATTTGTTGCAAATAAATATATGTTCCAATGAAATTAATTATATTTCAAACAAACATCATGATAACAACCAAACATCTAACGCAAATCAAACTAGAATTTATACAAAATAAATATTTATTTACCCTGGGAAGTGGGCCTTTACTTCCCGCAAATAAATTGTGTATTTGGTATTCCGACGATTATCTGCTTCGTTCAAATGAATAAATAAGTAAATAATATTCATCGCTTCTACATATGTAAATAGATACTCGTACATATGGATATGCATATACATTGTTGAAATCTGGTGTAATTTATATTTACCTGAAGTTTTTAGTGCACTCCCTGAAACAACTTTTTCTTATTATTATAGAATTGAATTGAAAGTCAAAAGACCATTTTTTGGTAATATAAAAATAATTTATTTGCTATTTTTAACAAAAATCAATTTGCTTTCAGAAAAGTTAAAGAAAATTATAATAAATAATATATATCAGATTGATGAATTCAATTATTGAATATAGATATGGCACATCGTCCATCACCAAGAAAATGCCCATTTTGGAAATTCATTGAACGATTTAAGTTCCTTAACAATTGCTTTCTGTAAACTACCATTATTAAAAGTAACTACATAACTTTTAGAATGATTGTCAACGCCAATTGTATGAAGTTTTTTGTATACAAAATAAACTTCTTCATTTTTATCACAAAAGATATATTTTATACACCCAAACACTGGTTCTTCACAAAAATCACAACCGAGTTCAAAAATGTAACCGATTTTATAAAGTATATTGTTAGTCTTAATCCAAGAAAATGACTCAAAATTTATGGAATCCAAGAAGGGGAACAACACAGATACCAGGTCTAATTCCTGAGATGATTAAAGCTTTGATTTGCTATATTCTTTTATATTTCGTAGATGTGAGGAGGATAGAAGAGTGGAACAGAGTTTTAATTGATATTTAAAAGCCAAAGTATACGCTATATTCCTGCGGGAAGTTACAATGTGGGCATTGCTTTTACCAATTTTATGAAAGGCCTCAACAACAACTCGCACGATGAAGACTTCAAACCGGCTGTGACTAAAAAACTTGTACACTATCGGTAATATGAAATTGCTATCAGTGTACGAGAAATAACCATTATTTGAAATAAACAAATATTAACAGCCACATAGGTACAATGGAAATAACCTTTGTTTGCCCTGAATAACATTTATTTCTCTGAAATAAATATCTATTTGCAACGATTAAATTAAATTTGTTTGAGACAAATAAATTTAATCACTTGTAACAAATAAATGGACTTATTAGATCAAAATCAATGTGTTTATTTCCACTGAATAAACTGACTTTTTTTCGTTTAAAGAAATTTGTTTGGTAGCAATGAAGATGATATTTTGGTAAAATAAATTGAGATGACGATCAATAAACAAATTTCCTTAATTTTTGTGAAATTACGCTTATGTATTTCTCTCAAAATAAGCTGTTTCAAATAAACGCTGTATTTATATGAAAACAATTGGTTTATCTTGGTAGAATTAAGAGTATTGATAGCAAATTCGGTATATTTACGGCAAATATAGTACCTCCAAATAAATGTATTGCTTTGCGACAAATTGCGATAAAAGAAACTTTTTTGTCAGTGTATAACAAGAAATAATAAAAATAAAATAAAATTAAAGGGTGCCCCCATACAAGAAACGTGATATTTTTCGACGTTTTTTTTCCTCTTTTATTCTCATTCGTTATTGTTATTATAAGTAGGCATTTTTTTTCAAATGACAGCATTATTTTTCCACATAACGTCTACTCTCGCTTGAAAAAATAAATAAAAAGTACATAGTGTTAAATTTTGTACGATGGTACGCAACCCTTCGTGCGCGAGTCCGACTCGCACTTGGCCGGTTATTTTATTTTATTTTATTACTCGCATGGACATTAGATTATAATCTTTTTTATTCATGTGTAAGTTTTTGGAAAAACAATTTTCGTCTTAGATAAAAATCATGACAAAGTCTAATGCCGCGTTCAAATCTGATGATAGTGAAATGCGAATACTGTTACTATATCCGTGTTGCGATGTATTATAGCGGGGGTAAGATTAAGAAATAATAATACCAAAATGTTCCAATATAGTTAAACAAAACTTTAATTTAATTAATAAGCGACGTGACAGTAAATGAATTGTTTTCTCTACGGCTACTCTTTTAGAACAATTACGATCAGTGAAGTGAAGTCAGAACTGCATTCTCTAGGCTTACTAGATTTACTGGTTTTGATTGCGATATATACTTACTAGTCATTCCGGCTGCAAAAATTCGCATTTCACTATCTTCAGATGATGAGGATGAAATTAGGATATCAGGGCTAGAGACAATGGGCGCCATTCCGGTACAATTGATAATCAGCTATAAGTCGATTTTATCTTAAAGTTGATGCTATGTTATTTATAAAAGTTGAATTAAATCACACTCTTGCCATTTTTATGTATACTTTATATTCAGAGTGTAAAATAATAATAGTAAAATAATTATAATACGTGTTTCTTTTAATAGCATCTCTTCATGGAATATCTCAGACTATAGTTAGTAGTATAATCAAATGTATAAGTCCAGCAGTGGCACTACTTATACCACAAATCATAAAACTTTATTATAGCGTTGAGGAAATAGCAGAAGCTAAAAATAAGTTTTATTCATTCTAGATTAGGTTAGGCTATAGTGGCGGCCATCCTAAGAAGGTGTACTTAGACCATCTATAGTCCATTGTGATGCTACTAGTCAATGGTCGGTTGGCCGGGTCAGCCCACTGACTCAAAAGACCGAAGTCACCGCTTCAAAATCATATCGGTCAATCGGTCACTTATGTAGAGGAGAAAATAAACTGCTTTTCTTGACATATTTGATATTTTCAACCGATCTTAAACTTTTTATTTATAGGACTATGCATGCAGCCAGATCTTTAGGTAATACCTTTTTACATTGAAATAAAACTTTTGCATCTATGTCACATTGTATATGTTCCAGCTGCAACTCTGTTTGGGCAACGTAAAAAGCAGGAAAAAGTTGCTAATATTCATCCCGAGATATAACCTTTCTGAATTAATTTTTAATGCTACTTGTTCCTTAACTGCCAACTCTGTTGCCAAATCGTAATTTTGGTATTTACCTATCTTTTGCACATGCACAATCGTGCAAAGGGGTGCAAGGAACATGACGGATAATCTTTATACTTAGTTTACAATATTATTGTTAGTCTAGGAACTTTAGGATTTCACTTCGAAAAAAGTCCAACCAAACTCAAATTTGGTATACATTTACCTTTCAGCTCTCCAAGTAAGGTGTGAAAAGTTCCCGGAATCCGGTTGTCCCATAAGCGGGGAAAAAATTACCATTTTTTGGTTTCTTCCGAATATCTTCGTTCCTGTCGGCCTAACGGCTATAAGGTATACTTATGAAAAAGAAAGAGCGGGAAACTCTCTACAAAAATGTGGAAGATAGTTTATTCATAACACCAATAGTTTTCCCGTAATATGGCATTGAACTTCCAACATAAATTTTTAATTTGCATGTAATGAAATCAAAGTTTCTTGCGGTATCTGCTCGTTTTGATATTTTTACAGACATTCGAGTATAGTACAAGGGTACAAAATTAACGCTCCTATTTTTGGTTTTCTTGCTCTAACATAATAAAGATGTAAAAGTCTACCGTAAAAATATTAAGCTTGTCAGGGCAGGTCGTTTTCTTCGTGAATGTTTAGGAATATATAACTAAATAAAGAAAGCTTGTTTCAGTAAGTAATTTCTGGCAGCTTATTATCTTTCGGTTTCTTCATCTTCTTTTTAGAATTGCTCTTGATTTTCCCGCGGAACTTTTGGGAAATTCGAAGATTGCTCGGATTCAATACAGAATTGGTTTCTGGGTCGTCGAAATCGTTTAATTTTTCGTTCAGGCAAGATGTCCCACGAAAATTGCCGCAAACTGCTGACAATTGGAGACCTAACTTTCGACAGTCGCACAATGCGTCACAGCCTTTCGAACAACTACAAAAAATCATGTTTAAAAGACGCTCCGGGGCAAGAGGCTGCGTTGTTTTATTGGTTTCAATATGCCGTTTTTGAGTACCCATCCTTAATTTGGCGGGTTCATCTGATTTCCTAATCAATACTCCACCTGGGAGTAAACATGATACTGGTGCTTTTTAGCTGCATCAGCTATTGGGGTAATGAACTCAAATTTACTAACTTGTTTGTGCCTATAGCTTTCGTAAAGCAAAGATAACGGAACGCGTTCAAATCAACTTGTTTAACAACTGGAGCGCCATATCCAACTAGAAAAGTTCGACTTCCATCCGAAGTAATTGATACTTTACTAGAATCACTCTAGTTGAAAATTTGTGCTGCAGGGTCTTGACGTTTTCCTAAAAATTTGAAAGCTGCAGATGTGCCTTTATGGAAAAGCACAGACGTTATGACACATACAGACTGAAGATGTTTGGAAGTAGAAGATGATCCTTTATGTCGTGATCGTTGAAACATCGAGAAGAGTAGACTTTTCGCTCAACTTTTCCGTTGCGTGGTTTGAGGAAGAAAATTTCTTCATCAACAATCGCAGTACGAGCAACCGAAATTATCAAAAGATGAGATCCACGTGCTTCCCAACAATTACCGTTCTATTTGTGCGTAAACAGTCCAAAACTGTTTCAATTATTATTAAAACGTCAGAAGATAGCGCGCGGAAACCTGGATTTCGATAATTACATGCAATTAAATATCCATTCATATCAATAAACTTCATGCTTTTTATACCTTACCTACAAAAAACGAAGATATCGGAAAAAACCGAAGAATGGTAACTTTTTCCTCGCCTATGGGCTGCCACAAGTTAGGTGGACAACCGGATCCCGGGGACTTTTCACACCTTATTTGTAGAGCTGAAAGGTCAATGTATACCAAATTTTAGTTTGGTTAGACTTTTCCGAAGATGAGCTTATTGTTTACCTACGGTTGCTAGACTGTATATATTTTCTTGCTCTACCTGCAACGATCGACTTCATTGGTACCTTTAAGTTCGGTTATGCACGCACAGATACTTATATCAAACCAATTTGGATTGATGTTTTAGATTAGCAATTTTCATTTTCTTAGAAGGTTGTTTTTTACGAAAAAGTTATTTCTATGACTAAAGAATGAAATACATTGAAGCAAAAACAAGTAAAAAAAGCTAGAATTGGTCTAAGACCAATTCTTATGATACCCTAGATGAATGCCCGTATAATGTTTCGTATGGTCTCCGATCTATGCAAGTTTGATTTGGCTCTGAGTGCTCGGGATGCAATATAAGCTCGTGAATACTTCTGTTCCATGTAATTGTCGCGATACCAAGAGGTTTAAAATAAACGTCTGAGGCCAACGATATCACGTTTGACTGTAAAAAGATTATTTCCTCAAAAGTAATTTCCAAGTCTATTCTAAGCTATAGAGGACTAAAACTCGGCACCAATTGTACCCCCTTATATCTGAGCGAATCTTTCATGATTGTTTATTCGCAAGGACTGTAGCTTTTGACCAAGGAAGTCGCATGTCTTCACTCCGTAAGCATATGAATTGTAGCCTTTCTCAATGAACCAATTCTAGATTTTGTGAGGTAGTTCATGTGCTGCTGGTATATGGCACGTAATCGATTTTTGGGTGTTTGGGGTAAGGCTGTTGATTAGTGTGTTAGCGGAAAGTGGATGGTAGATTAGTGTGTTCATGCGAAAGGGGGAACGGATTATGTGTTAGTGGGAGATAGGTTTTTATTTTTCGGCATTTGAAGCGAAACCGGCGCGCGACGTACGAGATGTAATTGTAATGGGTTCGACTTTACCCTGCAAGTTTTTACCTAACCCTTTCCCTATCCCGAAACCACATTTTATAAGGAAATTCGGCGCAGCTTGTTTTGAGTATTTAACTCACGGTGCTATAAAGCTAATATCATTTGCAGATAGATTAACAATACGTATACGGATATGCTTAGATCCCGATTCGACGATATGCAAGCGGTATATATGCCGAAAGGCAATTCCGACGGTAGATAGGTATCCAGTAGTAAGTTTGGCCCCACCTGGTAGCTCTCGATCACTCCTCAAGGGATAACCGTTTCACGTGCGTGCTGTTAGCAAAATGTTTTCTGGAAGGCAGATCTTGCTATTTGGAAGATCTGGTTTACACAAGTTAATGGCCGTGTTGCCTATCTGGAGGATGTTTCTTTCGAAATCAAGCCTACATTGGTTTCGGTCTAGAAAATCTAAGACTAAAATACAGACAGGTTCAATGTTAGCCTTTAATACTGTGTGAAGATTCCTATACTTTTCTAAGTGGATCTCGACATTCAATCTCCCTAACACATCAACGATATCTCCAGTCACACTTCTAATCACGACATTTGCCTCTTGGATATCTATCAGCGACGAGCGACTTAAGAAAAATGGATGAACAATGGAGGTGGTGGCTCCAGTATCTAGAATGAAGCTGTAAGGCTTGTGATTTCACAGTCCTTTCACGGTTAGGCTATTTGAGAAGGGTCTATAGCTTGAAAAATTATTTCCGTTTTGTCTAACTCTACACGAGATGAAATGCCTTTAAGTTCACTACTTAAAAGTGCTGGAACATGCGCCCACTTGTGTGATTGTGCTGGTGCGCCTACTCAACGGGATAACTCTTAAAAATAAATAATAATTGGTAGGTATTTAGCGGAAGGACGTGTCACTGCAAACAAAACACCCACTATTTGACTTGCGCTGAATGCAATCCTGTATGTTCCAGAAGCCTGCTCAGAGATGGTGTAGAAGTCTCTTCAGAGATGTGTAGTGGCAGCTATGACGCAACTACGCTGATTTTCAGTAGAAGAAGTCTGCGGATTAGGGGTACCTGAAGAAAGAAAAACTTACCAGTTAACCCAATGTCAAGCTGGCCCATACATATACGACGGTCCGTATTGATACTATTCATCAGCCTGTTCTTGGAAGTAGCATGACGAGATAGGTGATGCAGTATCGCCCTTCAGAACCTTAGCGAGCTGTATATAGCTCATGAATCTTGACGAGTGAACTGGAGACGTTCCTTCGGCGAGTACCTCGTAATTGACAAGAGTGTCAGCGAGCACCTTGAGATTAATACCTCGGCGTATCGGCTCCTTTCAGTCGGTGGTAGGCGAGCTGTATATAGCTCATGAATCTTGACGAGTGATTTGGAGATGTTCCTTCGGCAAGTACCCTCGTAATTGACAAGAGTGTCAGCGAGCACCTTCAGATTAATACCTCTGCGGATCGGCTCCTTTTAGTCGGTGGTAACTCGTCGTCACGTCGATCAGTACTTAGAGTTCAACAATGCTTCTTAATAAACTGATTGCGTAGCTTAAAGGAAAAGAATGAATAGGAAATGGACCGCTGTCTGAGCGAGTTCCAGCTGCACATTCCCAATAGCTATACAAAGAATAATGAAAAGTTAGTATTTAATTCCTTGGCACCCAATGTTTATATCCTATTATTTTTCGTCGACCAAGTAAAATTATCAAACGTTATAATCAAATTCAAAATCTTAGCTTTTGTACAATGAACTAATCTCGTAAAAATGCGACGTGAGAATGTCATACCTATTTTTTGTTTTTATTTCGTACAAATTAAAGCCTACTTATTTAGTACTTTCTACGACCAGCAAGTATTACTATCGAGGAACTACGAAACAAATATTGCCCGATTCACCGGTGATCTGTCGTGCATTCAGGACGCCACAGGTATTATAAAATGTTAGATAACAATATAAAGAAATACGTCCATTTTAGTATTTTGTGTGAAAAATCATTCGAGAAATTGCAATACTGCTAGCAAATTTTAATTTACATGTTCGATAACGAAAAACTTTAACTTATTTCATGGTCGAGAACTTAACTTATGCGTGTAAAACGTATATAAATAGGAATTTTTATCCAAATTTCAAGTTCCCAAGGCTTGTAGGAGTAACACAATTCTCCACCTTTTTTTATATATAATTTGTCTTGTTTTCTTTCATGGATAAAAGAGAAAGGGGCTATTAGACCAGTCAGCCTGTAAATGTGAAATTTATATGAATTTACTCACTCTAACACCAATCAGCTCTTTATTATTAGTATACTAAGAGATTAGCCCGGGAGCATGGCGCATATTCCACCTATCGTGCATATATATAGTATATAAATGATGGTGGAAAAACTGTTGAACCAAAGAAGGCACGCATCCGCTTCACCATCAGAGCTTTTATTTGAAGATAGATAACTATGCGTATCCTGAAAGATACTGATGGTTCTAAGTTTACCAAAATTTTCATCAAGTAAGAGAATTGATAAGAGCAATTTTCATTTGAGAGAAACAGTTGTGAAGCAAATTTCTCATCTTTTTGAATTTATTCGCATATGAGGATAGTGTTAGTCCAAAATGATATCTACAAGGACCGTCGAAAAATGTTATTTTAATCAAGCTGATTATTTTAAAAATTTCAACCATGATATGTATACATCTACAATCTACATCTGATGGTAAGAGCCATCAGAAAAATAACAATTGTATTTTTGGAGTTTTTGTAATACACAACAGCATATTTTATGATAAATGATAAGTGTGATTTATAATTAGTTAAACTGCTCCACCACATCTTTCCACTGTTCTATCTAAAACGTTATTTATAACACTCTATTAAGTGGTTGATAAGGATAAAATGTCGCGATAAGTTAAGCTTTAAGATGAATAATGCCAGAAAAATGACCAGAACCCGATTTGGCTTTAGTGATACAACCACAGCAGAAAATTTCGTTTTCTGGCAATTGTTGGAGAGCCACAATGTATTATGTTATTTGAAAATGACATGGTATGTGTCGTGTCATGTCGTGGTTATTACTCAAAATCAAAATCGTTTTGGTACTGTGAAAATAACACAGTGGGTTATGATCCCTTCTTCTTACGGCCATAACACGGAATGAAATAGCCTTTAACGACTTTTCAGCGAAAGCAGTGGTCGGATGCATCTTCATGCGGAACTTTCCCATTACCGAAAGTTTTCTTGACTTATAAGTTTACTCAATTTATAATGAGCCGTAATGACTGAGTATAGTTCTATCACGAGCGTCATCTTCTGGGATATCCTTAAATGGACTGGAAGTTCTCGTTGCTACCGTATGTTCCTAGAGATCTATGATTATATAATGATCCTCTCGGGGCGGTCGCCCCCTGGAGCTCTAATAAAATTCAAATGTATACTCTAATTAAATGCAATAGAAAATATAATAACAATATTCTTAAAACGACATAAATTCGCACGAAAAATTTAAAATAATTTCTCGCTTGACTTAATGGGTACAATCACAAAAGAACTTAGAGTTTCCCATCATTTTGCATTTAATTAAATAATGAATTGTATATTACATTTTTTGTGCAAAAATTAAAACTTTCAAGGTACACAAAGAAAGCAAGTCTCAGCAGTTGAAATTTTAACACTACAGTGCAAAAGTTTAAATTTGGAGCTCGTAATGTTTATCAAAATATTTAATTAAATTACTTTACATACTTTAAATTTGTTTTCTTCGTGTACCTTGAAAATTTTACACAAAAATGTAATATAATTTCAATTACGATGTAGGTCCTAAATGAAGAGAGTAATTATTTCCTATTTTTAGTGCGGATTTTCAAGGACCGCTTTTTTCGAAAAGAATTTTTATATTTATTATTTTTTCCTTTCTATTCTTAAATTATTCTCAAAATGTATAAAATTATATTATTAAGAAATTTCCAGAACAAGAAAAATGTTTTAATTTTTCTGTGATCGAAAGCTTACAAAAGGTATCTTGATTAGGAGTGTATGTTGGCAAAATAATCATAGCAGGGGTAATTAATATCAGAATCAGTTTTCTTGCACATATTTAATTTAAAGCAAACAGAGCTATATATATACCCTATCAAATTAGCACTCCTGGAAAATTTCGTTAATAAATTGTCGATTGGAAAAGAAATTGTTGAAAACATATTTTAAAACGTTGCCTTTAGTTTGCAACAAATTGCAGGCCAGCCCAGGCAATTATGTTCGAACGAAATTAAGGCTACCTTTATATAAAAAAACACCAGTAGTAAGATAAGGCAAGAAGTGTATAATGTCGGCCGATACCGGTCCACTATCTTCGCATTCAAATTATTCATGGCTTGTATATTCCACAAAATTTGCTTGCGGCATCAAAAATTTATATTATATTAATAAAAAAAACTCCGGCGTTATCTGGATGCTAATGAAATTTTCATGAGGAAACGGAAAGAGAAAGCTGTACTGGGTTGTCTACAACTGATGGTTGAAACTTCAGGAGCTGATGGAGGAACCTTGAGATATGAAAGAGCAAAATGCGATGTTTAGGACTTGGAGGGAGAAGGTGTTTATGATTTTGGTATATTTATTTATGATATTGGTATATTTCCGCTTAATACCATGAAGCACTTTAACTATAAAGGAATGACGCGAAATGATTACTAACTGTCCACATTTTCTAAAAAATACTTCACTTATAATTTTTTCAGATTTTACCCCCTATTCCACCAAACTGCATTATCACCAGCTTTAAAGACCATGCGACAGTCATCAGCCCTCTGACAAAATGTCAAAAATGCTTAACTGCTTTCAGTAACATTGGTATTTTCAGTTCTGGCCCTCTGACGTTTAAAAGACTAGTCTTGAATGAGATTGATCACTGATCGTAACAGTCATAATTTATATTTCTCGATGTGTTTGCTTATTTTCTTTCTATTTTTGCTTTGCTTTGCCCTTTTTTTTCTTTTTCTGAATTATATTTTTATTTTTTCATATTGTAATAACTTAGTATTTTAGTATTTTGTAGTTTTTTTTCTTTTTTTCTCTTTTTTTGTATTCTTTTGTAATGTAAGTATATATATTATTTTGCTTGAATTTTTTTTTGCTTCTCTTCTTTTTTATTTTTGCAATCTTCTCATATTACTTACTTTTAAGGTAGCATCCTAATGGACTTAATCTGTGTACTATCTTATTAACTTAAAAATAAATAAATAAATAAATCAGGCGAAAAACAAAATTGGAGCTTTTCTGCCAAGACCGATACAGTTGTTTATCTCACAATCGTCTAAATATAAGAATATGGAATATTAATAATTTTCAGAATATATAAATATATAATTAATAGTTGCTTGTAAATCATTTGAATCAAACGGATTTTCACAATTATGCATTAGTCTTTTAATTTAAAGACGATTTTTATCTTTATCATCTTTAATAAATAGTAATAAAAGTAGGCTTCAGAATGTTTTTCGTTTTTTAAACTTAAAACTAAAAAACCAGAATTAGTTCAAACTCATTTTAATTACTGTGAAAAAACGAGCAGTTTTCGAATTACTATTTACGAAAAAGGACCATTTGTAAATGGGTACCATCTGATTCATCATACTCATTTAGTCTGATTTTTATAAAACGCTCGCACATAAAATATGCGCTGCGGTCCGTGAAACGATTCATCGCTACTAAAAAAAAAAAAACAACCAAGCTATATACATCAGTCATGCTGCCCGGGAGCTGTGTTTGACCCGTAACGGTAAAAGCAAATACGAAAAACATTCTGATACACCCTTTATATTTTTTTGAAGATTATGGATATTGAATTAGTGATAACATTTTTTATCTGAAATTGCAGATGGAATACGTCCTTTCAGGTAAAATTGTGCTTAGGCAGACTATTGTAAAAAACTTTAAAGGTGATTCAAAGAGTTTTTGGGAAGCGGCTTCTTCTTGTACCTCGTTATTGGAAGCCGTACTACCATGATATGGTTAACAGCTATTTTCGGACCAAGCTCTCTAAATTTTCATACATTCAAATTTACCTTTAACCATTCTGAATCATTCTGCGTACCTTCAGATTGAACATTTGTACATTTGCTAGATACAAAAATACGAAGAGTTTCAAAATGTATTTTATAATGCTTTAAAAATAACTTGTATAAGATGATTGGATACATTCAGAAATACAACATCTGTATGGCGAATCTGGCTTTAAATTGTGGACGTTTTTTTTAAATGTTTCCGCAAATTCCAAATTGAAGTTTTATTGATAAAGTTCTATTTTTGTAAATTTTACGATATTATTCTGGAATTTAAGAAAGTGCGTGTAATCTACCCAATCTCCCCCTGCAGAATATGTACGAAATGTTCGTAACTTATACATTTTATATTATTAAAATAATCTCATATTTCGTAAAAATTACGAAGCAAGCTGCCAGCATCACAAACGTATACACGTTTTTTACGTTTTTTAGATTTTCGCAATATGTTTTTTAAATTGCGTTACAATTTCTACAAAAATACTATATATTTTCACTAATTCTCTCCAATACTACGGAAAATCTTCAGATCGAGATCTCACGACAGCTTTCGTAAATGCATAATGAAATTTTTTTCGAGAGTAGAAATTCGTTTTCTCCAATTTATTACTTATAATTAAGCATGACTTAGCTTGTTTCCAATACTATTTTATGTGCAACACATAACTATGTTCCATATTGTTAAAAAATGTGAACAGGTAGTATCAAATTTTGCATTGTGGCAAATGCATTCAGTCTTATATTTCACCACTCTATGTATAATATAACATTATTAACAATGTGCACATGATTCCATAAATATAACCTGTCGCGAGGTAATATAATATATATACATATGTAATAAGTGATATTATATATAACATTTTAAAATTAGAATTCAGTAAAGTAAATGTCTGGATCCGCCCTTGATTGAGCCCTGCTTGTACATGTTATATGTGATTTATTTTTTGATTTTTCCACTACTTAATATTCATTTCTGAAATTTTTTTTGACGTCTATCATTTGCACCAGCGTATCTTTTGTTGCATCAGAAAATATATTTTTTAATTATACGACTAAACTTCATACGTCTGATTCCTTGCATCGCAATTACTATAATCATTACTTTTAGTTTTCCATAAACACGGTTTGCTTTTATAAAGTTCAATAAATTCTAATAGAGATTCTCTTGAGAGATTTTTCAGGTCAACCAGCTAAAGCTTACTTTCAGTTTATTTTACTAAACTATTACGCTACTGTTTAACGACGAACGATGACGCCCATTTTCATCCACACTATCGTCGTACAGCGTACGAGGAAAAATCAATGCTGATTTGATTTTTGGCTTTGGTGAAAAACGCGGCAACGTTATCATGGCTTCCACACTGCTATCTTCTATAACTGTTCATCGAACAGCTTTGTTTTAAACGTCGTTAATACAACGCTGTTCGACGAATGTGAAGTAATATAAGGCATATATTTTCGGTCTCTACAGATTTCTTTACTATATAACATTAGCAAGAATTAATGAAATAATTTCCCCTGCTAGACTGAGTTACAAGATTTAATCTTACGATAATCTCAATTCTAATAAATAATCTCACTTGAATTTAAAAGAAAGCTACTTGTAAATTAATCATTTCTGATTTGATCCACATCTAAAATTACGAGCCTTCTATAGTACTCGTAGCTCTTTCTATTGTTTTGCTCATTGAATCAGGCACAGTTTGTAAACTAACAACTGGTTTTGTACTTTGATATGATAAAATTATAGTTTATCATATTTAACTTTGCATTGAATCGAATGTATTTATCATGGTATTGAATAACATCAATTAAAGCTGCTTATTTGAATGTCGCTACCATTCCCTGATGTTTTTTATATGAGTTCATCCATTCTCTCAATTTCCATTATTCCAACTACCACCAACAGGCTCTCGTAAAATACATGGCAAAATGTCTCTTGCATTCCGAGTAGATCAGAGCAACGCTAACCGGAATCTGATCAATCGCTTATCATCGTAATTACGTCCTTCAATTAAAAAAACAGTAATAATTTAGTTTTTACTCATTCCGCATTATTCCCCAAAAAAAGTGTAATTCACTTACGTGAATAAAATACTAAATAGGCGCCCTAGTCGCTTTCACTCATTTATTTCACCCATTCAATGCTTCGTCCGCAGTGTTCCCGGTTTTGTGAAAAACGCCCTCTACGCAAAATTAACCCGGCAGGAGTAGGACACATTATAGTACACAGAGATGTAGGAATTGATTTCGTGCCATGAGGCATTAATCCCATCAGAACACCGGGCTTCCTTCTGAATCCATTTTATTTTCGATTGTTTCGAATGGACTTTCGCATGATATTAACGGTTGCCACCGTTAGTTATTGACTGTTAACGTCAGCCTGTGTTGGCAATCAAATTCGCAAGGACACGTATGCTTTATATAACCAGATGTAATACAAATTTTTCCATACAGTGACGTCGAATGCCAGAGGTAAGCCCGTGTTGTAAGCTTTAATATGGCAGGTACGTATACCGTTAGCCTGTATTAACTATTTCAGCATTGTTTATTCTCCCCTCATTCCAACTGTGTATAAGTCCTATTGGGTTATATTATCCATTCCATGTTCTAATCCTGCGCCAAATAGTTGCAGAACACCGAACAATTTCCGATCACAATCAACAGTCGGAAATAAAAGAAAATACTTCGATTGAACACTTGTTTTTTCAGATACATTCGAGGTACACAATCGGAAATGAGTAACTTTCGTACTTGTTAAGCGCAGAGATAATGATATAATATTTTTAAATGAGAGAGTTGTAGTACCGAATAACCGAGGATATTAGATTTATTGTACCAGTCGCATTTAGGAATTGAGAAAACTAAAGGAAGAGCCCAAGAATGAACGAAGTTATTAAAAATTTAATTATAAATAGTATCAGGTGTCAAAAATTTCGTAATGCCAATACAAAAGAAACAATGCTCTCACACATAGTTTCACAGAACCCATTTCAAACAATAGGAATAGATATTTGTCAGTTTGAAACCAAAGATTACTTAGCCCTTTCCGATTATTATTCACGCTATATCGAAATTCTGGTCTAAAAATAAAACAGAAAATGACGTCATAAAACATTTAGAACATTGTTTTGCAAATCATGGAATACCGAATGAAATTATCGCAGACAATGTACCATTTAACTCGTTTCAATTTAAAAATTTCTATAATCTCTATGAGATTAAATTGACAACAACAAGCCCATTATATTCGCAAGCAAATAGGTTTGCTGAAAAAGCTGTAAATATATCTAAAAAGTTATTAAAAAAGTTAAAAGATAGCAACACTAAACTTTGGTTAGCCTTACTTGAATATCGTAACACCCCGTTAAAAGAATTCAATGCATCTCCATTAGAATTATCGATGAGTCGTAAAACATGAACATTACTTCGGCAAAGTTAAACCTATTTGCACCGCAGATCGTACCAAATATTAACAAAAATATTAAATTAAAAATCAAAAACATCAGAAGTATTATGATCGAAATCAAACTTTCGTAAAGGGAGAGAAAATATACCCATATTTATATTTATAAAATTGACAGAGAAGGATCGGTAAAGACACACATTATCGAACTAACTGCAAGTCCTCGCTCATATTGGATTAAATTGACCAATGGGCTCAACATTTTTTAAGAAAACACTACCTCATTTTTCCACAATTGAACTCAAATTATGAAGTAAATGAAATTATATAAATCAACATTAATGAAATATATTTGACAAAGTAGTCACGTATTATAGTACATAAGAAATAGAAATGAAATTGTAACTCAGCAATGAATTGTTAATAATAATAATATAAAAACAAATGTAGTATAATATACACATACTTATACATGTAGTTCACTCACAACTCTAGCTTCGTTCTAGTATTTAGTGATTGAGTGATCCAGCCATTTCACTTCAGGACTGAGACTGTAAACTTCTACACGGCACTAAAGGCCACCGCTAATGTTAATCTTTACCACGTCATTGCGAATAAAGTAAGTGTTTATGTAACAGTGATCGGTTATTTTAGACCATAAATAATGCACACGTGTGTGGATTATATTCATTGGCACTTATTATTATATGGGATTATTTATAAATATATTTAGTTTTGGATAGCGGAGGGGGTACCCCAACTTCCGTACATAGACCTTAACAAAACTTTTGTTTGGGAATTATACCAGCTCAAGGGTATTGACAGGTATTTTTTATCTATTGCTCTGAGATAGCATGTCACTTTACAAGTAGCAGACATCGCGTCACTACTTTTTTAATATGTAGTCTTCCCAACAAAGCAAAAGGCTAGATCAGTACATTTAGTCCACTGCAGTGTGCATTTTATTATGAAAAGTTTTTGAGATAGGGCAGTCTTTGTTAAGGGTCCGACGTTAGAGGTCAGAAGAACAACGAACAGTTTTCCATTATTTCCCATTCTTTATTATAGTTTTCGTTAAATGTAATTGAGCACCCGGAGACTGTGAAGCATGATACATCGCTTATCAGTTATGATAAGTCATCAGTTTTCAATCAGTTTTGTACAGCTAGTCAGTCAAAATTTGGCGATTGTGCGATATGCAATAAAATTCAGACCAACGGCGACGAGTATTGACGAAACAAGACTTCCTTCCTTTTCTGTTTTTACACGCTAGATGTAATCTATAAGGATACAAACTTTGCCATTCCGTGCGTAACACGTTGAAATAATTATGGTAGACCAAAATGGATTACACACCTATGCATAAAATTAAAAGCTATTTTGGTTTTTCCATATCCGTCCGATAACTCGAGAACGCGTGCAATTAGATAGCTGAAATTTTGCACATGGACTTTTAAGAAAAAAATTAAGGTCGAAAATGGGACAAATCGGGTAGGTCCTTCGTAGGTTTGCCATACAAAAATTTTGTTTTTCACTACATATTTGGACACTACCTGAGAACGCGTCAACGTAGAGAGCTGAAATTATTTTCTTAAAATTTCAAAACCCATTCTTGGTGTTGCCATATAAATTTATTGGATTTTTACGAGTACTGTGGAAACGATCAGTCCTAGATGGTTTTAATGTACTAAAAATTTCTGGAGAATATGAAATCCTATAAAAGTGGTTATGATAATTTTTTCTGTCCGAACAACGGTTATAGAAATATATGCGAAAAACTACTTCAAAAATCAAACTTGCATAGATATAGGGTATCATAAAGTTAGACCAATTCTAGCATTTGTACTTGTTTAATTTCAGCTTAGCGGTCATCCCAAGTAACAATTTTTCAAATTTTTGGTGATGGGTAGTTTTATTAGGGGTACATAATGGTTACTCGGTTATATAAGAATTTCAGTGGTTATATAAGAGTTTTATAATATTACCAATTGGTGATGTAGTTATATTAGAGTTTCTTAGGTTACTAATGGTTATCGTGGAAGTAAGTTACTAAAGGTTTTATAAGTTAAGTTAAGTTTTTAACTTAGAGTAACCATTACTAGAAGGTATATAAGAAAGTTTTATAATTGTTTTGATCACCACGTTATAAACTTATTGGTAATAAGTGTTTATTGCGGTATCCGTGGTTACCCTTATATAACACGACAACTTTCAGTAATTTAGGTGACTTTAATAAAAATTGGGAACTTTCGGTAATACATATACCCACTATAAAATGTCGTAAAATTTTTTGGTGGCCCTTTAGTAACTACGGTGATCGTTATAAAAACAAATTACTTTTAGTGTCGAATGGAGCCATTATAAAACTGTTTTTATTTATATAACATAATATAACCAAAGGGTATATAAGAACACTAACGTCTGTTTTTTGTGACTATAATTAAGATATATAACATTACCAAAGGTTACATATTATGACTAAAGGGTATATGTATAAGGACCATTTTCGAAACATGGTAGTGCCTTTAGTTTATATAATAATTCTAGAAGTTTTATAAGGGTAATTCAGTTTATATAAAACTACTTGAAGTTTTATAATGGTAATTTGTTCATTTAAGTACAAGCCGCCATTTTTTCATCTGTCCATTACAGATTAAAAAGGAAATGTCGGTTAAGCCAATTTTTTAAATTGCAGATATATGGCTTCCATTTTATTTTTAGATGAAGAAAATACATCTTTTTATGTACATAACATTTCTAAAGAATGTTATGTAATTTTTCTGAATTAATGTCAAATAAGCGAAAATCTTAAATTTTGTCATATTTAATTAAAATTATTAAATATTGCTTATTTTTAGAGGGGTCTGTATTTTTTGGAAGTATCTATGATGATATTCACAGTAAAATTTCAATTGCAGCTGAATTTCACCACATATATATATGCCGAAAATTGTACTTCTAAAATGTAAAAATATTAAACCCTTACATTATAAAAATACAATAAAAAAAAAATCAAAATTCTATGTCAAGATAGGTTTCGTAAATATTTGCATATTGTTGTTTTATAAAGGTAACGAAAAATAATTTCTATAACATTTCAATCACTGAAAGTAATCAGTCTGAGAATTCCAAGCGTTGTGGAAACGTTACCATCACCATTATAAACAAAGTTTATAAAGGTAACCGAAACATTACCGCAACCAATGCTGTGACCAAAATAAATTAATCGAGAGCAGCCTGGGTTATATATGAAGTTATATTAAGGTAACCAGAATATTTTGGTTACTCATTTTATAAAACTTTTAGTTATATAACGTTACCTAAATCAAGTCACGGTAACCTTTATGTAATCCTCCATTTAAGCTCTATAAGGGGTTTATAGTGGTTACGAAGACGTTTCGAGTACCAGTCTATATAACTCAATTTATATAATTGGGTAATTGAAACCTTGCGTTACTACTATATAAAAAAAATTGTTTCTTGGGATTTAAATTATTGTGAAAATAGATTAGTACATAACGTAATTGAAGAATTGAGTGAATCGGGATTGTTTTCTTTAATCCCAATGAAATGTAAATATGAAAAATAATACAAATTTGCACGATTTTAAAATATAAATAAAAGAACGTGGTGTCGTTTAAATAGCACTTCCCCACCCTTTCTTCTCTCACTCACTAAGGAAAATAAACCAAAATTCGCTAGTTCAATATACGAAACAGATATGATAGTAACGGCTTGCCTTGCCCAGTATTTATTCCAAGTACAAGTATCAGTACATTTGTCTAGGTCCTTAGCTGGACTAACAAATGTTCAAATACAAGTCCCGATATTGGTGGTTAAATATTTTCAACGTACCGGTACTGGTACTTATAAGTCCAACATATAATCTTTTAAATACCTTATAAGTACCTAAGTATGAACGCAATACCGCCAAGTACATACTTAAATTGTTGTTAGCTATTTAAATACGCTTTAAAATAATAGAGGTTAAAGATTTTCGAAAACGGAAATCAGAAATTTTGAAAAATCTATAGCTTTTGCTGTTTTAATTACTAATTTGTTGTTTCTTTCTAAGTTGTTTGTACAGTATTTGAGTTGGGATTTAGCCAAACAACGTGGAGCATTTACAACATCTGTAAATGAAAATAAACGCTCCACAGGTGCCGTGGAAAAGAGCGGGGTATTGCACCTGATTGCCACCCTTCTTAACAAAGGATTCAGCATGTCAATTTCTGTCCTACTGTCACTCATCTATTGTACGAATTTTCTCTATATTTTACTGAAAGCGGTAAGATTTCTAGAAGGCGTATTTTAATAATTTAGAAGAGGTTAAGGACTTTGCGTTAAGGCGGTATTAAAAAAATAAAATAAAAAAATTCTAAGTCATCGTGCTGGTACTAGTACTTAAGTACTTCACAGTTCTGATTTATACTAGTTATCTGCATTCATTTGAAAAACTAAAGTTAGATAGACATTTTAGCAAAATTATTCACGTTATTATTGAGCACTAATAAAGCGACACCTATAGTTAATTGAACTCCATATAAACTTTAGTTTACGGCTTTTTTCTCCAAACTTTTTTTGCACCTGTTGCGCTTTTACTTTCTTTTTAATTATTTTGTTTTCAATGTCCAGGAGTGCCATATTCGAAAACCTCTCCTGAAGCACAGTTGCTCTAAACCAAGTTTTAATTCGACGAATAAGGAAAAGAGCTCCGTTCACAGCCAGGCCAGCCACAGGTAGACCAAGAGCTGCTTGCAGCAAATTTGGGCAGAAGTCTTTATTAATTTCTGAATGTTCTTGTTCTAGAACATTTTCTTTATAATTCTTGTTGTTTCAGCCTGTAAGACTATATTGAAAACATTTTATAATTTTCTTACGAATGACTTACTTAACTTTATAAACGAGTCAACTAACAGTGCCAAAGGCAGACTTTCAAACCATTTGTTAAAGTTAGTGGTAATGTTGTCTATCACTAGGTTGTAAATATGTTTTTTTCAAATATTCGGAAGGCATTGTATCTGACGGCAAGTCCACTAAATTACTTTTGACTAGGTTCTATATAATATATTTCTATGCGAACTTATCGAAGTATCGATTGTCTAGAGTTGCTAATATAGTTTTATATCATAATGACAATATTATTTAATTTTTTAATTGAGCGCTAAATATATCTTTCTTATAAAGGTAAAGGAAAACTGGTCAAGTGCGAGTTGGACTTACACACGACTGGTTCCCAACCATTGTATAAGATTTAACACTATATATACGCCAAAAGCACGCTCTATTACGGTAAGGGGATCCCGTTGGTGCCCTTTGGATACGGAACCCTAATTAATCAGTCTTATTATAGAATCTGTTGGTATGGGAAGTTAAGAAGCTTAAAAAGGCCTTTTTTCCGGAAAATTAAGCAAAATTTTCCGGAATTCTCATTAATATGAAAGGTTATCAAATAGAACTTCTTCACAAACTGTCAAAATAGTTCTGCATGATTTTCCCTACGAAATACACCTTCTCACAGGTTTGTCAAAATTCAGTAGAATCAGAGGAAGCTAAGAAAAATTTTTTAAATTCTTAAAAAAATGTCTATAGATTTGCTTAAAGAAAAGCCTCATCGATTCCGATCCGAACGGATTCAATTTAATTAGGCCTAAGTTTGTACGAATTGGCGAATGTTTTTTTATGATTTTTTATAACTTCCTGGGGGGTGAGTCCGTGTTATTTGCAGGGTGCATTCCGCAGTATGGGGTGCGGCTGGCCCACCCTGGGCCCTACTTTGTTATGCCAATGCATATATTTGATTCAACATGTGCACACACACAAATATGTAGATATCCCGAATGAAAGACTTAAATATTTCTTAAATAAGTGAATGTGAAGGCAGAAGTTCTATAAACCTCCAATATTTTCTGGAATAATCAAAAACTAAACTGTTTATGAGAATTATAGGATATAGGTACATAGGTACTTGGATTTAGTGGGAACTAAGAGAAACTATTTAGTGTGGTTTAGGTACCACAAAGTCATAGCATAACTCCAGTGTTCACTAGTAGCCTTTACTTGACTCAGAGATTAGCTGTAGCGGAAGTCTTCGTTATTTCTTAATTATCTGGAGACAGCGACTTGATGTTGATGTATGGTTATAGTGTAATTGGACTACACTTTGATATCTTGAAGTAGTTGTCCGAACGTGCGTGTGAGTCACAACACAGTTGTGAGTACAAAAGTATGCTCAAGACGTTTTACTTATGATGGTACTGCGAGTATCGTTACCGGCTGTATCACAGCAGGTTAGGAGGATCTTGATGGAATGAGTATGACGAGTGTCGTACTGCTACGCCTAAAAGAAAAACTATCATATTCATAGAAGGCGTAAATGACCAGTTGACCCTATGGTAAACTGGTCAAGCCAAGTGGAACACTTCTACCGTGGCGGCAGATGTAATAAACCTCGGTAGTCAGGTACAAAGTATCGTGGACTTCGGTCAATATTCCTCGTTAGCGAGCAGTTAAGAGAAACGTTACTAGCATTGACGTTTGAGAAGAGCTACCACAATTGCAAAGGATGAAAAGGGACAACGACGCTGACGTTGATTGGTGCGGCTAGATTATTAACTTCTACCGTCGTAATAGGCTGACGTAATTTTGTTATACCGTTGTCGGGTATTTCTGGCTTCCTTAGATATTCTCCACGGATATCAGTTAACTGCAGTGTTTTGGGCTTTGTCAGTTCGACAAGCCTTTAACACTGTTAGCTGCGATGTTGAATAAGCACACTAGGAATCCAGTCTGTCCTAAAAGGAAGATTCTAGAAAGATTATAATGCGAGTGGCCTCTATTGGAGCGGGCATAAGCATAATTCTCCTGGCTTATAGAGTAAGGTTGAATGCCTCTTGTTGCTGAGTTTGAATCTTTATACTTTTATTAAGTTTTAATTCAGCAAAATTAGACACAACGTTATAACCTTAGTAAAAAAAACTACTTTATCGTATTAGTCTGACATCAGAATA
>OZ005744.1:153332568-153455068 GCA_963930735.1 Dioctria linearis | reverse complement strand
TTTCCGCCAGAGGTATTGATAAACAATTTTGCCTGACGAAGTCCTTGTAGCCTTTCCCAATAGAATGATTTTTAATTGTTCTCTCAACTGAGGTAACTTTTTTAGGTGCCACAAAATGGCTCTGGTCCGACAAACCAAGTTTCCACTCCTCTTTTGGCTAGGCCGTCAGCAATTTCATTGTCTTTATGGCCCTCATATCTAGGTACCCATATGAGGATAACAGTGTTTCTCCTTGATAAATTTTTAAGGGTTTACTGACATTCCCAGACAATACCTGATTTGATATTACAGGCCTATAAGGACTTGAGAGCAGCTTGAGCAATTTATGGCTGTCGCAATGCCGGTATTGGCGCATTCTTCTATGACCAATCCCTCAGCCTGGAATACGGCAGTGGTAGGTCCCAGGACCTTTGATATATGGTATCTGGGGCCATATACAGAAAGTCCGACTCCACTGTTCGTTTTGGAACCGTCTGTATATCACACCATTGATCCTTCTTTGAAAAGTGGTTTAGTGGAATGGCATGGTTGTCGGTCTCCTAGGACCACATCGCATGGTCTTACAAAATCCAATTTCGGTTTGATTATATCAGATATGGTAGTCATGTGGTCGAAGCATATCGGTTTGAAGATACTTCAATGACCAACTAGATCGCCAGAAAATGCAGGGATGGAAGGTTTAGTAAGGCTTTCATGGCCGCTGTAGGACAGTTATACCTAAACAAGCAAGCCGCTGGATTTTTTGAAGCAGCATATATATATATAAGCAGGAATGTACTTTTCTAAGAAAGTTGAGTAACATGTCTCCATTTAGGATGTCTGTGGAGCGATTAACCTGATGGTGGTGTCACAGTTATCAACACACCACAAACTTTAAAAAAGGAAATCTTGAAATAATATCAATTATAATATATGTACTAAATCTATGATGTAGGTGTATTTAGTTTTATATTTACCTTAATCCGAAAGCATTAAATTGAAAACCTTAACAATTTTCCATAGAATTTTGTAATCCGTATAGATGGATCCAATAAATGGATAGATAAGTAAAGCCAATAAGGAATTTGTTACAAGACAATTGTATTTAAACGTTATGCATATTTGCAATTAGATACAGTTTAAAAATCTATGCTAAAGAAAAAGATCGTTTTATTTAAGTCTTTACTGTGATAACTATTTATAAAAAATATTTTGGTATGGATAATGATGTTCTAGTGATGCATTCAATAGCTAATAATTTTTTACAATTATGAAATTCGTTGAAAAGTAATTTGCGTTATCTTATCGTCCAAGTTGATTATTTGGAATTCTTTGTATTTGATTTTACCCCAGAATGTCCTGTGCGAGTACTTGCGAAAACTAGTACCCGATGATTCGGTTAGAGACGATGGGGACTACGAATATACTCTGAAGATGGGTGGACACGCAAAGCAAATACTCCGCAGGTGGATATAGAATTGTTAGATGTCAAAGATGCTCTTGTGGATATTGTATTACCTGTGAAATGTAAAACAACGATTGTCGCGCAGAAGACGAGGAAAGTGATATTGATCAGGAATGTACATATCTTACGTGCGAAAGATAATAAAGTGAAGAGACGAACACCCTCTGATTTGCACGCTAAGACACAATATATATTCCACCAATAAGATCAACAAGGACTCTTTCTGTGCTCTACATGCAAGCGCATTTTTACCGATCCATTGCGTAAAATAATATTGAGAGAGAAAAACAGGATGGCCACTAATTTCTATGATAAATGGAACTAGAAACGTGAAATCGTCTTATACAGACCAGGAAAAGTTACGTAAACCGCTTGTTGCTTTCTATGGATATTCGTTACAAGTACAGCAGAGCAGACCAGAAAATTATGGAAATCTAATGTATATCCACTGTCTCGTGATACTATGACCGTAAACCGATTTCATGACATATGCAGGTATATTCGATTTGATAATGTCAATGATTATAAACGGACATAGCTGCACGCAAGTATTACCGATTCATGGTTAAAAAAAATGCAATATATGTGTTGACAAAATCACCGTCAGTAGTCTGCGTATAGGGAAATAGCTGGGTTCACGTACTCCCAGACAGAATGCTGAAAAATAATAAAAAATTTTAATAAAACTATTTTTAACAAAAAAGGTTAGTGAAAAAACGGATCATCAGAATTGATTTTATTTCAGAACTTCAATGAAGCTAAGTAAATGGTCAAATTTGCCTTCATTGTGTTGCCCCAAAATCCTCTTCAATTGGACATTCTACATGATTTAAAAAAATGGTCATCACATATATTTTCTACGTATGTTTTGGTTCTTTTTCCACTTTCGCAAGGACTTGGTTTAAACTTAATTTCACAATAATTAAAAATAAAAACTAAATTTTAAATAGCTATTCGACATCTCTATCGTTCCAACTTTAGAAACATAACAATAGTATATATAATTTCGAATTAAATTCAATTTTAACACAAGAAGCTTAATGAATGTCAATTCGACGTACGCGACCGCTGAATATATTCATAATTATTTAGATGCGATTACTATAAGCAGCTGAGCGGATTGCTTATCACAAGTTATTATAGACGATATAAAAGCAAATAGCCTACTTCCGAAATCGTTATTTCTGGCGATTTCAATGTCCATAAGAAGCATTGGCTCAAACATTCGACAACCACAAGCCCAGAGGGTAGACATGTTAAACTATTTAGCGAGTCCTTTAACTTGCATCAGTTAATTGAAAACCCAACGCGTTTACTTGAAGTAATTGGACATAGCGCCAACCTATCAGATCTATTTCTAACATCACATCCTAACAAGTACTGAATGTCAGTGTCCGCATGCTTGGCAGCTCCGATCATTGTCTCGTTTCGTCCCAATTCTCCACTGAAAGCCCTAAAGTCCCTAAAAAGCGTCTAGTGTGGCACTATGATCGAGATGATTGGGCTTCAATAAATTCACTAAATAGTTAGACGGTCTAAGTGTTTTTCCTCAAGAGATGTTGAGCGCTGCCAGGAATCCATTATCAACATCTTATGGTTTGGGACGCGCAGGTTTATTCCGCCAAAATACAGAAATATTAAGTCTAACCACACATCTTGGTGTAACAATGACTGTTGTACTGCTATAAGAGATAAGGAAGCTGCATTTCCGGCACATAAACTGTGCCATTCAGTGGAATTGAGCCAGATTTTTAGAGAGGCACGTAACATCTGTAAATCTATTATTCAACGAGCGAAGTTCCAATTCGACTGAAGCATTAGATAGAAAATTATTACTAGTCAAAAAGGTAGTAAGAGTTTCTGGTCTCTTAATGAAACAGTCAAAAACAGTACCACCCCTAATTTATAAGGGTGATGTGTACACGGAACCATTGGATAAAGCCAAATGGGTGTATAAGCGCACAAGCCATAAAAAAACATTTCTCCTAGCGCACAAGCAGGAGTTTGCGAAGGGCACAATTGTTAAGGGATTAGGCATTGTTTTGGAAACGCGCGGCTATGGTTAAGGTCAACGCATTGATATAGCACGTATCTTTACCTGATCTATGTAAGTTAAATTAAGTTTTTCAAACCACTAATATCAATATGAGGAGTGCGCTCTGCGCCAAGCGCAAAGAAACACACGACCAGGCGGGCAGGCAGGCACACACACGCACAGGCAGCCTGCCTGTGTGTGTGTGTGCGTGCCTGCCTGCCTGTATGAGTGTGTGTGTGTGTGTTTCTTTACTCTTGGCAAATACACCCTACCTGGGTATATTACTTATGGCAGGTAAAGATCCGACCTAAAACAATGCGTAATCCCTTAACAATAGTTGTGCGCTTCGCAAACTATTTTTGACTAGATTAATTTTGGTTTGCGCGCTTCGCACATATACCCAGCCAAATTGTTGGCAGCAAAGTTTACTGCGAAATATTTCTTCCTTCTTCGCAAGCTCCGCCTTCCCATCCTACATGCAACTATAGTCAAAGACCGTTACATTTCCGCACAAGGGAGATTTTCAAACTGCTCACGAGTCTTAATGTGTCTAAGGCTGCTGGTCCTGATGGTATTTCGCGCCTGGTACTCAAATACTGCGCCTCTTCTTTAGCTAAACCTCTACGCAGACTATATCACCTGTCCTATTCGACAACAGTCTTTCATTCGGCATGGAAACTTGCATATATTCAGAAGAGGCATAGCGATTTCTTAAATTATAGACAATTGGCCTTACTTCGATTCTTTCGAATGTTTTCGAAACACTCATTAGCACCCAGTTGATGCACGACCTCGAGACTGATTACCTTATTAGCGATCGCCAATCGGGCTTTCGTGCTAGCCGCTCTTCTAGAGACTTACTGACATTACTTTACTGAGCGTTGGAATCAATATCACCATAATTTTGATTAATCTGAAATCATGTAATTAGATATCTCAAAGGCCTTTGCTATTGTCTAATATCCTGCTCTTTTAGCTAAGCTTCAGGCATCACGGCTAGACCCTCTTTTCTTAAAATAGATCGAACCTTTTATCTCTCGCCGTTCAATTCAATTTAAGTTGGACGCTCAACCCATTTCCGTCGATTGAGAATATATCTGGAGCTCGTCATCTCCTAATATTTTAGGAACTGACATATCCAACAACCTTAGTTGGTCCGCTCACATTTTTTCTCTTGCCAAAAACGCGATGAGATGTCGGGGCTTTTTGCAAAAAATGCAAGAAATATTTTATTCCATCAGACTTACCGAAAATCTACAAGTCTCATATCAGGCCGAGATTAGAAAAAAATCCTATATTTGGGCTAAAGGGTGATCTATAAAAAATGAGGCACAAGTTTTACCCATTCGCAGTTCTTGAACTGTTTGGTCTTACTCCTTATCAAGCATTAAATTTTTTCTTGTCTCACCAAATCCTATCCATAGCTGTCAAGTATTTGTGGAACAACCCTGTACAGGTAGACTATAAACATATTTAGGTTAGCTTTTCATGCATATGAAATATCCTGAATATGACGTCTTCTTTATACTAGATAATTGTTCCGATTTTTCAATTGAATAAATAACACACAGACTGCAATTCATTAGAACGAACAATATCCGAAATATTTAATTGCGTGATACAAAATCACAAAATACGCCCATCGTTCAGGGAAAATGTTTCGGTAAAAGCCATGTCCACTCGGGAAGAATAAATTTAAGGTTGACGCATGAACCAGTGTATGAAAAAAAACAGATACCTACCAAGGATGTGGAATTTTGTTGTTCACTAAACTGTCTTCTAAATCTCAGGATTTTAGGATAGAAGAAGCCTTATATATTTTGATGCAATCGGATATTTTCTCCTTTATAAGAAGTCATCCATTTCGAACCCCTGTAGAGATATAAATGAAAGAAAATAGCATTGAAAATATAAATCTAGGGTTTTTTAAAAGAGTTATGAATGATAACATGCAGTCAACGGATTTAACAGCATTATTTCAAATAATAAAAAGAGAACTGCTTCAGAGGAGATAACAGCTGAGCTCATAAAGTAAGGCAGTAAAAAGGGGATGACATAAAAACCCCTTATGATTTTTTGTTGTTTCTAAAAATAAGGGTGCTTTGAAAGCAAAGTTACCAGAGCATGGTTTGAATAGCACCAGATAATTATCCTTATCATATTTGAGAGCAATATGCGAATGGAGCTTTTCAAGAGGGAAAAATGTAAAAAGGTATGCAAAGATATGAAAGTGGCAAATTTTCTAACGTATCAGCAGGAGTGGAACAGATATATACAGACATTAAGTATGTAGATGCCGAGAGCAAGGTTGCAAGGATTGTGAGGATCGTTGACAAATTTTATTTTATCACAGAATTTTCACTGAAAATGACATTTTTCCCACAAGTTTCTTGTTATACATGTACATAGTATGAACACATTTATGATGACGATTCTGCTTTGATTATCGTTATCATTTGAATGATATGTTTTTCTAAAATTGATAAAAAACTTACTCAAATGAAGTCCATGTGAATATATAGATTCAGGTAATACTTAGGTCTTTTTATTCATCTGCGAATTATTGGGGCTTCCTTTTAGTTAAACTAAAACCTTTTTACAACTTTTTTTTTTTGTCATAATTTTTTCAGCTTGTAGCTTCAAAGTTTTTACATTTAAATTATATTTATAGCTTTCTTTTATGTCTAACCCCACGTGAGTATTTTTATGCCCAGATGAAATCTATAGGGTAGTTATACGAAATTTTCATTCCATTCGTAACTGGTACTGGCTCTAAATCACAACTGGAATCTGTACGAGGTTCCTTGGACAAAAGCTAATTTGTTTGCAGGTAACTTTGCTGCGAATTATTTGTTGCTACCTTTTTCGCAGTCCTCCTTTTCCACCAACATGCAATTACGGGTAAAAGACCATTACATTTCGGCACAGAGGGAGGTATTCGAAGTGCTCGCAGGTCTCAATGTTTCTAAGGCTGCTGGGCCTGATGGTATTTTGCCCCTGGTACTCAAGTGCTACGCCTCTTTAGCTAAACCACAAGCAAACAATTTCACCTGTCCTGTTCGACAAGAGTGTTTCCTTCGGCATGGAAATTTGCACATTTCAGCCATTGCCAAAAAATGAGAGGCAAGCGATCTCTCAAATTAGAGACTAATTGCCCTTACCTCGATTCTTTCGAAGGTTTTCGAAACACTCATTAACCCCCTATTGATGAAATATCTAGAAACTAATCACAATAATTTTCGCTAATCTGAGAGCATCGTATATGATATCTCGAAGGCCTGCGATAGGGTGTCGTATCCTGCTCTTTTAGCTAAATTTCAGGCACTCTTTTCTTAAAATGGATTGAAAGCTTTCTTTCCCGCCGTTCAATTCAAGTTATATTAACCGTTTTATAATATATTACCGGTATACCGCGAGTCTCTGTGCTCTCTCCTACTCTCTTCCTCATTTTGATTAATGCTCTCCTATCTCTCACTTTCAATCCTATTCATAGTTTTGCAGAGGACAACGAAGCCACATGTTTATTTCACTAAACTAGGACCTCACAAAAATACTCGATTGGGACAGCGTAAATCGGGTCTTGTTTCATGCTTCCAAACTCAGTGTTGTCTATTATCACTTAAACGTACTTCACCTCCCACTCAACCCCATTTCCGTCGATGGAGAAGATATCTCGATCTCACCGTCTCCTCTTAACGTCTTAGGCATTGAAATAACTAACAATCTTAGTTGGTCCGCTCACATTTTTGGTACTGCCAAAGACGCGACGAAATGCCTGGGCTTCTTGCAAAGATATAAGAAATATTTTACTCCATCATACTTTGCGCAAATCTACTAGTCTCATATCCGGCCTAGATTAGAATATCACTCCGATATTTGGGCAAGGGCTGGACGCACTCCTTTGTCCACGTTAGACAAAGTCCAAAAGAAGGCCTTCTGGCTTATGAGCGATGACATATCAATACCAACTAGTGATTCCCTAGAGTACCGACGTAATGTCGGATGTCTGTCTCTCTTTTATCACTAATTCTATGGTCATTTCTTTGACGAAATTTCCTATGCGCACCAAACGAACTGTAATTCGAGCTCATCCTCACACCCTCAAATTCGGCGATACCGTAAAATTTCGTGAATTATTCATATGCAGAACAGTACGAATGTGGAGCATTTTGTCCCCCCCCCCCCCAGCTATGAGCTATACATATTCAAGCGTAATGCGCACCGTCACCTACTTGTCAAAACCCAATAATCCTCAATTCCCTTTCTTGGAAATGCTGTGCTACGGTATCATAGTGTATCCCCTGAGCTTTGGCAACATCATGAAAAATATAACTCATAGAAAAAATTACGGTAGAGCAGAATGTATTTGACATCCTTGCAGCATAATATTACAAGTTATTTGGATTTGTTCATACCCGTCTCTCTCTCTCTGCGCTTCGCACGATAACTCGAGAACGCATATACTTATAGTGGTGAGCTGAAATTTTCCACACACAAAATATTAAATAAAGTAGAAAATGGGACAACTCGGGCAACTCCTTCATAGAGTTATCATACCAAACAAATTTTTATTCACTGTATATTTTAATGTCCATCAAATACGTACTCAATTAAGGGGGTTGGGGAGGCTGAACTCTCAAGCAAAACAATGTGAGACGATTAGGAGGGAGAGGCTTCAATAAGCTTTTAACCCTTGTCACTCCAGGAATATTTTACCGTACGTGCAGGTCATCAAAAGCGATGAGAGTTCTAATAACACGATGTGGCCGAGCGCTACGTGGCGAGACTCTTCGCGGTAGCTTGCTGAAAAAAAAATCTTTATATTTTCGGAGCTGCAACGAGATAATTTTGATAACCAGTGTCTTTGATATAATTGAAAGTTTCTTGACACATTATCATATACTAGAAGAATTTATCAAGATCAGTACGTAAATGTCATACAGGCTGAAATTCCTAGAATTCTGATGGCTCCTTATTTTTGTGGTGATAAGGCAAACTATGAAAAGTACACTTACATATTTGTAAAGTGCTATATAGTTACACTATTTGTCAAACACCAGTTTCTTCTTCAGAATCTAACGACATACCACGAATCTAAATATCTTGTTGTGAACACTACAAGTACCTCGCGTTTTAACTCTACTTTGCGCGGCATATCGCCTCGTATAGCTCGGCACCTAGCCTTTGAATAAATTTCAGCTAACTTCATACAAAAAATAAAAAAGTACCAAAAAAAAAATTAATTTTAACGAATCACAATCACCACAATTGCTTTGGAATTCTTCAATATAAAACTACTCCTCACTGCTGTCTATTTGTCTATTTCTTCAATAATTTTTCCACAGCTTCATATTCCCAGGATATGTATATCGTTTGAAATAAATAAAATAAAGATGAATGAATTACTCAAAATTGATTGCGGACGACGCGTTCAGAGACACGCCTGCTTAAAGTTCATTAAATCAAATATTAATAAAATTCCAGAATTTTGGTAGCAGTACCTATACTGTCGATTTTAAATACATTGTTGGATTAAGTTCAACAGCATTACTTTTTTTTTGTGTGCTACTAAATAGTAACTTTAGTTGTTTTCTATTGAATATTTTTAATATTAAATAACTCCTAATTTTTATTTTATGTGTCAATAGGGAGAGGATCTGTTATCGTGACGTAACAACTACACATAAATAGCGTGACGTATTTTATGGATAGTCCCTAATACATTGTTATGGCAACAATATTAACCCTTAAGTAGGTGCATGGAGTCAGAGAAATTCTAACCGCGAAAAGAATATAGAACGCATTCTGTCTCGACCTTGCGTCTTTTAGAAGCTTTTCATATTAAAATACTATCTTGAAAACCGTCGTACTCGAGCCACTGCAACGTACGCATGCTTTAGTACTATAGTGAAGTATGACCCCATTACGTATTACTTACGTAATTTTTTTCATAAGGAAAGTTTTATTTTGAAATGTCGACAGTTTATAATATTTTCGGAGGAGCTCTGGAGAAAAAAATAAAACGAATGTTGATATCAGTGACGAATCCTCCTCCCCCCTAAAAAATTAAGTTGAAATATTTAATTAATTGAGATATTTGAAAAAAATGTATTTTTTGAATTTACATTCTTTTTATTTATATTATTCAACTTCAAAAATATATATATACTGTTGTATTCACCGAGTGTGTGGGAACAAAAGGCGGAAAATTAAAATGCACCATTGAACGAACTAAATAGACTATATTCCAACTTCTCTTCACCTAACTAAATATCTATTAAATCAATTCGTGTGCACGGCCACGTCTATATCACCTGACTGCAATCTCCACGTCATTCAATTTAGTGCGTGTGCTGTATAAGTGTTGCCAGAGTTTCTACAACTTCCTCCGCAGCAAAATCGATCTTAGTTCGGTGTCTGGAATCGGACTACGGGCTTCCTGAGTCTCGTTGTAAGCCTTAGAGTCGGTGACATTGGAGTTGCCTCTGATTCGGCTCTTAGGTTGGCAGCTATATTTTCTTGGGCTGGAATCACGCTATTGGGAAAGAAGAAAGACGATTAGTTCCATTAGATCTACTACTTGCCTGCTGCAGTGTTGCTCGGGCTAGTTCATCTGCTGTTAAAAAATCATCATTATCTGCATTAATCGGTTTGCGAGGTTTCTGTTGATTCGGATGGCGTCTCCATACTCCAAAAGGTGTAGCGATTAGGTCCATCATCCGTCCGAATCGTTTTAGTGCTATGCCCCGAACCCAAGGTGCTCCAGGCGAAAAGTTTTTGGCAAAAAAAAACTGTTTTTTGTTGAAGCGTGCTGATGCTTGATTACACTCCTCTGGGGGCTGTGGACGCAATAGTGAAAGCGGCACTTTCGGCTGTCGACCATGTAATAGTTCTGCAGGTGATTTCCCAGTAATCGGGTTTGGCGTAGCTCGGAATGTGCTTAGGTGCTTTGGAAGCGCGTTGGCCTTATCTTCTCCTCCGCTGATAGCTTTATTGAGCGCCGTCTTAATTGTCCGGACAAATCGCTCTGCTTCACCATTGGAAGCTGGATGGAAGGGCGCAGTAGTTTGACCTGCAATTTACCCATTAAGAAAGCAATCTATTGCATCACATTTTCACAAAAATAAGTAGAATTTTAAAAATCGGAAACCTTTATTTTCTGCATACTAACTTCAAAAAGCTTATGTTAAAAATTTATTTAACTTCGTTCAAATTTGTGGCAGCCCCGCTCCGCAAACTAGAGAAATGAAAAAAAATCTTAAAATTTTCATTTTTAAATCATTTTCAATAAAAATTGGGGGACAAATTTATATATTAGAAAACGTTAATTTGTTGCCTTAGATGTTTAAATAAATATTCCATTAATCAATTTGCGATTTATTTAAAAATCTTAACGTCCCGCCCATCTTGCTCACTGTACACCGAGTTGTCCCCATAGACCCAGCCTTAACCTTTGTAAAGCGTGCTCTTGTTCGCTTTTCCACACAAAAGGAACATTATTTTTGCGTAATCTATTTAATGGAGCAGCAGTCTGTGAAAAGTCTGTAATGAATTTAATATAGTAATTGGCTGGTGCGCTTGCGACTCCAAACGGCAAGCGCTGATACTGGAATAGCCCAAGTGGTGTATTGGCAGCCATTAGAGCGTTTGATTCCTCGTCGAGCTCCACTTGTAGGTAACCATCTCAGTGATCCATCTTAGAAATGTAACGACCGCCACGAAGTATATGCATCAATTCCTCCACACGAGGAATGGGGTACTGATCTACATCCAACTGCAAATTAACAGCTTAAAAGTCACCGCAGATTCTGATATGGCCATCACGTTTTGGCACTACAACAACAGGTGCTGCCCATGGCTGAATTTTATGGGCTTCCATATTTGCTGCTATATGTCGATCTGCTTCTTTCGTGAATGCTTCCATTTGCGCAAAGGGAATCGGTCTGGCTCTGAAAAACTTGCAAGTAGCATTAGGTTTTAAATGGAGGTGTGCTCTGTAAGTCGTGCAACACCATAATGAGTTTTCAAAAATACTACTATACTCGTTACACAAATCAGCAACTCCTTTCCCTACTGATTCGGGCGCTAATGTATGGATTACCTCTTGTTTTATAATTAATCGAAAAGCATCCAGCCAATCGATGCCAAAAATATTGTTGACAGCTGCTACTTTTGTTATGGTGAGCGGCAATAATATCTTTGTATAACCATATTCAACATTTACAAATTTTTTTCCTAAAATAGGTACCGAAATATCTCCATAAGCTTTGAGAACAAAGTCCGCTGGCTCTAAACGAGAGCACTGCAAGCGTTTGTATACGTCCATGCCAATCATGGAACGCGAAACACCTGTGTCAACTTGAAAGTCCATGAAATTATCGTTCACTTTAATTTTAATTATAAATTTATTCCCTATCCGGCGCGGCTGAGCATCGATTTTGTTTCGTATATCGTGCGATTGATCTGAAATTCGAATGGATTGTGCTTGGATATCAATAATATTTACGAAACGTTTATCGACTCAAAGTTCTCAATTCTTTTCGAAACATTTCCCGAAAATTTTCTACACGTACGCGCCCGGTTGGTAGAGTTTGTTCTTGCACTGTAGATATTAGCTGACGACATACAAACAGGCGCGATGTGACTTGACCGGTTGCACTTGTGACACACAGCTTCTCGAAATTTGCAATTGTCTCTTGTATGCTTAACACCACATCCAGAACACGATTTAGCATGGTTTGATATTTTTCCCGGAGCTTTTGGTACGGTTGCACGTCGTGATCGACGTCGAGATGCGATCGACTCTAAATGATAACCTTCTGGACCTTGTGAGCGCGTAAATTTCTCTTTATATTTTAATATATTCACGGCACTCCTTGTGGCTTCAAACGGCTCAGCTAAGAGAAGCACATCTTCAATTGATGGGTCAGGTTTCTGTAAAGCTGCATTACGCAAGGCGTCATGCGGCGTGCTTATGACTATGGTATCACGTAAAAGCTCATCGATAAATTCTTGTTTACACTTTTCGTTTTTGCACACATACTTACAGCGCCGTGCTAATCCTCTGAGCTCGGCGTCCCAGTCTGCATATGTTTGCCCTTCAGCCATTCTAGCTCAAAAGAATTCGTACCTTGCAGCCAGTACATGAATATTTCGCTTGAAGTGCTCCGTTAATTTTGCTGTTATCTCCTCGAATGATTTGCTTTGCACATCTTCACTAACGAATATTTTTTGTACGAGGTCAAGCAGTTCAGTTCCTACCCATGATAGGAAAAATGCTCGCTTTTGCTGGTTATCACTCCCAGAGTATGCTGAAAAATGTTGATTCAGCTGCTTTAAATATGAATCCCATTGATGCTTAGCTTTACCGAAAGGTTGAAACGGAGGGATGGGTACAGATAGAGACGCATGACTACCTGATTAAGATATGTTATCCTTTTTTCCCTTTACACTGAAAGAAATTCATTGGTAAAATCAACTAAAATCCGTGTTTGATTTTGCGTCAATTAAGGAAAGTTGCTGATTTAAACAAGCCATAATAGTTAATTATTTTATCAAAAGATTACCATTTCCATTGTACAAATTTACCACGCCATTGTCAACTTCGTTATAATTTTAACACGATATTAATATACACCAAGTATTTCCTACTTGATTATGTATATATTCGGAATCAACATAAAATGGTCATGCTTGATCAACAATCAATAATGTTTGGCATACAATATTACATGATCAATCAACTAGGAAACGTACTTCACATATAATTTAGATGTTTCACATACAACATACCTTGTATACCAAAAATTTTTATTATGAATTAAGGACGTTTTCGTGATCAAATACTGATTTAAACATGCATTAATAACTGTAGCCAGTATGACAGGTACATACTTGTTATTATTATTTTTCCACAAAAATAATAACAACAAATAGATACCACGCCGCACTGGGATCGTTTTTTATGCATCTTTACTATTCCTCGACACAACTGCATAGATTTTCCAATTACCTGTTTTCTTAATAATACACATTGCTTATATAATCAAAATTAAAATATTTATTAAACTTTGTGTTCACAATGTTTATGTAGAAAATATGATCTTAAATTGATTAAAGCTATTTGAATATAACATAAGTTTTACCATTTGGATTCAAATATGTATGAATAGGAGGTCCATCATATGCATTAATATTGAAAATATATAAAGTTTTTGTATCATTCAATACTTCATATGCGTTATAATGTTCACAATATCGAGAAAGTAAAATATTTTCACATAAAACGTATACATCGTCTTTTGATATTAAAAGACCTTCAATACGGTACAATTCAATTTCGCTGGTTTTTGAAATACTCAGATACAGCCCTTTCTTGTAACTAATTTTAAATAATTCAGGGTTTCGTAACAATAAACATCTCTTAAAAATTCAAAATCTCTGAAATTTCGAATTTGTGAAAAGTAACAGATGTCTTTAAGCACAATATTAGATTTTGAATTTTCTATTACTTTTCTCGGAATACCAATGCCACTGGACTGTCTACTACAAAAATTTAAACTATATTTAATGCCTAAAAAAGTGGAAAATTTCTTCTATATGTTATGTTATTACAATAACTCTTTAAAACCTTATGCTTAGATTCATAACGAAAAGACCAAATATGTTTTAGTGAACCAACCATTTTCATTAGAAATGGATAGTGAACCATGAAGTGAAATTTAGGCTTAAGACAGTCGCCAAATAATTCTTTATATAATGAATAGTGATCTGCAATTAACGTTTCTAGTCTTATTACATCTGAAGTTTTCCAGTCTGACTTTAAAACAATATTTAATATTTTATTAAGAAGAAGAAGCATTTTCCAGTGTCTATTGTTAGCAGGGATAAGATCACCAATTATCACACGAAGAAAGCGGAAAAACGTCCACATTTCTTTGGCAGACATATTCAATTTCATTTTATAAAGATGTTCAACTTCAAAGGCAGGAGAAATATTTCCGACTTCCGTTTCTCCGTAATTCAAAAGCTGGGTACGGTTATTTAAAGTATCCAAAGTAAAAAAACGATCAGTGATAATAAAATGTAAAAGAACTTTGCACATAACATAATGACATACACCCTCAAACAAGTCATGCATAATCTCAACTGCGCAGTTTTGAATAACACGAAAGCTTGGAATGTAATTGAAAATCGATTCTTCTCTTATTCCAGTATTTAGTACTCTATCACTTTCCTTTGAGAATCGCGATAAATCATCATTATAGTTCTCTATGGTTCTATGTAATTCATATTTGTCAGAACAGCTCGATTGAATATCTGTCTTGGAGCACTTACAAATTCGACAAGGATACTGTGAGCTAAAACTCCTTGTATAACCCAAAATTGTATTTAGACCGAGATTGTCTCCTAAAATTAAACCTAAAACAAAGTATATTCGATGCTCTTCTCCAGTCTTTAACTTTATAGTAATTCCATTTTCTTCGAGATCCTTTATATCTTGAACGAGCCGGTAAAATATGGAATTAATTCCATGACATTTATATTTACTATAAAATAACATTGCGACAAAAATTTTGTTAAGGTCAGAGCAATACCATTGCCGAAGGGTAGGAAAGCTATAATAAACTGCACCAATGGAGTGTGAGCCCGAGTGTGAGCCTAAAGGGTTGTTTGATTCAAAATCATCGAAGTATAGTAAAAACGGAATTGTAAGGTCTCGTTTGTTGTCAGAGATCTTCAACAGTTTATCTTTCCAAAGCTTGCTTGTTATAAAATGTCGAGAAGAAGTTGAAGTTATTTCATTTATATTCTGAATCATGTCTTCATACACTCCTGGCAGCTCGACAAATTTTCTAAATTGAAAATGAAGAGGTAATATAATACCATCAGATTGTGTAAACATCAAAGGAAGGCGAAATACCGGTAATTGCTGTAATTTCGTTATTTATAGCAAAATTATGAGGGTCACTGTACAAATCGTGTGATTTAACTGTTTTTAAGAACTTATAGAAGGAATTAACTTTTCCGAAAGGATCTTTCAATATGTTTAAAACGCTTATGAAATGTTTGGAAGATTCTTCGGATAAAACAGACGAAAAATGCTCATTTAATTGTACTGCTATAACCGAGAAAATTCCATTCGTGAAGTCTTCTATAATTTCTTCGACAATTTTTCTACATAAGTTATTTTTGCCATAAAGTTTACATATTAGTTGTATAGCAGATTTTTCAATTTCAGCTTGAAAGTTTTTCGAATCAAAATTGACTTCTTCGAGTGCAACTTCATTATTTAAAATTTCCTTTTCAGGATTGTGCGTTTCAGGTTTTAATTTATCCTCAAATATTGGACTACTAGAAATCAATATATTCTTACAAGTGCGTGAAAAATGCCTTTTAAAACTTTTCAAATTGTAAGTGTGTTTACAATTTAAGCAGTAGTAGTTAACATTTACAAATTTGTTTTCAGATTCTTAATCAGCACTAAAATATCGGGAGAAATTCTTTCAGGAGTATTAATTTCAAAAAAATATTTTTGTATAAAAAGCCAAACCGATTTAGACGCTTCCGGATACTTTAAATTTAGAACAAAGAAAGTTTTAAAGCACGTATTGTTACGCGCTATTTTCTACGCGCAATCGGTACCCCGGCTAGAGATGGAGAAGGATTGGGGCCTGAAACACCTGTGGACGCCACGTGGTTTTGGAGTCCACGAACTCAGAATAAAGAAAAATTGAGGAACAAACCCCAAGAAAATTAAAAAAAAATTAGAGAAACCAAGATCAGTTCGAAACACTTAATTTATTATTCATAAAGAAATCCGGGCCTTCGAGCAAAACTGGCCGGGCAGTGAAGCATACAAATTTGCTTAGCTGACACACTCGATAAATAATCAATTACTCCTATCGCTAGTTATTTATCACAAATATTTCCACTAAGCGGTAAATCACCTAAACACCAAATAATAAAAAAACACAAAGAAAATGCAGTACTTAGCTTCGTCTCCTGAGGAGGGTCTCATACCACGTGCCTAGTTCACTCCTCCTTGGTTCAGCTCCACTTTCTTTCTTTTCTGATGATTTTCGTCTTTTCTACTCGTATTCCTTTCTTCAGCCGTTATTATCTAAACTAGCCTTTAAACTTTTCAACTTTTACTCCCTTTTCTTTTTTTCTCGACTTCCAATTGCCCTTCTTATTTTTCCTCTTTTTCAAAAAAACTTCCCGCTGCGTACTATTGCACTTACTTTTCTTACTGCTCGACTTTGACTGCCCTTGAGCTGTCCGCTTCACATACCAAAGCCTTTTCCCCTCTCGACTCGCCCATTATTGCGGCTTCCGATTTATATTCCCCGTATTTCATATTGGGATATTTCCCAGTTGGTGAATCATATGGCGGCAATTGATTTGAATTTTGAAACTTCTTCTGCCCTCTTGATTTTATTGCGTGATGTTATACGGAAGTTATGTTTTGATTTACGTGAAGTTTTCGGATTTGTATTTTAACACCTTCTTGTGACGGGCGAGTATTCGTGTTGTTTCAAATTATGTTTGCTGTTGGAAAGTTGTGCTTTGGGCTGCGAACAACTCAAGTATATAGATAGCGGATGTCACAGGTAAGTCCGAATGTGATATAGATCTCTAATTTATTCTTTCAGTTTTAGGCTATGGGTCCCGTTCGCGAGAGGAGGTTGAACCGAGGAGGTAAGATATTGTATCTAATTTCCACATTTTGTTTGATTCGCGATAAGTACTGCATTCCCTTTCTGATTTTTGTTTTCTCCTTTTTCCTTTAGAATACTGGTTGCACATCGCATAGTTCACTGCTCGCCGTACATCATCTTGACAAAGGTACTTCATTAATTTATCTAGTTTGCTAAAAAGTAATATCTATAGCTATCTAATCTATTTACAAATTGATTTTCTACATGACTATCTAATCTAACCATTTGAATTTAATTCCAGGATGTAGATGACGACGTTTTGGATTCCAGGGAGTATCCAGAATGGAAATAGCTCACAATAAATCCGTTCGGTGAGTATATGTATTGGTATAATTTGTAGGTCCATTATATAAATCTTACAATTTCAGGTGACGTCTGACAGTAATCCAGTAGTACTAGCAAAGCCCGAGTAAAGGCGTAAAGGCTCAATGTATGACCAGAATGAAGAAAATATTAACCGTGGATCTGAACTATTCTTCCCAGCTGCGACACAGGTAACTCACTAGCCTCTTTGCGGTTTCATCTGAAAATTTAAATTCCTTTGCAGAATTATTCTTATATGATGCTGAGGGACTTGACGACACTCATGCGGAGGACGAAACACATACAAAGAAGACGACACACATAAAGATAAGTGACCCTTGTTATTGTAATTATATCTTCGCTAATTATATTCTCATTTATTTTTGTAGGACATCACTTTTCAGCTGGGAATGGATTCGCTATGTAACAGTATCCAGTGCAGGTAAAAATGTATCAAATTTATATTTAATGTCGTCATAATAAACTATGTACGAGCCGTCTGCAATATTATATACTATAATAGGTTGTAAAGTCTGACTTCGCACTTTTAGTCTTAAGCTCAATTTGTCTATTGCAGGATAAAAGTCTTTCGGCGTATTTACTTTCAAAAGCAAAGATTGCTGTGAGTCGTTTATAGTTGACTTAGAAATTGCCTTTTTTGATGAATCTTGTGTAGAGTACCTTACTGAAGGTGGTAGCACAGCATATAAGAGATCTGTTACAAGTATGTAATTAAAGAAATTGTTAACAATTAGCAAGAAAGCGACAAATAAAATTTTTATTATTAGTTTTTAAATAGAAGTCATAGCAATTTAACTGATTTTACTTTACTACTCTATTTTTAATAGTCAGATATTAATCTAGAGTAAGACGATTCACATACATACATGACGTTAAACATGCCGTTAATTAATTTTTCAATATTGTGTTAAATTAATATAACAAATAAAAATAAAAGCAATTACTTAATACCGTTTAATGAGTCCTTTTTATTTAATAGCCTCAGCAGCTCCTGGCACTCTTTGTCCTTAATTTTTGCATTGAAAATTATTATTATTATTATTCTTAATTTGAAATCATCCCACTTATCGATAAGACAGTTTTCTTTTTGATGGTATAATTCGTTAAAGTCAGTATTTACCTGTAAATTCATAAAATTTAAGAAATTTTTTCGCTGCAACAGATTCTTGTTACTAAAGATACACCGGAAGAATGTTTAAATAAGGGCCATTTTTCCAAAAATGTTGCCAGCTTCTTCTGATAATTACTGCAAAGGATCTGCTTTCGTCTTTCCGGAAAAGTATGTTTCCATTTAGCCTTTACTTCTTCCCAAGGTTCTTTATATATATGAAGCCATTTTATGTCCGCTGAAAAGTCTACAAAACGCACAGATACACTTTATAAATACGTAAATTTCAATTAAAAAGTGTAACCTTCATTACTTTCAACTTCAACTTCTTTACTGAAATAGGAAAAATCTAGAGTTTTTGAGGATGTCGAAGATGAAGATCCTAAGCCAATTTTAGAATACCGCCTCTTAGTATTTTAGTAACGGCTGTAAAAGCGTCCGCGGGGATTTTCGTTAGAGCTTGGCTTAGGTTTAATATAATAGATGTGCTTCACAATAGTAAAAGCCTCATAAGTAAACGATTCAAAATTTTTAAAATACCTTAAATTACCCTGTCATCTTTAAAGCGTAATTCAATTTGTTCAGCAATGAGTTCGAATTCTTTTGTTGATATAGATTCCTTCTTATTCATGTACCAAGATATAATGCTATAAATAAGAAGATTTCGTGAAGTTTCCCCAAGACAGTTCTTAGTTTTAAAATCTTTTATGATAAAATGACCCATTGGAAAAGATTCAATAACAATGTCAATATCCTGATAAAAAAAAATTTCAAAAAAATTATGTAAATTCTATGCATAACATACTAGCATATACGCACAAATTAACCAACACCAGATACAGGTGATGATGATGTCGAACGTGATAATGGAGATGTCGGGGAATGCAGATCCTTCAATGACTCAGGAGAGCAGGACCTACATGTGCCCCCAGAAAAATTCTTTTTTTTATGTTTGAGGACTTCTTCAAGAATGTTTGCAATGTCTTGTCTACTAAAATTTGGTTCTGGATCTGGTACATACTATAACATTAGAAAGCAAAATATAAATTTGTAAGCTGAATTTCTTATAACAAATATTTTTTGCTCTCCACTCCCTAAGTTTTTGCCTAAATTCAATTTTTAACCCACCTTTCCTGTTCGCGAATATATCATCGATATCTTTCTCTATCAGTATTTTCATTCTGTCAACTGTAATACTCTGCTCCGAAAAATATTCATAAAGATCGGCAAAGCCCCAAGATGCTAGAAGATCATATAGTTCAGGATCAAGTTCTTCTTCGTATACTAGATTTTCTTCTTCTGGAGTACTGACTACAGAAAATTGGGGAGCGTGCGTTGTTTGTTCTTTAGCAGTTAAAAGTTCTATTATATTAAATACAGAATTAAAACTGGGTTCTCTTTGATTTGGCAACTGTATCGCGGCTGCAGTAAAAGCATCGGCAAAAGGAAAATATTCAAATCCTTTAATTTGTTTTTCCTTTTCCACATCCATGTTTTATAAACGTCTAAAAGTAAAAATTAAACTGATGCTGAACCAATTTATGTAAAGCCGAACTTACATTTAAAAGCCTTATTTTATAATTTGGCTCCAATACCCTTTCACCATATAATTTCACCTAATGGATATATATAAACAATTTGGAAGCACTTACCCTGATATGAAACACAAGCACTGAAGTTTTATTATAATTGTATATAAAATTCCGCAAATTTCGCTTTACAGATATTTAGATATTACTATGAAAAAGTGTTAAAATTTTATATGAAACTTGTCATTTGTCACTAAATGAGGAGCCAGATTGCATCAAACTGCACTTGCACTGTTAAATGAATAGATCGAACGGTGAAAATACGATTTCGGGACCCTTAATTGATCAAGAAATGTACTCATCACAACTAAGCTTGATAGTACCCTAACAATGTCCATGATCATTTAAGCACGTAGAGTATTCAATTCAAAAACCTTAGTCGTTCGCTAACAAGGCCCGTGCTTAATATAACACGTAGATTATTTATATTGACAATGAAATGTTAGCAAATCTTAAATTCAGACGTTGTAATTTGTTCGTTGTTTTTTAAGCACGTTTTTGACAATTTCATTGTCTATCTACAATGAAATTGTAATTTTTTATGTTTGAATCAAGCATGGAAAGTGCTAGAATCAGAAAAATTCCATGATTTAAGTATTTCCAAAGTTATTTGAATTAAGTTTGAAACCGTGATGAATTTAAACATTTTCGTATACAACAATACTATTTTTAGAAAATTTTACATTAACAACTGAAAAGTTTTGATTTAAACAAGGAAATTTTTCTCAGTGTAGCTGGCCTTCCATCCAAGTCTTCTGGCTCGTGATTAATGCACTGAAAAAGTTCTGTTGCTGCTGGAGCAATTCTTTAAGAAATTTCTCATCCATTGCTGTAAGATAAGCAATTTGACTGTTTATATGAAGGCTAAGTACCGCAAGGCTAACGAGTGCGTTTTCCGGCGCTAATTAAGAGATTCTCTTAACCTAACTAAATATCTATTAAATGCACGGCCACGGCTATATCACTAGACTGCAATCTCGAACGTCATTCAATTTAATGGGTGTGCTGTATAAGTGTTACCAGAGTATCTACATATACAAAATATATATATGGTATTACAAAATTATTTTATTCCAAAACTTAAAAAAATAAAAATTAATTTCAATTAATACTGTTGGTTGCATGTGATCTATATACTATAGTCGTTTTCTCTCAGAATTTGAGTTTGGGATCCCAACTTTTGGCTATCCAACATCTTCAAGAAACACTTCCCAAACCACTCCCTCACTACCACATAAGAGTACTAACTTAATCCTAACTACTAACATTATAACTAAATTAAACTAAAATTATCTTAAAAAATGACTTTTTGTAAATATAATATATTAAAAAATGACACATCATCCACAATGCTTACTTCGGAAACTTTTCTAGTAGCTCACTACAGTACTGTGATGGCTGAACTAAGCGCTTAATGGCGCTGGACAAGTGGTTCCACCTTCTTTTTTTTTCTAAATTTAATTGCCAAAAACGGACCTTTATAAATTAATAAATTTATACGAGTGAAATTAGTGATTTTGGGATATAATATTCATTACCTCATGTGCCCCCACTTGCTTTTTTCTTCTGTTTTTTTTCAATTCTGCTACTTCCTGTATTGCTATATAATTGCCAATATTCAGAGAATTTACGCCTCAATGCCATTTTCTTAAATCACCGTCCATGGAAGGTGATAAGTCATCAAGCGAACCGCCTTCTGCTGTCAAATTTAAAAACGCGTTGGACTTTCTGGATTGGAATAAATCGACTACCACATTAATCGAGCCATTGTTTCTGTCCCTTTTTGTAAATTCGTGTAACCAAGTTTCAGGAAGAACTGTAAAATAAAGGATCATTATATTAACAACCAACTTTTAACCAATTGTAACTAATTTAGTTATATTTTCCATTAACGAAGCATTTTCTCAATAATCCCAAGACAAATTTGCAGTTCCATCGCTAATGGAAATCTTTCTTCCGTGTCACTTTTGATACTCTCTAGCATTAGATTACAATATTTGTCTCTTATTTTTAATATATTTTAATTTATTATGGATTGTAACTTTTTGGCTATTACCTTTGTGTAAAATTATATCCTTTTGGATTTAAATTTGATATTATTCGATATTTAATTTTAATGTAATGTTGCCGAATTATAAAATTTATTTAAGAATATTAGAAAAATGAAATTTTACCTTAATATACTTCATTTATTTATGTATTGCACAAATCGTGTGGTGCGCATAGAAAAAATTCTACAACGGATCAAACTAGAGACTTCGTCAGAACAATAGTCATAGAAGTAGAGACAAAGCTCCAGGAATCAATAGTTGCTAACTCAAACAATGCAGTACGTTCGGCCCCTGCCTAAATATGGGAATTATATACTAATCTATGCCTGATACGAGACCTGTAGATTTGCGCCAAGTCTGCTGGAGTAAAATATTTCTTTCACCAACTAAGATTGTTAGATATTTCAATGCCTAAGATGTTAAGAGATGAATCCAATTTGTTATGTATTGCATGTGACAATCCGCAAATCCGCGTCATTAGAGAGCTGAAATTTTCTATATGGCGAAGGATCCGCACTCCGAAGTATAAGATGTGCTGTAATCCGAAATGTTTAAAGCACAAAAAAAAATCCACCAATGTGGCTGAAAATCATTACTGCTAGATTCATTAGAAGCTTATCTATCAACTCATAGAAAAAATGATACCAGAATAAATATCATACATTGAATCGGCTTCGAGCAAGCTACACAAATATTTATATTTAGAACCAAGAAAACTGTATGAAAATAATTCAAAAGTAATAATTCAAATAGCTTCCAACATTAAAATATTCGGGAGTAGGTATAGTTTACAAAATTTACCCAAATACGTTTCGTGATCGTTCATAAAATTATCTTATGATATAAGAGTGAGTTGGAAGAAGCATGCTATGAAAAGCGAAATTTGCAAATGGCTGCTCCTCGCCATTTGGTTTTCTTTCCACTGTATCCGGCCATCACAACCAGAAAAACTACAGTCTTGACTGATTATTATATTAAAAACAACAAAATACTGATTTTTTAATATCAGTCAAGTTTCCTGAAACTAATTGCATATTTCTTAATTATTAACAATCGACGTTGACTTATTCTGATGCTCGTCTACCGAACATGAAATTTACTTCTTTTAAAAAATTGAGAAAAAAATGTGAAATTTAGTGACAGCAGTTCACTCATTTACCGAAAAAGAGCTCAGCGGAGACCACCTACTATTTAAAATATGCTGTGCCTGTACTAAGGCATAAAACAATATATTCCTCCTACTAATACTCTTGGAAAGTATTTATGAAGTTAATATTGCACATACATCACTAGCAAATAACCACTCATAATAAATGAAATTTATTCAAGACAATGAGACCTCTAGATTTTAAAAGTGGTATCAAATGAATGTGATTATAGTAAAATTTCAGCTGATTATTCTGACATTAAGCAATTTTCGAAATTTTATAAACGAAATTCAAAAGAACTTAATGAATTCACTTTCTAGATGCTCTTTGTTTACACACAAATGGGCATAAATTCTTATCTATAAATACTTCCATAAAATGAACCAGATTATTCCATGAAATCCAGGATAATGCATAAATTCAATAATTTCATTGGTTATGACATTATAACTCAAGAGCCAAATCTAATTAATAATTAATCTGCATCCAGATATGGTCGGATTGAAAATTGCATTTGCGGATACTAATTTGGGCGAAATTTATTAAAATTCACTGAGGCAGATATAATTTTCAATGTTTTGAACATGTTCAATTGAATTAAATTTTCATTATACAGCTTTGTCCACATAACTATAGCGAATTAGAGGCATGTGAGTGAAACTGAAATTATAGAGGTGATATTGGTTTTAATAGAATAATAGTTTGAATAAAATAATAATAAAATAAAATAAAATATGTATGAGTATTATAAGTTTCGTAGGGGAATACGGGGCATAACGGAGTATATAAAGGACTTTCTTAAAATATGAGCACTAAGCGAGTTAAACTGTGATATTTATTTCTAATACAAAACCATATTATCAGTTAAAAATTAAATCCAAATAAGGAATAATATAAACAGCGTTTTCTTAAATAATAATGTCAATAAAAAAATATGTCATTTTCCCCCTTTTTGCCTCAAAGGCTATTAAAAATCAGTTCAAATTGCTTTTAAAACCGTTTTTCAAGCTTGCATAGAAATAAAAGTGAACTGCCTCGTCGTCGTTATCGACAACTCCAGTGTAGGGGCAGTGTCCCACCTGCTTACAGCGATGTCCCGTATGTCGACGTCAGCCCGGAATCGAGTGACCAAATCATTACAGTTACCAGAAAAATATAAAAAAAAATCTAATTCATCTATTTTACAAATTATAGACATTTCTTTTGTTTTCGAGAAAATATACACCCTGTGATGGTTTTTTAGCTCCTGTTGCTACAAATCTTTACATTTTTTCAATCTTATTTTGTAATCCCGAATAGTGCTTATGTAACCTGTTGCTTTAAATTCTAAGCCAATTGCTCCAGCTTGGAAGAAAATGTCACATTTTGCCGAAGCAAGAATAGAAATTTAATATTTTACCCAACTTTAAAAGTTGACGCAAATAATAAGGATTCTAAAATGGTTTAACACTTGCTGCTAGGATTTCAGTTTGAGTGAGACGGAGGATTTTCCCTTTCTGCTTTTGGGCTTAGCTGCAGTTTTCTGGTGCTTTACCTTTACTCCTTTCAAATTTTAATTTTTTTTTCTTCTTTATTTGGAACAAGGCCAGTTCGTTTTTATAAGGCGACTCTGTTATAATATCCGTTTTCTCATCCTACATAGCTCAAGTGTGATAAACTCTGAAGGCAACGCATAGTCCGATCAAAATGAACAGCCAGGCTGGGAAACCAAATTCGTGTTCTGTTGTTGATTCCACTTCTGATCTACTCTTAAGTGGAGTAGGTATTTAATAACTGTGGTTTCTTCGATGTGTGTGGTATCAGATGCATTAGATTCACATCGGTAAAAATATTGGGGTTCCGTCGCCAGATTCCTGTCATCTCAAAATCATTGAAAGCGGTTTTCAATGTCGCAATATCTCTTTTTACTTACTACATATAAATGATTCTAGTGTACCCAAAGCTTCCCTTAAGACCGTACCTTTAAGATTCGAGTTTGTGCGAGACGGAGAGTCATTCCATGAAGTGTGAGTGAGACAGATAGTGACGCATCTTGTTAAATTTAGGACACATTTTTCTTAAGTTCAAAACTAAACACCAATTATTTCGATGCATTCCCCATAAATGAAGTGTATATTGACATATTGGTGTGTGGTGGCACTGCACAATCACACTATAGTCCAAGAGAAACCAAAAATCGTAGTACAGAAAACGAAACTGTCCAAATCCAAATCAAGAACAAACAAGTCCAATAAACGAAGCTTAATTCGGTAAGTACGAAATTACACCAACGATTACGAAAAGATGAATAGTAAACGAAGGAGCGTAACGTACTGCGTGTGCCAGTACTCAACAAGTGGTGTCACTATCTTTCTCGCACATACTTCATAAAATGTGTTTCTCCGTATCTGACGCATTAGCGTCACTATCTGCCTCACTCACACTTAATGGGACGACTCTCCGTCTCACTCAAACTAGATTCTTAAAGTTATGGTTTTAGGGCAAGCTTTTGGTTCACTAGAATCATTTTTAGTAGGTGGAAAGAAGAACTGGGTTTCTTGAAGAAACATTTTGTTTCCCGTAATCTAAGAAACAATGTAGCAAGTGTTATACCATCTTACAATAATTTTTAAATGCGTCAACTTTTAAAGTTCGTTGCCAAACTGGTGCAGTACATGTTTTTTTTTCAGTACAGTCAGTTAAAATTGGATGAAGTATTAATTTTCTATTATTGGTTCGGCAAAATGTGCCATTTTCTTCCAATCTGAAGCAGTTGGTTTAGAATTTAAAGCAACAGATTACATAAGCGCTATTCGGGATTACATAAGAAAAATCAAATTGAAAAAAGGTAAAGATTTGTAGCAACAGGAGCTAAAAAACATCATAGGGTGTACATTTTCTCGTAAACAAAAGAAATGTCTATAATTTGAAAAATACATGACTTAGATTTTTTTAAATATTTTTCTGGTAACTGTTATAATTTGGTCTATCACCCGATTCCGGCTTGACGTCGACTTCAGAGACACCCTGTAGGCAGGGTTGTCACTTTACTGCAATCGCAGTAGATCTACTGCATTTTGCTTGAAGTTTTTACATTATACTGCGCTACTCTTTTGAAATCTACTGCACTTTTGGCAAAAATCCGAAGCATCTCTAGAATTTAAAGTGAAGTTGTCTTCATTTCTTTAATTAATCGCTGAGCAGCTTATGTTTGTTCGGTTCGGCTCGGCTGTTGGCTGGGCTTACGCTTAAGTGTTGTGTATTGGTTGGCCTTGTCTGTTGCGGTGGCTGGTGGCTCGGCTGTCTGTTTAACGCGCTCGTTGCATGCTTGACTCATCTTCATGAGCATATGGGAACTGGGGTCTTGTTGTGTTGTGAATTGAAATATAATTATTTTGTTAAAGTGGTTAAAGTGGTTAATTGCATTCAACGTTTAAATATATATCGGTATGAAATGGAGCGATACTTAAACCAATAAAAAAGTTAGTGTAAAAATTCAAATATGGTTATATGTGTTATTGTTTAGTAATTCCTACTTTTTGTTTGATTGATATGTAGAAATGACAAGAAAAAGAACGGAGTACTAGAAAATTTAAATAATAGCCAATATCTTGTGGAACCCGAGCAAGTCGAGAAGGCGGGGAATGTGCAAATCGACAATGTCAAAGCTGTGAGGTATTGTATTAAGAATTCAATATTTAATTCAATTATATGTAATTGCTTGCATTTAGATTGCATAATAAAGATAGCCATTCCGAGAACATGAATGTAGAAACTAAGAAAAGGAAATATCATCAAAATTATAAATTTGATTGGAAGAAGGAACGAAATTGGCTGAAAGAATTAGATAGTAAGGCGTATTGCAAACTATGTAAAAAAAAGTTTGTCTAATAATGTGTGCTATTTAAATAGGCATAGTGAAACCGCGAAAAAGTCTTTCATTGTCAATCAGTTACCTCTACAAAAATTTGTTGAATCTAACGTAATAGTTATTTCAAAAAGAACAAAACTTCGATCAGAAATAATGTCAGAAGTCTATTGTATTCAAAATAATCTTCCATTCACAATTATGGATACATTGCCCGACTTATTTCAGAAATTGCTTCCAGGTACAGATTCCATTAAATGTGGAAATCGAAAGCTACCGAGATGACTAATAAGGTATTGGCTCCATTCCCACGTCTAATTGTTTGTGCGGACTTACAGACATCTAATCTTCTTTGATTATTGATGAAAGTACGGACGTCAGTACGAAAAAGTGTTTGGTATTGGTAGTAAGGTGTTTAAATAATGATAAACGATCAGTAAGGGATCGATTTTTTAGGACTATTGGAATTACCTAAAAGTACAGCTGCCCAAAATTTATGAAGCGCTTGTTGAGTTTTTACAAGAAAATAATGTTCCGGTCAGTAATCTGATAGGATTAGCTACAGATAACGAATTCGAAATGAGAGGTGATTTAAACGGCGTTAAAACTAAACTTAGATCTTTAAATTCGAGTTTCTTTTATATAGGTTGTACAAGTCATTCTTTACATTTAGCAGCATCTAGTGCATCGAAAACTTTACCTTTTGAACTAGAGAAACTTCTCAAAAGTATTTACAACTTCTTCTCTTACAGTGCCAAACGACAAGCGGGCTTTAAAGAGTTTCAAGACGTTTTTAACGTAAAAACGCATAAGATTCTGAATTTAAGTTCAACTCGCTGCCTTTCCATGCGTGGTGTTGTAAATAGGGTCCTCGAGCAATGGGATACCTTAATACATTACTTCTTACTTTTATCATTTGAAGAAGAACTCGTGAATCAAACGTCAGCGCTATATTAGAAGCGTTAACTCCGTATAATAAAGCTTACTGATTATTTCTTTCTTATATATTAGACGAAATTATTAAGCTAAATAAAATTTTTCAGTCTGAAAAGACAGTAATTCATTTGCTATTACCCATGATAAAAGAAACTTATATACTCATTTTGAAAAATTTCATTAAACCATGCAATATTAATTTAAATGTTGACTATAAAGATTCTCAAGTATATCTTCCTTCTTAAAGCATGTATTTTGGTTTGGAATTTCAGAAACATATTACTGCAGAAAACATAAAATTGTCTCAAGACGATATTTCAAAGATTAAGTCAGATTTACTTAAGTATTATGTACAATTATTAGATGAAATTAGAAAGAATTGATTTTAAATGACGAAACTGTTAGAATATCTCGCCAAAAAGAATTTGGGAAGGATTTTACCACTTGTGGAAGCTTTTCCTTTTAATGAATGCCCCACAGAAACTTTAAATTCAGAATGGAGAAAACTTATTGGTTTTTCAAAAGAAAAACTAGAAGAATACTTTAATGAGGATGTAGTAAAATTCTGGATAAACCTAAGTAAAGGCTCTGATTGTTTAGAGAAAGTTGCTATTTAAAAATTTAGCCGATATATGATAAATTTATTAGTTTTACCCCCACAGTAGTGCAGCCGCTGAGCGAATTTTTTCCATGATGAACGATATAAAGAATAAAAAAGAAATCACCTGAACGTCAAAACAGTAGAAAGTTTATTATTAGCAAAAGAGCTTAATAGAATAGGAGGAATTTACGAGCCACCACATGCCTTAATCAATTTGTTTAATAAGTTCAAATATGTTGATGGTGCATATGTGAAATGTGTTTAAAAGACGCGAATGTTTATTTATACTTATTATTTTTTTCTTCGTTTTACCATTATGTATACCTACTACACCTGAATTTTTAAGTTGATATTATGATTTTTTTATGTGTTTTTATGTTTTAAATAAAGATGTTTACGAATGTTGCTTTGTTACAGTACAAATAAAGATTGTCTAACTGAATGGTGATTTTCAAATACATCAAAGCGTGCAATAATTCTACTGCACTTTTTTTTCGATCTACTGTACTTTTTTACAGCAATCTGCTGCCAATTTCCATTTGCAAAGTGACAGCCCTGCCTGTAGGTAGATAAAAAATATTTTTGCAAGAACCAAGAAAAGAAAACATTATGAAGTATGAATAATTACAAGAAAATACAAAAGTATTTCAAAAACATCCACATTTAATTTTTTTAAGGCTTTTTTAAAGCTTTTTTACCATTGGGAATATACACAATGATACAGGCTTATAAATGTTCCTCTGGCGAACTTGGTAGCTCAGTTTGCTGGGCGTGGACTATAGTAATTTCCATCTGCGGCATTGTCAATCTAGCAGGCTATGGACCAGATGCTTCCGTATTTGCTTTTAACTGATTAAATCAATAATGTCTTTGGGGTATTGAGATATTTACTTTCAACCACCAAATAGTTTTAAATTTCTTTGAAGTAAAACAATCTGAAAATAATTCAAAAGCAGTAATAATTTCAGAAAGTCTGGCAAATAAGTCACTTTATACAGTTAGAGGAAAAATCATGAATAATGCAGAGTGAAAAATTATGAATAATAATAAGAGCAACGGAAAGCTTGTTCACACCTTGGCGTTGCTTCTACTGCCAGAAAGTCAACCGCGTCAGCAGGTCAGCAAATATCAGAAGTTTTTTATCTTATATTCCACTCACGGAAGTAATTTATAAAAGCAAATTCATTTCACGAGAGCATGTCCTCGTCCTGCAGCGCAGCACCGTAGCACTACGTTTTTTAACTTTCATATAAAGCAGAGAAGAGTTTTTTAGGTGGGTACATATATGGTAATGCCATAGTGTGGTGAAGGCCGCCTAGAATAAAAGGCCAAGATAATACAATGAGCACAAACACATGATACATTGCACAATGTCAAAATGTTACTCATCAGGAAGGTTTATAGGCTGGCAAAATGTTGGAGGAGAAGTAAGCAGTCCCATGTGCATATGGAAACTATTTGACTTCCTTTCAGAAAATTTCATTGCAAGGGCTATTCAGACTGGTTGCCTGCTATCCTCCATATGTTCAACCGTAATTGTGGTTCGCCCAACAAAGTTATGCATTCATTTGGAGTTCTGGTTGATTTACTTTTAGGTTGCCTCGTTTTAATTACCGTGAAAGGCTTAACTTTCCTGTTACAAAATACCTAGAATAGTTTTTGAGGATAATTTCTACAACCATTTGCCTAAAGTTAAAAGAGAATTTGAGATTTGTGTGAGGATGATAATGAAAAGTTGATTGTCATAATGGGGTTTTTGGTAACGTCGCTTTAGTCCACTTCTGCAAATGCAATCAAATTTTGTGACACTTACGTTCAATCTAACCCGAAATGATCTCCGCGGGGTGTTGGAGTAGCACGTTTTCCTTAAGCTTTTTGTCAAATACATGAGGTGTGTTAGGGTTCCTTAACCTAATTGCTGATTATTTGTATCACCATAGCTTTAAAGTGCAGTTCTTGTTTAGCAATTCGTTTAGGTCTCTTTTGCTTTTTGAGCGTATTTATGTCATTTATTTTTTACACTCGCTGTATCATTTATTTTGTCCTTGTCGCCATATCACGTGCTGATATCATATTATTCTATCGATGATGCACTATAATAGTTGTTATTTTATTTTTTATTTATTTTATGTTGCCACTGCCCATCTGGTTGATTTTGCCTTTTTGGGCATGCTTTAGAATTTTTCATGCAAATGCCCAGAATTTATTCAGAATGTTTATTTTTATCATTTAGGAAAAGAAAATCGTTGTGGTACTTTTATAGGTAAACAACATAACTAAACATTTTACCTAGTATACTGGGAGCAAACTTTGATTTTGTTTATCAGTTAAAGTCGGATGAAAACGTGCAAAACTTTTCGGAAGGGTCTTGAATATCAGTTCAAATTAGAATTAGTTATTCAGTTCTGCACGTTTACTATAGACAGGTTCCTTTTCGTAAACACCTTTTCATATTCTTCTCTCTAAATAACAAAAGATTTAGTTGGACGTCCTAATTGATTTTCTCCTAAATGAACATTGATCGAATATTTATAGTTACAGAGTTATATTTGCAATTATTTTAGGACACAGCATAGCACAAGTTAATTATTGTTTATAATTACAAGATAGCTAATTGTCATTTACGTCTTTTTAGTTGCTTCTTATCAGGTAATATGCTTTTCAAAAAGTAAACTAGCTTCATCATCGTAGAGCTCCCAAAAAGAATGTTTTAATGGAACGAGAAACAGCTTACAGGTTAATCAAAATCAGAAGAATATGAAAGATGAATTGGCAGACGTTAGCTAAACTTTCACTACTTAAAACTGAAAACTAGCGTTCTTTAAACAGTTTTCAATTTTATAAGAACATAAGTGACTGTTATCGTTCTGCTGATAATGCAGGAACTAGTAGTGAAGACTGCTTTTATGATCCGTCAACAGATGATACTGATCTTCAAATACACTAAAAATTTTGTCTTTAAATTACTTCAATAAATAAAGGTAACCCATTACCTACCAATAATGTAGTAAAATTCAACTTCAGGGTTTAAATATCAACTTCAGTATTTAAATTTTAACTTCAACGTATTATTATTGGCAAAGGATCCATTTTATCGATATTTTAGATGAAATTCCCGGTAAACATAGCCACGGATCATTGCCCACATGTTCTCCACCAATTTCCCAAAATATGTTAACTTTACTTGTTGCACAGCAACCCTACAAATAGCTTCTCAAATCTTCCTCATTTTAAATCTTGAATGTTTTGTAAAATCTACACATCCACAATTTGAGCTTTCTAAATAAGCAAGACTGACTAAAAGTACCAATTCTTGAAAGAATGAACTTTCGATTTTATTTTATTTTTGTTCTTATTTTTTTTTTATTAATATATAATATTCCATAATATAAAATGTTTTCTTATTAAACATAAAATACCCAATGATGTACATAATTCAAAAAGGTTATAATATTATGTGCACTGTACATAGTATATTTCAGGTTTTTATATATAATACGAGTATATAAATATCTTACTTTTGAATGTTAAATATTTTATTGATTAAAGTAGTAATTTTTGTAACATTGTACAAGGTTTTCTTGGGACCTCTTGCACCTTGCCTTATGTGTACATCCTTTAAAATTGTTTCACGAAAAAGTCAATTACTAGTGAAACTTCTTTAGGATATTCACTATTTTCACCGGGATAAAGTAAGAGTAGTTGCGTAATTCAACAACGACATAATTAATGAAAGCAGTTAACCCCCCATCAAACGTTTTTTTCTTTTATTCAGCATTACCATAATATCTGCTGGAAATCTGCTCCAAGAAACTTCAAACGTAGAAAATAGCTTAACCTTTGAGTACAGACGCGTTGTCTGATAGACCACACACAGTAATAATGCATAATCTTAATTTATTAATTTCTTTACATCTCAAAGATCTTGAAATAATGAAAACTTAATTTTTTTTTCATTTTTATTTACTTTTCTGAAGCATAGAACTTTACTAAACTACATATTTTTTAAATTGGTGTATAATAAATTCTTGGGTTATATAAAAAAAAATATTATATTATCATAGTAAACGAGAAACGACATTGAATTCCACTCTTCCTTTTGCACTCTGAAATGAAGGGGTTCTAACGGTAAAATATGATTGCTGGGATCTTTCATATGTCGTGTTTAATTGATCACGAAATGTATTCATCACAACCAGTGGCGTAGCTGCAGCTTTTGCCGCCTGGGGTGGTCCCGAGTCTGCCGCCCTTTCTAGGTTAATCAAAATAAAGAGTGGTTATAAACAATTTATTAAATATAAAAAAATAAACAGGCAGAAAAGCTAGAATTAGTCTAAGATCAATTCTTATGATACACTAGCTAGATAAATGGCTCGTTTGTAATATGGTATGGTCACCTATTTGCACAAGCTTGATTTTTGAAGTGGTTTTTGAATATATCTCTAGAATGGCTCGTCGAACAGCATAAATGATTCTAACCAATTTTATACGATTTCATATTCTGAACAACTTTTCCATGCATTAAAACCGTATAAGATTGATCGTTTTCACAGAATACGTAAAAAAGAATCCTAAATTAATTTTATATGGCAACATCAAGAAAGGATTGCTCGATTTAGTCCATTTTTGAAATTGTATTTATTCCACGGTTAAAAATGTATAAGCGATGCAAATTTTTTATACTTTCGATCGTATTAGTTCCACGAATAAAATTTTTCATATAAAACTAATAAATATACGGATGTCGGCATCTCTAAACATTACCACTCCTAATCCGAATTAGTTGTTATGGTCGTAGCTATTGCATAGAGCAATATGCTACATGTAAAATGTTGATGCATGTAAGCTGCCCTTAAAGTAAACGCAGAATGAACGCACCGACCGAGAGTAATGCTTCCACAAGCTCGTGTGACATGTCGATGAAGAAAAGTAAGACAGAGGCAATCTTCTCTGTTGTAGTCAAACCGCCTCAAGTGGAACATCGAGGAGAATAAACCAAAAGGTTTCGGAAACATCGGCCAGGAAATAAACATAATTATTTCCATCTATTTGCACAAAATAAGTCCTCCCAACAGTCGATTAGGTATTCGATAGCTCCTCAATATCAACACAGAAGTAGGAATAGGTGAAATATTTACAGCATACGGACATTTTCAAGAATCAGTACTACATCTAAGACATGCTTTAGAATGTATTGTTACGAGTGTGGCCTTAATTCGTTATTTAAAGCACAATATTTCAGATATAATTCAAAAGTTCTTTCTTTATTTAACTTTACCGTTTACTCTCACAAATTCACAAATAATTATCAAACCAACTCTTTATAATTATCGCTAGTACTGTACTTATAATTATCACAATCCTAATAGTTTACTTCGTTCACTTCTCTGTCTGAAATAAGACTCACCTCCTGGGTGTGAGCAGCGCCGTATTTATACTCTACGAATTATCCTAGAACCTTCCGGAATATTCCATTCTCCAAACCCAGTTTACTAGGATGTCACTAACCTAAAGTTGTTTCCATTTCCAATAGATGTCTCTTGTATCACTTTGTGGCCCGTAATAGTATCCTCAGCATGAGCTAATTTAAAAAAAAATTCCACGTGATGTAGAGAATCCACCAGCATAACCTTTACATGTATACACAATTTGCATAATTGCGGTCGGATAATTGCTGTTCTAATAAAGACTGTAACATTTTCAGACAATTCAGAGACCAACAGTTCGCAACCAGAATTTGAACCAAAAATGCAGCGATATTATGATCGTGCTATGACAATGAGGTCGCTGAAAGGTTTTTTCTACACGCACCTTTAAGCACAGAAAACGTTAAACGAAGAATATTATTATTAATCTTGATAATATCTTTTTCACATCGTAAATCTAAGTGTGATACTTTGTTTTAGATTCCTATTTCTTTGGATAATGTGAATGCTCTTTTCGCTATATTAATCTGTAGAACTGTTAAAAGCACTCACCTTCTAAGGTGATAAGTTATACTATGTTTTGGTAGCTGATGCATTAATCTGTGCATATGCAATGAAAGATGATTTTCACAGCGTTCTCTATAATTATTGGGTCTATTTGATTCGTTTATTGGTACTTCTCAGTGGAATGCGTACTCAAAGTGTCGTCGATCGCCAAAAGAAAAAGGAAAGGAAAACCAATACGTGGGGTCACATAAAATAAATTCGAAGGAGATATTTATATTCCTGGGCTGTTGTCAATTTTTTTCAAGAAACGAATAATACTAAGGAAAGTGTGCATCACGTCGGTCACATAAAATTGCATATTTTGGATTAACGTTCTCGATAAATCATATAAGCGATACATTGGGCTGGCTGCCTTTATAATGTTTCTTTTAGCAAGTAAGCAGTGGCATGCGGATCATCACTGAGGCGCCTCGGCGATGGATCCACAACAATGAATTCCATGTAAGTCGTTGCCACTTGGTTTTTTTTATACATTTAAATTAATCAAAAAAAAAATTCTTTGATCTGTTGCATATACATTTACGGCGTATATAATTTTTCATACATGAATCAGATTTATGTTAATAAATTCCTTCGGTAGCTTAGGCGCACATAAAAAAAAGGATATATAAAATTATACACATACATTTAAAAACAAGAAATAATTTTTATTAGATATATTATGAGTATATAATGTCACAAAGTGACGACTTTTATTATTATTATTAATTATTAATTATTAATACTACATAAAAATAAAACTTAAGGAACAAAATACCCCTACAGTTAATTAAATTGTATAAAACTACAATTTTAAAAGAATACACAACTCGAACGAAATTATATTTAATAAAAAGAAAAAAATTGACAACAACAACAGCAGCAACCACAATAGAAAATATATATCATGAATTAATGCAAGAATTTATAAACCAAATCACTGCTGAATCTGGGTTTTTGTATAACTAATCCGTTAATTCTTCTTAGTATTATTATTATTACAATATAATTACTATTTCCATTGAAAGTAGGTACGCGCGTATATAATTTAGTTCATTACTATGTATTACCGAAACGTATCTGAAAAAGTTACGTGACTGGATTCGCGTTGCATCCAATCAAGCGTGGTCCATTTTATCTTTATTTTGTTATTCGGAATTTTTCTTTGGTTGAAATTCACGATATAGAGTAACTTATAACATCTGAAAAGCGTGTTCGAACAACGGAGAAATTAATGAATAAAGTTTGATTTATAACGTAATTGAAAATATAAGCTTTTGTTATTTCTCCTTTCACTATCCTATCGCCCTCTAGCATGAAGGTTGTTAGGTTCGCAGTAGTCTCTTTACAGGTCAACAAAGGGACTTTGGACAATTGTGCCACCCAGGGTCAAACGGGAGGATGGGGCTGGCAAGGAAGCTACAACACTTACGCCTTCCACTAGAATGCAGGTAGGTGACGTAAGGGTCCCTTCAGGACCGAGTGTGTGCTGGTTGTTCGGATGCAGGCACGAAGATTTTTTGAGGCGAACTAGCGTGCCACCCTGCAGTCAACGCTGTCCGTCGAGTGATCTGTCAGCTCATGCTGGCAATCTGGACTTCACGTCCAAGCCAATCACTCAACATAATACAATAACTAGCTATTTTTCTGTTTTTGATCGGGGGAATTATGCATGAAAAACGATATAACTTTTTGGGTATCTCCGATCGATGGTAAAACAACTTGTTGAGCTTAAAGTATTATTTTATTTTTATTTAAGCTTGGCCCGACGTTTCGACTCTTGTTTGTGAGTCCTTTTCTAAGGGTCTGTGAATGTGTTTTATAAATAATATATCAAAATATTTTACAGAAAAAATTGAGAAATATCAAAAAAAAAAAATTTATACATTAAATATGCCTATATATGAAATATATATGAAAATATGAAATATATATGAAATTGAAGAGCTATTTTATAAAAGACGGAAAACACAACACATAATAAATTAGACATTGAAAGAACGCAGAAGTAACAACAAATTAAAAATTAAAATTAAAGCTTATAGAATTAATGAAATATGAAATTTTTACACGGAAAAGAAAAAACTTGAGAATGTAAACATGACAGATGAGTGAGGTGATGAGCTGATGTCAGAGCACTGATTGTGATGGCTATGTTCGATGAGGTGTAGTGTTTGTAGGTGGCTGTGACTGTTGGGCTATGTATATAGTGTTGTTGTGGATTGGCTGGTTTTGATATGTTGTTCGGTGTGTGTGGGTGTGCTTATTTATTTTACTTAATATTGTGTAGTAAACTTTGTGTATGAATTCTGTGTCTAGTCTAATATTAACCAGGTGTTTTTTATTGATGTAAATGTGGCATGCTTCTTTCGTCTCTCTTCTTCGTTTGTTGGCTTCTCTGTCAATGATGGCAGCCTGGTCAAAGTTGAAGATGTGCCCCGTCTACAGCGAGTCTGTTGCCAGTGCGGAGCTGGGTGTCTGCTTTTCTATATATTTTCTATGTTGTGAAAGTCTGGTTTTTAGTTTTTTCACAACATAGAAAATATATAAAAGTTATATCGTTTTTCATGCAATACCATAACATAGTACAAATGTATGACCACATTATAAACTGTATCCAGATAAATTTAAGGATCAATTGCGTTCAGTATAAAACTAATACTTAACTAGATATTTGAGAGCGTGATACAATTTTGGTGTAAACTCTATCCGTTCAGTATTATTAAAACCATTGAAATTATTTATGCCAATAGAAATACTTAGAAATATTTCATACGAACTGAAGAATCAAGCCAGTTACGCATAACTGAAAATGTGTCACTTTTCGACACATTTATGCAGTATGTAGTTTTGCTTCGTGCATGGACGTGCTTGGATAAGACTCTATGGCTGAGGACTGTTAATGTATGGGCACTATAGTTAGTACAATTTGTTGGTTATAATCGTAATATTTTCTTTAAATAAATAGGTGTTTAGATTGTTTCATAGACTTAACCTTTGTTTTTCCAATTACAAATGTTTTGATTTCTATGTGAATAAGGGGGCACCATTTTATACGTGGGCTAGAATGCAAATGGGTCATCATAGTTTCATGCCTAAGAGAGTACCCCAATATGCTTACAAAAAACTCCGATTCCCTGTTTGAATTCGAATCAATTCGATCCATCGAATTCCCCAATAAGGTCTAAACGGTGTAAATTGTATACTGCATTAATTGTATAGAATAGTATACCATCAGTGTACAGGTTTAATCACTAATGAAATAAACTTAATATAACAGAGATTAAAGAACCATATCTTGCATTTATTTATTTCATCTAAGACAGTTATAAGCACATTATATACTAAAGGTTGAATGAAGAAAATTTAAAATTTATACAAATCAATTTTCAATCCAGTTGTATTATATTAGTAAACGATCTTATATAATTTTATAATATTTACACCTAAATTTTTAACCGTGTATTTTTATGAAAACACTGTGTACAAAACTTCAACGCTCTACTTTGCCGCATTCTCAGGCACTGTGAAAAATGACATTTTTGTATGGCAACCCTATGAGAGAGTTACCCGATTTGTCCCATTTTCAAATTTCATTTTACTTTTTTTTAAAGCCCATGTGAAAAAATTCCACCTAAGTACATGCGTTCTCGAGATATCGTTAGGACGGAGAGACATTTGGAAGGACATACGGACAGACGGACGGATCGACAGACAATGGACGGACAGACGAACGGACGGGTAGACGAATAGACGGACATGTAAAAATCAAAATAACTTTTAATTTTATGCATGGGTGTCCAATCCATTTTGGTCTACCATCGTTATTTCTAGGTGTTACAAACGGAATGACAAACTTGGTAGTATACATTTAGTTTTCATCTGGGGTATAAAAATAAGTAAAACCATTTTTTTATTTTGTTTAAATAGATTATACACATAACGTTAAAACATATGTTGATTTTTATATTTATTTTTCTTGCTTTTTTGTCTTGAAGGACATTACCAAAATTTATACTATCTGCTATGTCTCTTTTTATTGACAGTATCGCTAGATGTCCTAATCTTAAATCAGTCATTGTAGAACGAAGATAATTTTTAATTTATTTTAATGTGGAAAAGCTTCATTCACAACTTGCGCCACTGATGGCTATTGTTAAAAAAATTCTTAATAACATTACTATATTGGGAACAGAGTTTTCCAATCAATATTTTTGGATAAGGATTAAAAGTTCAAGAAACCCTTCCCCGTTTTTCCAAGCTAAGGCTTGCTCTTGTACATCAGGTAGAAACGTAAAATTCTGGATGCTTTTCCTTTCAATATGAAACTGTTCCTTGTCAAAGTCAACAAAGTTATTTACTTCTCATTCAAAATTTTCATTTAAAGGAGTAGATTGTATTAGGCGCGAATTCTTCTCTGAAAGGATATGTAGTTGCACAGCCCGTACTTTTATTTTCTGGATAACCCTATCCAATAACAAAAATATTTCTGTTTGTATTTCTTCTTCAAAGAAAGACTAATACTAGCCTTCAAGTACAGACTTGTGGTCCCACAGACCACGCGCTCTTATGTTCTCGGTTTTTGTGATGAAGACGATACGCCACCGTCAAACACGTCCGCCTACCCTCGAGTTAGTCCTCTGTCACTTATCAATCAGCGTGGTTGTGTCGACTGGTCTTGTTGAGGTAAGTTATAGCGGTTTATAAATCGTGCGTGGGCGTGAGACCACGCATCCGTATTTTTGAAATAGTTTTGTGTGCAAAGACTGTTAGTAGGTTTTCGGGAAAAGCTTTCATTTTACTATTTTTTTTCATGGATAACTGAAAAAATATGTTATATTTTCATTCTTTTTTATTTTTCTTTCTTTATGTATTTTTTTTTTTTTTATACAACCCAAAAACTTTATATACAAATGTTAAAAAAATAAGTTCAGTTAAATTTTATGTTTAAAAAAAGTAACTTAAAATGCAAAGAATATAATTGGTTTTAATTATGTTACCATATCATTACTATGTAGAAAGATTAATAAAGTAAAGTAGGTGCAACCAGAGTCTATAATTAGAGTATTATTTTGCTTGGTTTGTCAGACAACTGGTCTGTACTTATGCGGAAAAAAGCACGTCGGTACTCAAAAGCTATAGGAAAGGGGGCAAAATGACAATCAAAACTATTTATACAAGAAGAAAAGGAGCTAATAGCAATTAGTTCCATTTCCCATGCCTTTCAGCTTGGTAGAACTGTCAAACCATTTTGCTGTTACACTGTCCGTGGAACGAACACCACTTTACAATCAAACAGCTGTTTAGAAATAATAATAAATTTTTAGTACTTTTGCTGAGATGTGTACTTACATTAAACTAATGCTCAACCATTGTCCAATTAGCTACTGTTCGCCCATTTACTTCCGTATGATACTTAATAGTTCCCTCTCATTTTTTTTCTTCTTTTTTTAATCAAAATCCTAAAATTTACTTTTCAGTAGTTTGTTCTATTATATGTATAATGTTGCATTAGGCTTAGTTTGTTTGATGCAAGCTTTCATTCTTCAAAAATTTTGAGTTTTAGTAGTGCACTTATAGAATTAGTTTGTTGAACCGTAAACTTTAATTTGGGTATATGGGTACAGTTCAGAATTAGTAAGTCTGAGTTTGAAAGAACTTAAATATTTAAAAGCTGTTGCACTATAACCATATACAACTTACAGATGCAATACCCCATATAACTGTCAATCTTACTGGTCTTTAATTCAAGCTTATCACTGAATAAAAATAAAACTTATCTAACAGTTGGACAAGTCATTTCACCGCGTCCGTAATATATCTTTAAATAATAATAAAGTGCCATAAGATTGGAACTCTCATCATATCACGTATCCTGATACTTTAAAAGGTCTCTTCAGTTTTGAGTATTGTTATCAAATCCTTTTAAAAGTAGAAGGAATCTTCCAAAGGAACATTTAACAAAAGATTTTCAAAACCTCTTAGGGGAACAAGCAATTGAATAAGGAAATTGCATCCTATTGAAAGGAGCTTAGTGTGTAACCTCCGTTTTACACTGAATACTACGACAGACAGACAGACACTACATAGGACTGTCGGTTTATATGTATGCGTATATGTTTATATGTATATGTAAAGTACTTTAGGACTATTACACATGGAAGGTTGAAAGTAGCACAACGTACCGCACTTTCACAGTCAATGGAATAAAAATTCTATATGTCTAGGGAAGAATGAGGAACAATAGAGGGCCAAGCATCCTTAAAACCATTTTTTGATGAAAGTATCCCTTCCATCTCAAAAGGGGAATTATCGCAAGGGGTGGTCTTTTTGCTCCTGAGAAGAGATGTTTTTGTTAATGATTTTCAACACAGAAAGGGAGACAGCTTACAACGGATGCGAAAATCCTTCAGCAATGCTCCACATCTTAAATGTTTCGTTCTTGTAAATAGTCCTCGTAAGGAGTAGTGAAGCTGTGGAATGGCATACGACATAAAATGACTACTTTGTTAAGGAGAATTTTTCCTGGAGCCATATATTTTATGCCTTCCTACCGCCCTACACGTCGGTATTCTGCGAGAAAGTTGTGGTATAGTCTCTGTCTACCCTGGATGACATGACACTTCAGGACACTTATCGATTAAAGTGTGCTTAAGTAAAAAAAAGATTACGCGGTCGTATGACAATAATATTATAAGATAACATCTTTGATTTATTGGTTTGAGTTTTGCTGGTGGATTTTTATTTTTATAGTTATTTGTTTTTTTATTCTTACAAAAACTGAATTCAAGCTCGGGTTGTAAACTTAATGCCTTACAAGTTGTCGTAATTGTAGAAATGAATAGATTTACCCAAGTTAATTTAATTGTTTATTTTAGGAGCACTTATATCGTATTTAAAATAGAAAAACTTTAGTAATTAAGCAAATCAAACGACTAAGGTGCGAATATACTGACTAAGACTGTTTGAATCATATCTCGGTAAATGAGAAATTATTGTAGTGATAGAATTACATTAAAACACAAAAACAATACCAACGAACCGAAACGCTACGGATCCTAAATCCTCCATTAAAGCTTTTAGATTGAGTACAGTATTATCAAAACAATAATGGAATTGGCACTGGTGTGAAGTTTTGGAAAATCAAATGCAGGTTATTATTGAAGTTTATTTCCAGTGCCAACACCCACTAAAATTGAACTTATGTCGTTAGCAAGCAATCTTTTTGCTACACGAATATCCATAATTTCTTTTTGCTCCAGACTCAAACGAGTACGGATCTGTAACCCAAGCAAATCAACCTTGAATCATTCAAAATTACAAAATATATACATATAGATATAATAGACCCACTTTGGGATAATGCCACCATCCGGCTAACGTGAACGAATTTTTTTGTAACATTGACCTCCTGACAGTCTGAAATTTCGATCGCTCGGTAGCGAGAACAATTTTTTTTAAAGATAATTAATTTAATTGTTGATATGATTGACAAGCCAGTTTTTATTAAGTCTAAACTTGATGGTCTAAGCAAGAGAGTAAGCCTAAGGCTCCTCGCCAAGAAGGATGGAGTGAAGAAATCCACCATTTGTGCGATTCACATCAAAAAACGGAGGACTTTAAAAGTTCGCAGCATCACCTACATACACTATTCGCAACAGAAGAAAAGCCTTGAAGAGCTCTGAACTTTCTAAAATCAAAAGCGTATTAATTAAATGGCTCTTAATATAAAATGCTAGAAATACTCCAGGGAGCCGAGAGATACCAAAAGAAAAGCCCAAGTTCCTCATAGTGATACCTAAGAAAACTCCAGCGGGTTTGATGCAAGTAGTAGGTGGTTACAGTTGTTTAAAGCTTAGATTGGCATGACATTTTTAAAAATGTGCGAGCTAGTCGATCCAATTATACTCCAATTACAGATGAAAATGGAGGAGTTAAGTTAGACATAGGAGTAAGTCTATGACACCTAGGACAGGCAATTGCTGGAAACCTAAATCCGACATTCTGCATTAATGCAGAACAAAATGTCTTTCGGACGAAAATCGGAAAAGAAAATGTCACATTTTTAGCCTGCATCAATGGGATCGACGCGCATATTTTAGACCGTTGCATAGTGATTTTTTTTTTATATGGCAAGTGCGTCAAAAATATGTATCTTTAACTGTAGCACACACAATTAATACAATAAATTTTGTACATTACCTACATAGGTACAGGTATAGGTATCCAATGATGAAAAATCAGCAACACACCACACAAAACACTATTAAATTAATAAAAATCACTAAAATACACTTCGCGCGCGTTTGACAGTTCACATTATACGGCGATACTCTTATAATATAGAGAATACAGGAAGTGTGAGAAACCAAATTTAGCGCAGTCAAATCCTGGTTGTGTTAGGATCTGTTGCCGCTGTAGTGAAAGGTCAGTTCAGCCGTATAGTAGAATCAATATAGAGAGCGGGGCAACAAGATATATGGTTGAAAATATTGCGTTTGCTCCCACCGAAAAGGTACTTATTCGATGCACTACGCCGACATACCCAGGGAATTACGCAGCTGTCACAAACGTAAACAAATCTCGGTTGAGGAAGGATTTTTGGATTTTTCTTCGTTTTTGTTATGTAGTTTTAATTTAATGTAATATAGTGTTGTTATGGCAATTCTTCACCGAACACTTCATTCTGAAATTACATGAAAATCACTTAGAATTTTCTCACTATAATATCAGCAGATAATTACTTACACTCTTTACTTTATTTAGCACTATTTTTAAGTCACTTTTCACATGTTTTAAATTATACTTAAATTATATTTAAATTGTTGAAAATTACGGAAACTACATTTGACAGCTAAACATCTGTCTCTGTCTTTCTTCAATATAATGCTGAGCTACTTCACGGCACGCTGAAAAAATCCACGCTCATGCACACGAATTTTACAGGTATCACCACTTCCTTTTGTCTCTATATTCTAAGGCGATACTTCATACTCCCATGACATATGAAAAGTCAAGCTGGTGTAGAAACATCGCGCGATTCTAAGGGATGCATTTGTTTTCTGATATCTTTCGTGAGATTTGCGTAATTCGCGATTTTAATAATTTCCATTCACACTAACTAGTGTAAAAGAGAGGTATGGTGCGAGGAAGACAGAAGATCGAAAATCGTGAGAGGAATTCATTTGAATGAAACAAAAAAAGGCGCGTCGATAAGGTAGAGCAAATTTCCGAAAAAAATCAATTAAAATCAATTAAATTAATAATAAATCCTTATGGGAAAGATGCAAAAAAATGTAAAATTCAGACATTCGTAATATTTCGTTGGGATTTTTATACGGATCAGCAGCAAGCTTGAAGGATCCAAAATTTTAAGAAACTTTAATTCGCCAATATTTCATAAACGTATTTATTTCAATTTTGTTTAAACTAATTTGAGGTTATGGGACAAATGTGATTGGATGCAATAAAGATGATAATTACAGGTCGCAAAATAACCTAAGCAAATTAATCATTAACCATTAATAAGATTTTTTTTTTTTGAATTGCTTTGAACTAGTAATTTTTATTGTTGATTGACATTTTGTAAAAATTATGCCTAATTGGTCAACTTTTACAAACCATGCTAAGACAAGAAAAAATCAAGTAGAATAAATCAGTTAATTTAAATAGTAGTAATGATTTTTTTCTTGGAGTACATAGTGTAAATTAATAAGGTGTGAGTTAAAAAACATAAAAGTATACACAGAACGAATTACAAAAGACACGGTAGTCTGTAAATAATTTAAATTTAATATTGTTACGAGCGTGGCCTTAGTTCGTTATTTAAAACACAATATTTCAGATATAATTCAAAAGATCTTTCTTTATTTAACTTTACTGTTTACTCTCACAAATTCGCAAATAATTATCAAATCAACTCTTTATTTATCGCTAGTACTGTACTTCTAATTATCGCAATCCAAATAGTTTACTTCGTTCACTTCGCTGTCTGAAATAATACTCCGCCTCCTAGCTGTCAGAGCGCCGTATTTATACTCTACGAATTATCCTAGAACCGTCCTGAATATTCCGTTCTCCCAACCCAAAGTTTACTAAGATGACACTAACCTAAAGTTGCTTCCATTCCTAACAGATGTCGCTTGATTCACTTTGTGGCACGTAACACTGCCCCCTTCTTAAAATTTGTTCGTCCCGAACAACAGATGGTCCACGGCCTTGGTGCCCTCCGTGTTGACCCAAGCGATCTAGATGAACGATTTTTCTCTTGCATCTTGTAACGCGCTGATTCTTGTATGGCATGTTATTAATTTTAGTTTTAACTGCATACGGTCTCTCCCAGTGCTGTGATAACTTTGGAGAACGTCTCGTGGCCTCGTGCACATCAGCTAATCGTTTTCTGAGCTTTGTTACGTAGCCTTCTGGTTTCTTTTGTTCGCCTTTGGGTATACCAAACTTGAGGTCGCTAGGTAAGCGCATTTCCTTTCCGAAAATGACCTTAAATGGGCTTTGTCTGGTCATATTGTAAACAGCTGATATATAAGCTATTAGAAATATAGGAATATGTCGAAACCAATTATAGTTGAAGAGCTTCCTGAGATGTTTGATTAATGTTCTATTGAAACACTCTTCCATGCTTTGATTTTTCTTTCGTCTTTTATCTTTGATTCCTTTGTCCACAAATTTCTTGCCCTTTTGATTGCCGTTGTCATCCTATTCATTGCCACCTTTGCGCTTCTTATTATCATCATCGTCAGAAACTTTGTCTTTTCCTTTTCCGACCTTCATTATACCCTTATCATCGTCATTATCAGCATCTTTAGACCCTTTACTTTTCGTCGTTTTCTTTCTTTCATTGTCCTCGCTCTTGGATTTCTTTCCTTTCTTCTTTTTACTTTTATCACCGTAATCATCATCTTTGGATTTCTTTCCCTTCGTCTTTCGACTTTCGCTATCATCATGGTAGTCATCGTCATCTTTTTCTTCCATCCGTCCGCAATGTTGCCATTCAGGATTGCATGGACGTTGTGAAAAAGCTTCTGCATTTCCGTGGGTACATCCTTTGCGGTATGGGATTTCAAAGTCATGAGGTTGCAGTCGAGTCTCTCCACGGAAAGCTTGCTCTCTAGCCCGCCATCTTCTCCCTTCTTCTCCTGTTGTTTGCATTCGTCCTCTACAGTCGTTTTGCAGGTGTCCCAGTCTACGACATTTCCAGCATCGAATGACACCACGCGAAGGAGTGGTCTCTGATGACGGTATTCTGCTGTGAGTCTGCTGCCCAACTCGATATCTTTGCCCAGCTCGATATCTCTGCCCTTCTTCTAGCGCTTCCATTCGTCGGCGTTTTCTGCAGTCCCTTTGGAGGTGTCCTGGTCTATTACAATTCCAGCATCGCAGAATACCACGTGAAGAATTGCTCTGTGATGGCTGCATTCTATTACAAGTACATTCCTCCACCGAAATTTCTCTCACTCGTACTGCACTTCGGGAAGCTTGCCTGGCAGATTCATACGCTAGTGCATAGGCTAGTGCTTCTGCTTTTGATTTCTTTCCTGCTAGCCGAAACGCTTGTTGTAAATTTTGATCTGCAATAGCGTTCACAAATGCTTCTGTTGCCACTTCATTAAGGAAATCAGCATTTACGCTAGAGTATGAGAGATAAGCTAATCTTTCAACATCACCCTGCAGTTGTTGTAGTGATTCGCCATGCTTTTGAATCCTGTTGCGTAGCTGTAGACGGTATACTTGCTGCACGTGTTCATCTCCATAACGTAACTCTATCGCCTGTACCAATGAAGTATAATCACGTTGCCTTTCTATCGGTATAGTTTGTAAAAGCTCTGATGCAGAACCTCGAAGTGCTAACACCAGAGCTGTAGCTTTGTCTGCATCATTCCATCCGTTTACTTCGGAAGCAGCCTCGAATTGTCTCTTGAAAATATGCCACGAATTTTGTCCATCAAATATTGGAGGTTTCATTCTGCCTGCATTGCATATTTCAATTCCTTCGTGCCGTGGTTGTCGATGCTTCATCTTCTCCAAATCTGATTTAAAGTTGTCAAGCTGTGCGGTGACTTTTTGTTGAACTTCCGCCACTTCCTGCTCGATTCCTTCAATTTTTAAATTTTGTTCGTCTAACGAGTTTTTCAGGAAATGCTTTTGTTCCTCTAAGCGATTTTCTAGACAATTCTCCAGAGAACTCTTTTGTTCATCCAAACGCGTTTCCAGTGATTTCTTCTGTTCATCTAAACGGGATTCCATAGAATTCTTTTGTTCGTCCAAACGGGTTTCTATAGATTTCTTGTATTCCTGGAGAGAATTCTTTTGTTCGTCCAAACGGGTTTCCATAGATTTCTTGTGGTCCTCGAGAGAATTCTTTTGTTCATCAAAACGAGCTTCCATTTTGCTCATTAAAGTATTTAAAAGCTGTTCTATGTTCATTGCAGGCTCTTCCTCAATTTCTGGTTCTTCTTCGAAAACGAATGTCTCAGGATTCTTTTCTTCTTCTATCAAAGCTTGTCTAAGTCGCTCGACTAGAACATTCTTTAGGCCAGTCGTTTGTAATGACCGCTTCCCCAACTCCACTTTCAATTCCTGTATGCGAAGCTCCTCTAGCTTGCGTCCCATTCTTGCGTCTTTTGTAATTCACTCACAGTTTAATATAAAATTATCTTTCGGAATTTTTACACACGATTTCACAAAATTAATCAATCTTTGAATTTCAAATTCAAATGCCACCACTTTATTTCGTGATTTTATCCCACTTCTGACACCAGTTGTTACGAGCGTGGCCTTAGTTCGTTATTTAAAACACAATATTTCAGATATAATTCAAAAGATCTTTCTTTATTTAACTTTACTGTTTACTCTCACAAATTCGCAAATAATTATCAAATCAACTCTTTATTTATCGCTAGTACTGTACTTCTAATTATCGCAATCCACATAGTTTACTTCGTTCACTTCGCTGTCTGAAATAATACTCCGCCTGCTAGCTGTCAGAGCGCCGTATTTATAATCTACGAATTATCCTAGAACCGTCCTGAATATTCCGTTCTCCCAACCCATAGTTTACTAAGATGACACTAACCTAAAGTTGCTTCCATTCCTAACAGATGTCGCTTGATTCACTTTGTGGCACGTAACAATATATTTGAGTAAATTAATTAATTAGATTGCATATTGTTGAAGTTTATAAAGATTTGAATTGTTCTAAATTTATTTTAAGTATAGACTTTAGAGTTGTCACGGTAGTGAATTCGATGATTAAAGGTGAAGGACAACCAAACGATCTCTTTTAATCACTATACTGCCTACCACCATTTTGAATTCCAGCTTACAATAAATTTTGGTTTGTAAACGCAAATCAACGAATGTCAATTATTGGAATTGATATTTCCCCAGTAAGATGTGATTCATAAACGCACACCATTACAGGAATTGACATATGGTGTGATTAAAGCTCCTTTAAAGGTTAAACAGTAACTGTTTCCAGCAGAGCAAAAAGTTCTGCTAAAAATTATGCAGCAAGTGCCTGGATGTGAATAGATGCAATTGCGTGTTTACCGTAGTGAAAAGTGTTTTGCACAGTGCAAAGCAAATCTTAGTGCAAGCGTTCTGTTCAAGTATTCCTGCTAATAGTAAGAAGTGTTTGCAGCTGCGCAAAGTTACACCATATTTCGAAGACAACATTGATGCGACATGTCAATAAGATAAACCTTCCGGGGGATCGCACATATTACCAACAGAAGAAGAAGATTCCCGTGTCAATTAAATTAGAACCACCTCAGAATTACTCGATCTAACGAAGCTAGCTTTTCAGTTTGGCGATAGAATTAATAAGGTTTTACCAAAATCATGGCTTCAGAATAGTGTGGGTAGTATAAATTAGTTAAATGGGTTCTGGGATGAATAAATATCTCTGGCTCTGTGAAACCGAAAGCGACAAGCTTTAATAGAAGCAATGTTGAGGCTTTCTTTAAAAATCTCAAAGAGTGTATGTTTCGACATTCTTTTGCAGCGGATAGAATATATAATTTAGGTGAAACTGGCAATTCTACGGTTCATGTTCCATACAGAATTAAAGCATCAAAGGGGGATCCATAACCACGATACACACATTACAATCCCGACTATTATTGAAGCGCAAAATAATAATGTCATTCGACACACTTTGCACAAGCTGCATCCTTTGGATCGAACAGGTTTTGATCCATTCAAGACATATTATAATCAGGAAGCACACGAGTGGGTGCTCAATAATCCCGACAAGCATATGACAATGTAATGGATATTTATTTTGGGGATAAAATTATTAAAACAAACCACCGAAATAATATAAAAACCACTACGTTATTTACTCTATATATTTACAGACTGTAATGGATATTTATTTTGGGGATAAAATTATAAAATTATTATTAAAACAAACCGCAGACATCATATAAAAACCACTACTTTATTTACTCTATATATTTACTTTATAAAATTACGCCGCGTTCTTAACCTATCGAAGGTTTACTCTAAACTCGACATTTCCTCAAGCTCAGGCTGTCTCGAAACCTTCGCAATCATTTCGCGATACTCGCACTCACCTGCTTTCAGGGCATTGCTTAATTAATTTTTGTTGATTTGTGATTTCAACAATTAGGCATCGATACATTACAAGTCGCTTCCTAGTGGCAATATAATTGTGTGGCCATTAGTTATATAGGTTGCGTGTACTTGTTTTGTAATATTCGATCGACCTCTTAAACTGATTTACATCACACATTAATTTTCACACTTATTTCTGATACATTCTTTACATCTCAACAATTTGACATGTTGCACAGATATTGAGAAGGCATATCCTATGTCGTTCAATGTTCAAACTAATGTCAAGGGATTCGAGATGTCTAGAATTTATCCAGTCAAATATAATGTTTTTGCAGGTGACTAATTTTTATCCGCATTCGTGACTGATAGACCTATATTTAGCGAACAAGTATAGAAAGATCTACAAGGACCATCGTCCAATAGCTTCAACATCGTTTCAGCCAGAAATTGTTTTCCCCGAGGTAATTCGACCGTTTCTCAAGGCTGCCACTCACAGAGACCGCCAAAAAATTGGGAAGAGCAAGATTCTTACCGATACACCTGAGAATGCAGAATGGAACTTGCAGCGCTAAACTAGAAGGAAACTGTTCGGCCACGAGCTACAAAATCTACAAAGCGTAAAATTCGAAATAACTCTTCGTCCTCAGATGACCAGAATATTTTATCAAACCCACGTACATGAGAGCCTAGAATCGCAAACGATAGAGAGCAAAAACATTTGTTGCAAATGAAGTGGAAAATCCAGATGAAAATTTTGAAGTTCCCGACAGCGAAAGCTATTTGGTTTCCGGTTTTCTTTTGAGAGCTAATACTAAAATTTAAGTTTCTTTACCTATTGCATAATATATGTATAAATATTATACATTATTTAATATACATTTTTTTTTTAATATTTTATTTCATAGGATAAAGGTACAAATCATGATGGACCAAGGTACAAGACAGAATTGTAACTTAGGTCGACAAAAGCATAACGCTGGTAGAAGAATAAATAATAATAATAATTCAAATAATAAACATTAAATTGTGTAACAGACATTTCAGGCTCCATTTTGTCTAAGAGGAATTTTATGTACATATTTTATATTATGAATTACAGCATGATTTGTGAAATTTGAACCGTGGTACAATACCCTCTATAATGAAAAATGACGTTAATCAAAAATATTAAATATTTCTAAGTATTTCAGACATAAGTAGAACTACAAATTAATTATATCAAGAAACACAAAAACGATTTATTAATTAATGTATTTTAATTAGTTAATGGACTAATAAACAAAGTATTTGGTAAAGAACAAAAGTATTTTTAATAACAAAGTTTTCTTACTTTTGCTTAATGGCTTTTAACCCTAAATCTCTGTATCGCTGCAGTTTACCTAGTATCTTAATAAATAATCTGGCTTTATTCACATGTCTCTGAAAGTATCATTCATCTCAGTTGGCTTAGCTTTACAAATAAAACATTTTGACGAGTTAGCCTTTGAGAAACTGCTACACACTTTTCCGTCAACCGTTGTCAACTGCAACTTGTGCGAGATGAACAATACTTTGTTTTCAACAGTGACTATTGTGGCAAAAAAACAATTAATTTTGTCCTAGAAATTGGCTTCCTCTTGAATAGAAATCTCGGTTGTCTACACCTTGTTGGCTTACAGGATCACATAAAAAAAGGTCGCTGGTTTTTCCATATGATTTTCTCTGAAGATATGCTCACTAACGGTAAAGGCGCGTATGAGGTAACATACAGACTTGCATCTCCGATTTCCGGATTACTCAAAAACTGTTTGTACTCACAGTGGACTGTACTGCTTATAAAACTCCACTTTCCGATTAGGTATAAGTATTGAAAAGGCTCGGACACATCATCAATGAATTTTTTTGTGACTGAATAATATGCGAAGCCGTATGGTATAAAACAGGGTTGGGCAAACTTTTGTATAACAGAAGCCAGAATAAGATTTACGTTTTCTCCGCTGACCGTAGTAGTTAATTGATACATGTTCGTCATTATAATATTTTTGGAAAAATTAAAACAATATTAAAACAAATTAATTAAGCTTTACCTTTATTTCTCTTATCATTTATAACGAATGACAAAGAAATGAAAAAAATAAGTAAGTATTAATCACAAAACAATAAATATAAATGAAAACAAATTTTAACTAATGCGACTTCTGGTGCTGTATAGATTTTGGTAGCAAAGCAATAACCAGGTCGATTTGTGGAGTGCTTAAACGCAAGTTGTTTTCCGTACAAGTTATTGAAGTCCTGTACTTCAGTTTTAGATACTTCATTTCAGAGAAGAGCTGCTCACAACGATATATTGAACCAAATACAGAGTAAATGTACTTCGTAATATCAAACAAATTCGGAAATCCTTCAGCCGGCAGATTTTTAGAAAACTCGTTCAAAGGTACCAAATTAAATGTTTCTCTTAAATTCAAATTCAAACTTTATTAAATGTATACAACAAGACGAACTTTTAACTATGTATACCTGCCTTTTAACTATGTATACCTGCCCTCTCCTTGAGATCCAAAAGTTCAATTTCAGATTTTCTGGAATATTTTCGATTTCGGTGATAGAAAAGGGCAAATTAAATAAATGAAAGTAAATACTTTTAATGTCAAATTCTTCAATACGTTTTTCAAATTATAAATACAGATGTTTGATTTTTTAAACAAAATTTTGAGGACTATATTTGTTACGATAATTAGATAATGTTGGAAAATGGAACAGATTATATTTTTCTATATGGGATTGCCACAGAAGCAGTTTAATTTTGGAAGCATTAATATATCCATGTAATTGTGTCACATTTTGATTTTGCTTTTGTAAAGCTGCATTTAAAACATTCCTGTGTCCTTCAATTAATATCAACAGAATATTAACATCATACCTGGCGTTCTGACTACCATCCTTTATCATTATTAAATTTTTGAATTGGAATTCCTTTCAAATCTATGAATAGTTTTATTTCATTTTTAAAAACATAACATTTTTTTAAAACAGTTGCTCTTGAAAGTCATTGAACTGGGCAATAATATTGAACTTCTGTATAGTCATTTTCAACATTAATTAGCAATTCTCGCTATTGTTGATGACTTAGAGCTGATTTTTTAATTGTATTTATACAACTGGATACGAAAGACATTACGTTTTCTAATTTCATCGATTTTGCACATAGATTTTCTTAATGGATGACGCAATGACAAAGAAATAATTTAAAACTTTCCATTCCCCTATTTTTCCCTCCTCGTTTATTTTTTCCCATCATTCCTGCCGCACCATCTGTTGCCAATCCAGATAATTTATTTAGGGATAGATCAAATTTTTTCATTGAAATTTCTACTTGTTCACAAATGTCAGATGCGGTAGTTGTACGTTTCATTATATTTATCGACAACAATTCTTCAGATATGTTCATATTTGATCAGAATAACTCCTCAAATAAATATTGATAATCAAACTAAGTCAGTCCAAAGCTATCGAATAATATTCAAACTGTGAAATTTGATATTTAAACTTATTCTCTACATTCATTGATAAATCATCAATACGTCGCCTTATAGTTTGCCGCGATTAAGAAATAATTGAATTGATAATATTCTTCTTTTCTGGTATGAGCAATTTCACAACTTTAGACAGACATTCTTTAATAAATTCTCCACCTGAGTATGGTTTTAATTTTTTTGCTATTTATTTGTAAAGCAACAACATGTCTTGCTTTGGTATTATTTTCATTTTCTTTCTTGCATTTGCATTTTGTCGTTGTTTCAAAAATTTTTAAGTTCTTGAAAATTATCATAATTGACATGTTTAATTTCGTAATGTCTTTTTAAATTAAACTCTTTCTTTACAGGTATAATTTCACTGCAAATGAAACATAACCATTTTCCATTATATTCTGTAAAAATATATTGCGACGTCCATTTATTTTGAGAACTTCTGTTTTTTAAATCAACCTTTCTTTTTTTACTGCTGTTATATGCCATTTGGCTTGCAGAACTATAATGTTTAATATTAAATTAATAATTATAATTATTTTTCTTATTATAATTATTCGAGAAATTTTTGTTATTACCTTTAATAAATCAATATATCAATTTTAATTAAATATTTCTCTTTAAAGCAATGCGACCATTATTTACTACGTGACTTCATGAGAGATTTCCCGAAAGAAGAAATGAATTGCTGAACCTTTCCGACCATAATTAAACATAATCGAAGTTGCTGCGTTACAACTTTCGATGTTATGACGTTGGTACCAAATTATGAACAAAAATGCTGCTATATGTGTTTGTTTAACACGCTGCTGCAGGCGCCGAAATAGCTATGCTTTCGTTCTGCCGGCAGCGAGCGAATAATGCACAAAAACTCTAAAGAACAAATTTCCAGTAAATTTCAAAGAAAGAAATTCAGGGCTTCCCTACATCAGGTCGAGGCATCGTTCATTTTATATTGGATGAAGGCATTGCTGTCTGCCTCGAATATACATAAAACTTCTAAAGAAAATTTCCATGCAAATGTAAAAAAAAAAAAAGTGGGCTTCCTTAAATCAGGTCGAGGCATTATAATTTTGATACTGTTAGTCCGCCCAGCTCAACGTGTTAAACAAAACGAATTAACTGCAAACCTCTCCCTTTTATTTATGTTCGGTACTTACCTAATATAAAAATTTTGTTTTTGGAAATATTAATTTATTATTTCTTCTAAAGGTCTCGCGGCCATATTGGAACTTAACGCGGGCCAGAGGTTATCCACAGTTGGTCTAAAAGACCTTGTAGCCCAATTCCGCGGATTTTCGGGTCAACGTAATGTTTGATTGCTAATTTTGTGTCTTCTAAGACTTTAACTAAGAAATATTTATCTTTAGTCAATTTAGCCTCGGCCAAAAGGGATAAAACTTCAACTTCTTTCAACGCTATTTGAATGCAGCGAAGTTTCCTAAAATAATTCACTTAAAGACTCCTCATCTAATTCTGCCAACCTGCGTTATTTTATCTAATCATTGCACAGTCAGGATATGATTTCCTAGGCCTCTCTCGCCAACTACTCTCATTTTGGGCGTAATTTTTTTAACCTGATATCTTCTACTACATTTAAGCATTCGGAGCTTGTTTTTTTTGTATAAATTGTGCCTTGTAACGCGAAACACTTTTGGAAAAAACTGAAATTCTAGTAATACGTACTCCACTTTAGATTTAAATCATTGTAATAAATGTTTGTCAGATCGTTCCCTTGAGACGTTTTCAACACATCTGAATGTTTCAAAGGTAATGACTAATATGATAGGATATTATGTATATATATTTTACAAGGTATTCGAATTATGTTCATCCTCCGCTGACATTAGTTTCCAGGTTCGTCGTATCGCTTTACATCCATTTTATAGTAGAGAGAGTTGCATTATTATCTTCGATAATATCCCGTGAGCTTCAATTACCCCAATATAGTTTGCCGTGGCTATGAGCATAGTCCTTAGCTTAGTCAGTCGGCTATCGATGGAGTAATACGGAACGGGGCTTCCCACCTAACACCTCCAAGGTATATTCTCAGCAGTAATGATAAAAGTAGCCGTTTCTATCGGTAAGGCTAGTATACCCCGATGCGAAGGTTATCTCTCCTGTGATTTATCCTGTAAATAAAATTTAAAAGCATCAACAGCTCTAGACGAAGTGGCCTTTTAAAAAAACAACAATAATATTTTCCCCAACTTTCTCCCGGGACTAAACTACACTGTCAATTATGGGGTATCCCACTTTGTAATTAGGTGCAGTTTCAATGGAATTATGATGACTTATTTTTGACATAAGCCAATACTTCGTGGGCCTATCACTAAAGGCAATGCAACGATTTCTCGACTTTAAAAAATTTACACTGAGCGAAAAAGCAATTTTTAAAGCAACTGTAACATTAATTAGCTGTATAAATTTGATACAGCTAGATTACTGCTGATGATGGGAAAGTGTAGCGGTATATTAAATGAAGGACATGTGGGCTTGTGTGCACTATTACGTTTATTTTATTCTCACTGAGTTACACTTTTTAATTACGGGTCACTGAAATTGAGCATATATCCACTAATTACTCGTTTAGTATATGGCGTTTACTAGTATTATTTTCTGTTTATTATCTTTCTTATCAATTTATCGTCAATGCACTCTTATTCTTGTCTTAGCTTAACAAAATTTTCTGTTCGTATGTGCAATTAAAATGCCGTAATTTTACACACATTTAATTGCATTAATCAAATTATCAATGTAATTTGAAGATAAAATTTCTCACACCAAGAAAATTATCTTAAGAAATAAGGCGCAGTGCTATACCTATGTAGGAAAGATCGCGAAAACAAATGAATCGAATGGACACAATAAATGTATTCAGTTGAAAAAGACACTTTGAAGTTTCTGCTTGGATCCGAAAACTAAATTATTAGACCCCCCGTCGAAAGCATCCTAAGTTGGAATACAGCTTCGTAGTGGATATCATTTTTTTTGTACTTATCATAACCTATAAAAATGCACCTTTTAGCTTAATATTGTGCATACATAGCATATCAAAACAAAGCCTTTTTTGTTTTGATTCGCCTTTTCTGACCAGCAGTAATAAAATTTGTAAATCCAATGCACCTACCTCATGAAAAAGTATAACCATTTATGAACAAAAAATTGTACAAACGCTATACACAAAACATTTAATTGGATGACTGTTTTTGTTCCTCATGAGCTTGTACGGCATTAAATGAATTATACAGAGAAATCTCAATACTTCGATTTCCGCTCGGAAAAATACTGGAACCCATCGAGGTTTCTAATAAATTCCATACTGCTTTGGGCTCCGCTATAATTTAAACGGTGCGGTGGTTGAAATACAGGAGTTAGGTACCTATGTGGCGCTGAAACTGGTTAAGTAGTAGTTGTTCGGCCTGTTTAATGTTTTAGTTCTATGTAATGCAAATAGGGCATAGATATAACATATTTGTGGTTTTCTATAGGTAACTACAATTGAATATTTGTTTCGATTGCATTCAGAATATTCGATGCGGCATGGAGGAATGAAATTAATTGGCATATAAAAGACACATACATACGATTGTCAATATTTCAGGGTGAGTTCTCAGGATATAAAATCAATTTAAAACTAGAATTTATCATAAGAACTGAAAATATGCTATCACATATTATTAACTACTAGCAGGGCCGAGGGTCCCCAGTCTTGGCTTCTATAATTTGTTTTTTGTTTTTTAAATGCTGACTTTTTACTTTCTACATCTAAATTTTAAATTTTGAAATATTATAAATATCAATATGGGTGACATACCAATGTAATATAAAGTTGTGTCTCGTCTGTTTTCATTAAAGAGTATTTGTTTTTTGTTCCCGGATACCTCAGTCAGTGATTGAATAAAAGACTATTTAATTACTTCAGTGATGTTTATGTCGCCCGATGTTTCGGCATCTGACTTGGTCGTTTTAAAAGGCTTCTAGAATATACGAATTTTTACAATTATATATTGATTTAAAAAGTTAATTTCTACTTAAATTCAAATTCAAATAAAGTTTATTTTCAACGCTAGACAAGTAAGACAAATCTTATAGTTATATATAGGTAGGATGATAAGGACAATAAGGGACCCAGAATGGAGCCTTGAGGGACTCCACTCCGCAAAGGTAGAAAGCCAGAAGTAGAATTAGAACAGACCACACTCTAATGACGCCCGCAAAGGTAAGACCAAACCAACCTGAAAGCAGAATTAGGAAAATTGAAATTAAAAGCCAACATACGTAACAACAATATGGGGTGAACTGTGTCAAAGGTCAAATTATTTCAAGTTTATATATGAGGTCAGCTTGGCTGTTTGCTTTTGCTTTGGCGTATACGGCAGGCAGTAACCAAGCCGTATATATATATACGGTCCCTGCTTAAATGAAACGCCCTCTTTTTGCAATGAAATTTCCTTTTTCAAAGATCTTTCGCTATCAAATGATTTCCTAATATCATTTGTTATATTTAGCAACGCTGAAGTGCAGCTCCGCATGGTCCTAAACCCGATTGAAGATTAGATAGGAGGCTGGTGATATGGTTGTGCAGGATTTTTTCAAAGGCTTTAGACAAAAAATACGGTATGAAAATAGGATGATACTCCGTTGAACTACGAGACGTTTTGGGGATGGGATTAATTTTAGAATACTTCCAAATAGAAGAGATCGTAGATCTTAAAATAATGTTGTTGAAAAAGTAGGTGAGATTTCGGAAAATAACAGGCAGAAGAACTTTTAAAAATTTGGGATGAATTTCATCCAGTCCAACAGAGTTAAATTTCACAGACAGAAGTAACAATTTTTAAAGAATACAAGAATACACTATTTCATTCAGTAGATTTCTCCGAATTGATAATGAACACCATTGATATAAATAACAAACAAAGACAAGTTTACCTTCTTAAATAAAATAAGTAAATTGGTACGCATTTGTTTTTTGTTTTATGTTGCTTGTTTCTTTTTATTTGTAATTGTTTATTTGATTATAATTTTCACTTTTTATTTTATACTGTTAGTTATCTTTTTTTGTTAGTTGTTTTTGTTTTCTGACCACATTCGGATTTAAATTTTTCTCTTCGTTGAGGCTCTTCTTTCTAGTAAGGCCAAAGAAAAATAGGAAGTTATAAACACAATTGTGCGCTTGCTTCCGTTTTCTTTATTTTTTGCTTCTTTTAGTACTATCATAGGAAGCGGCTGATGTCTCTCTCGTAGTTGAAAACAATTTGGACAATTTGGCGCAACTGTTCATCGCATTAGTGCGGGGTGCACATTACCCCCTTTTCGATATGGCAAGCCTGCGGACTTATTTTGGTGCGCATTCGTATTACAAGCTCTGCATCAGAAAGACCCTCATCGTCCTCATCTCAATCTGCATTAAACTTCAAAAAACTCAAACCCAAACCTAAGTTTGCGCGAGATCTATTGCTACTATAAATCATTCATAGCCGCTTGCCTTCATCCTGCCTAACCTACCTAAAACCGATTCGATTTTTGTTAGAACTTTAATATATTCTGCACTACTAGAACATCCTTCGAATTTGCTTAGCTACATTTTCACCTCGTTGGCTGTCCTGTCCTACTCAATGCTGTCTTTAAGGATACGGGGCTAATAACAATTGTCTGCCATCCTTCTCAGTTTTCAAAGCTGATAGCAGTGTCTTCCTCAGTTCATCTACACTCGACACTGGAACGATATGGATAGCGAATTCGTAAGTCAGCTCTTTTGTATTGAGCATATTAATCTCCATTGTATGATCTCTGCGCGATACCTACCAAAAGTACTCACTGAGATTGTGAACAAGGACCCAAAGGAAACTCTCCACTCAAAGGAATCCAGACAATGTAGGAAATGCAAGGAAAATAATCGTATCGTATCAAAAAAGCGTGCACACGTAGATGTAGGTATTAAAAAAAAAAACTTGTCCCACCACAAAATACTGGGTAGTAAAGAGAAACAAAATAATGAAGGTAGCCAAATATATAAAAAAAACGAAGGCAAATTATCAATACAATGAAGGACTCGATCTCGAATGACAAGGAATGGAAGTCAAATAGCAAAAAATATATTATTTACCAAAATTGAAAGAAAAATATTAAAACACAGAGCTCCTAAAAAAGGTTAATAACTAAGATGACTAATACGTCTCTAGGATAGTGGGGAATTATCCAATATCATCGAATCACTTCGGTTCAATAAATAGTTTCCCTACCAATTTACCACGGAACGTAAACAAAATTCATGTTAGAGATCGACGTTTGAACAAAATATAGTTGGGGTAAATCGTAGCGCATCAAATAGGAAGGAGGATGACAGCATTAAATCAAAGGAACTGTAAATTTTCAATCGTATCCAGAAATTTTTGGTGGCAAACAATTTGCACAGCTTACTTATCTCAACGTTTCAATTGACACGTATCCGATCATTCTACCTGCTGTACCAATGCAAAAAGTTTCTCATAAATTTTCCGCAAATTAGTAAAAACTATGTATATTTATAGTAGCAAATACTGTCATAAGATGCTGGGATTACCAGGCATCACTTTATTTATTTAATTTTTCAAAAGTCGCTAAAGTCACTCCACGATTAAACGAAACTAATTCGGAATTATTGAACTATTGCTTAAGAAAAATACCCAAAGAAAATTTACAATCTGGCCAACACCGTTGACTGCGAATACGTAAAGAAAATATGTTTTGTCATCAAAAAATGACACTTAGCAGACACCGAGAATTGCTTCTTTTGTGCAATGGCGCTCTTGATGAAAAATGTTGGCGGGTGGGTAGATCTGCGATTACAGCCTTGTTTTATTTACCCTGATTAGTGTTTGATTGTTAATACTATTCGTTCAACTTATATGGCAGACATTTTAAAATGGCGATATTTCAAACCAAAGTATACGGTTAACATCTCACAGGGAGAAGTTACGAGAACTCTACCTATGGTACATCTAAAGGTAATGCAATTGATACGTACATGTTTACTAAATAAGACGAGGAATGTCAAAGTCAACAATAATTGCAGTATTAAGCAAATAATATTTATATTTAGGGTGATCTTGCCTCCTTGGTGGTAAATAACATCCTTTCCGGCGGTAAACCACAAGTGCAGATTTTTTATAGTTGAAGTTTTCTTCAGGTTCGAAAGAAAATCTGGTACTACGGTTGCTTTTTTGTTGTTGTGTTTTTGACTATCAGAGCCAACTTAACACAAGCTCGATGCATGGACACCGTTTAATAAATAAACGGTTATTAAAAACACCCTTCTATAAATTTTAGTACGTATTTTTATTTTAATCCAAAAAGATATTGAAGGTTAAAAGGAAAAGATCATGAACACTGAATCACGGTTAAGGTAGTCCTCCTGAGTGATTCACTTAGCACTTTCCTGCAAAGATCAATTAAATTTCTGTGGTGTGGAGTAAAGTCAATAATTTACTAAGTAAGTGCTTAATCCTAACCACTCATAATCACACATATTCACTCGTGCATTCACTTCGCGGATTCATTGTCGATTCACCCGTACATACCAGGGCAAACACTTACATGCCACGTACCAATGTAGGGCACGGACGAACCAGTGCTTTTTGTTATTGCACGTACGTACCTGTGCTCACAATCGACTACATATGCCGAACACTGCTCACGAACAAACTACCAATCAACTATTCTATATCACCTTTAATTAGTCAAACACAAAAGGACATACATCTTCGACATAAATCTAACTCATCAAACAAACGCACTGCATCCACACTGCACCCACCTTATTAATAGGTTAAACACTTGCATTTCGTCTTTAATTTAAATTTTAATTTTTATATTCTGAAATACTTATTCATTCACTGCCACTACTCGACTGACAAATTCTGTGCCACTTGCCAACCTTGGACCATTGCTCTCAGATCCATTCTTTTACCTTCCTTTACTTTTCCAGAAATGCAATTCCATGAACCCTATTATAGAGTATATTACCTTTTCTGGGAATTCAATAAGGAGCGGTTATGACAGGCATGTACATGTACCACAGTCCTGCTTAATAAACCCTCATCATGAAATTCGTAGGAATTTCATAATTAATGGATGTAGCAAGGTCAGCATGCGCAGTAGCTACATTTAACTTTACTTGATCAATTTCTATTTTAAGGAATTCTTCCTTTCTTCCTCTTTTTGCATGTTAACACGGTCAACAATACATGCCCTTCACACTTAGTCGGTTTTAGTATTAAATTAAATCTAACTAAAAAGATTAAAGATTATATAAACGTTTTTTTAAAACATTCCTAGAACCGTCAACAAATTATAAACACCAATGCACATGCGATTTATAGGTTCATACGTGCCAAAGTTAAGTGCCAAACACAATTCCGCCGTTCCGATTCAATTCGATCCGTTACGTACATGAGCACAATTGTTCCGTTCAAACTTACCATCAGTTTTAAATTTCTCATTGAAATTTTTCCAGATTTTGTCTTTTCTTTTTATATCCATGTAAAATTTGTTGCCTTTGTCATAAAACTCTTCATATTTTTTAATTTCTTCAATAAAAACTTCTTCATCCATCTTGAGTTATACACAAACATTGTACAGGTAATTTTTCTAGGTTATGTCATCCGTAAAAGTTCAAATTTGCTCAACCTCTCCGTTTCGATTCGATCCGTTTCGATCCATTTCCGCGAATGTGTCCAATTACACGTATGTCTCATATAAGCAAATTTGACATTTGTACGTATCGGATCGAAACGTTGCAATTGTGTTTCCCACTTTACCTTAAGGACTTGAAATGCAATAGAGGTAGCCTTCTCAAATTGTGCCTATTATCACGGAAAAAGATTTTGTGAAGTAACAACGGGAACTCAAGATTCGCGTTTAATAGTTGGTGAACAAAAGTTACACCGGCAACAATGCGACGTTTCGCAATCGATGCATATTCAAAAGATGACAACGATCCTCATAGAGTGGAAGAATCAATGAATTGTTCGTGGGTAGGTGCCTACGAGCAAAGCGCAAGAACTTTCGCTGAACGGACACGATACGGACGATGTGTCCACCGTAAAAAGTAGACCAGACTTTGCACTGCTTCACTATGGAGGCAATGTTTTCAATAGATAGAATAAAGAACGGGAGGCCCAAATGACTTCTTTGAAGTACTCCAGACGAAGCTTTCAAGACTCTAGAAATGGAATGCCGGAAACAGATTTGGTATATTCTGTTATCTAGATATGACTCCGTCCATTTTAGGAACGTCGGTGGAAACCCATACTTTTCCATTTTAAATAGTGTCACGGAGTGGGATGGCTTGTCGAAAGCTTTAATATAGTATGTGTAAATGCCATCTGTTTGGTAGGCTTTTATAAACCTGTGGATGGTATCAGAGACAAATTTCAATAAATTGGTGATCGCACACCTGCCCGAAATAAACCCATTTTGGTTTGAAGAGAACAAGTTCTTGCATGAAATCGATAACGGAGAGCAAATGATAGATTTGAATAACTTGGGCATTCAAGATAATTTTGCAATAGGCCTACAGTTAGAGATATCTTTTTTACTGCCTTTTTTGTAGACAGGTATGATAAAAGAATTTTTCCATAGCTGAGGAAAACAGCCACTATCGAGCGATTTTTGGAAAATAAATCTCAACGGGGTTGCCAGGGAGAGGCAACATGCCTTAAAAAAAGCTGGAGAGATCCCATCAGGACCCGTTGTAAAGTCATTTGGAAGCCCATTAATATCATCAAGTATATCCTCATGTGTAATTGTAGGGAAAGTGAATGAAACGTTATAGCAGGTTATAGTAGTCGTTCATATGACTAAAGATATTATTTGAAGGTTAGAAATTTGATAAGACGAATGCATTGTCAAAAAATGTAGCAAACATATTGCAAATTTCAGACGGTTCTTCACTAGCAGAATCCTTGTACCTCATGCTGTTACTATAGGTCTCCGTTCTTTTCATCCTATTAATAAACTTAAAAAAATGTGAGGGTCACTAAATATTTTCGTACGCATGCCTTGAGCATACTCATCCTAAACTGTAGAGGGAATTTCTTTCAACTTATTATATGATGTGAGGAAGTTGTTGTGACTTATAATGTCTTTGTCCCTCGTATAACTTTTCCACATTTATTCTTTCAATTTTTAAGACGCTTCAGTTTTTTACTGAACCATAGTGGAGATGTCTTAGAGAGTCGATGACGATCGAGGGGAACGTGAAAGTAAAATAAAAGCAAAAAATTATGTAAAATTTAGAAACGTCTTCGTCAACACTATTGCTAGACAGTAATGTGTAGAAGTCAATAGATGTTAGTCTACTGGAAAGCTCGGACAAGTAAACCTTTCTAAAATTGAAGAAATATTGTGTATCGTCACAATTTGTTAAGTTTTCGGTTTCATAGTAATATGTAATTAGTAGTTGCGGGGTTATATTTGTCAAGGGTAGACATTATAACTAGGCTAGGTTTAACAAATAAGTTACCCGTGTCAGTAAAAAATTCCAGGTCTAACTGCCTACCCGTAGTATTCTTAACATTACTGATTTGGCTCAGACCAAGAGATGAAATAGTGTCCAGGAAAAGTGATTCCCTTGTTGTCAAGTTATTAAGAGGAAGATAGTTATCGTCATCTTCGTTTATCCTCATCGAATATTGGGTAAGTTAAAATCACCAATTAGTAGTAATTCGTCAAGAGGATTCATCTCACCATGGATAAAAGTAGATATTGAAATGAGTAGGTTGTAAATATTCTGACCCTTGTCATCAACGATATTTATGGAGTGTGGAGGAATATATCAACAAAGTATGTATAAGTCAGATTTATAAAAATATAACTCAAGAGCAATAAGTTCAATGTCGAGAGGGTTGGAGAAACTGCGTAGATCAATGTGGCTGCAACTTAAATGGTTTTTACAAGCGAGGAGTACGCCACCACCACGAGCTTCAGAATCAGAATACCTATCTTTCCTAAAAATTTGGTAAGAAATGTCTAGGATTTCAGCATCACGAAAGCCATGATGCAACCAAGTTTCAGTGAAAGCAACTATATCAAAACAAGTTGCAGCAAAGGATTTGAAGATATGTGAAGTTTTTGTCCGAATTTCCCTTACATTTTGATAGTAAAGGGAAAGCGACTTCAGTTTTTTGGAATAATATTACTTGTTTTAGATGGTGCTCAGATGGTATAAAAAATTTAGTAAGAGCTCCGGAAGCCCAAAAAAAGGGATCCAATAACCGGCTTGTGTTCGTATGTTGCGCGTATTTGCAGAATACTGGGTACATAACTACCCAGTTGTATTTTCGAGTTCCACTAGCAGCCCTTATGGTGATAACTGTTCTATCGTTAGCCCTTGCTTCCAATTGGTGTGCTTGACCGAGTGGAACTTCTAAGGATCCTAAAAAAGAAATTTCTTTACAGCATTATTCAAATAGAAGTGAGTAACGCATTGGACGACACAGAAAGGTGAGTGGTCGCCTATATTTCGGAGATTGAGATTCTTTTAATTTTAGGTATTGGGTAACTGACCAAAAAGTTAAACCAGCGACAAAATACTAGAAGAATTAATGGAATAGTTCCAAGTCAAAGTATAAGAACCCAAGTGATTCCGCTCAATTGCCAACACCTCAGAAACCTCAAAACGGTGTCGTACTATGTACATATGTATTAAATCAGTATACGAGTGCGGAATATACATACATTGCTTATGCAATGAGCGTCTGTGCGTCTGTTCATCGGGTTTTGAATCATTCATATATGTAACGCCTCAAAAGATTGCCTTTTGGGGTAGTTGCTCTCTAGACATTAAATGTTGGTGTTTTCAAAATGAGACCTGTGGTTATTTGCAACACAGTGATTTGCCAGAGCCGTTTATCTGAGCTTCCTGTGTTGGTATCGGACCTATGATTAATTATAAGATTCTTGATTAATTGTCCTCTTGCACCAGATTATTCTCACGCAGAATTCCATAAAATACATCAGACACCAGTTCTTTTGGTATGTTGTCTCTTGGTTTTGAATAATTTTATTAAGTTCCTTCGAAAGTCCAGGAACGTATATAGCTGACGTGTAATATGTCGGGGAATTATTATTGTTTCTTGCTGGGGATGATACTTTGACATCGTTTTGTGAATGTTTATTGTTATAGTGGAACTACAGAGACATTACGACAGTTCCTGAATCTGTTGAAAACGTTGTCCATTAAGATTACCCGGATAATTCTCCAACTTTTGCTGTGAAACTTTTTCAATGCAGTTTTTGGTCGTCTTCAATTTTTGACACCTGCGATGTGCAGATAGGAAATGTAGTAGAAACCTGCCGGAAGATGTAGCCTTATGGTGCCAATCTGTATTGATCACAGAACCTTCCCTGATAGCTTCAACATATAAAAATGAAATAATTTTTCTAGGGTTTGAAGGAAAACTTCAATCTTCATTTAGTTCCCTTCTTCAGGAGCTATGTATATACAGGGTGGGCCAAAAATCACCATGGGGTTTAAAAATTTAATAACTTTTTCGTTTATATATATATATATTTTTTTTTTTAGATTATAAAATATACACAATGGAAATTTTTTTACGCTAAGTATGGAAAATAATGTCACTTAAATGACCGCCGTTATTAGCTTCGCAATGATGGGTTCTTTTTAGAACATTTTCCATAACATCTTTCAACATTTGTGGCTGTAGCGGTCGAATTTCTGCAACAATGTTGGCCTTGAGTTCAAGGATTGTCTCGGGCTTGTTCACATATACTCGCTCCTTCAAATAACCCCAAAGAAAATAGTCGGGTGCTGACAAATCTGGCGAACGCGCTGGCCAATTAATTTCCGAATTTCTTGAAATTATTCGCTGTCCAAAAATTTGCCTTAAAAGTGCCATTGTGTCTGGGGCAGTGTGGGCAGTGGCTCCATCCTGCTGAAACCACATCTCAGGTCTGTTTTCAAGAGCAGGACGTAAAAAATTTTCTATCATAAACCGATACCGCTCTCCATTTACGGTTACAGCACTTCCATCTTCATTTTCGAAGAAGTAAGGCCCAATGATATTTTCAGATGTAATGCCACACCATACTGTATACCTAATGGGGTGCAATTGGCGATGATGAATGGCTCTTGGATTTTCAGAACCGCAGAACCTACAGTTCTGCTTATTAACAAAGCCATTCAGATGAAAATGAGCTTCATCACTCATAATCAGATTTTCAATAAAGTTGATTTCATTTCCGGCCAACTGTTGAAATTTAACTGCAAAATTTAGACGTTGCCGATGATCTGCGGGTTTCAATTCTTGTACCAATTGCACCTTATATGGGAATAACAGTAAATCTTTTATTAAAATGCGGCGTAGTAACGTACGAGACATCCCTAGCTGAGCAGAACGCCTTCTGGTAGATGTTTCTGGTGTTTTGTTAACACTTTGCTCTACACGTTCAATATTTTCCTCAGTGTTAATTATACGCGGTCTACCGGTTCGAGGCAAATCACTTACGGTGCCATGTTGGTGGTGACGATCAACTAAGCAACGAATCATTGCTTCAGAGGGCGAAATTCTGACGTTAAAATGGCGACGATATGCTCTTTGCGTTAAAATAATTGATCGCTGATTTAAGTAATAAAATTCTATTATTCTGGCTCTTTGTTAAGTTGTGAATCTCTCCATTATTTATTCTCCAGATGTTATTTATATAATCTGAAAAAAAAAAATAAAAAAAATATATAAACGAAAATGTTATTAAATTTTTAAACCCCATGGTGACTTTTGGCCCACCCTGTATAAGAAATATTAAAAATCGGCAAAGTGCGAGTCGGACTGGCACACGAAGGGTTTCGTACCATCGTACAAGATTTAACACTATGTACATTTTAGATCGAATAAAAACCGAAGTTTTTTGTGCGGGGACCCCCCTTTAATGTTTAACCTAATTTTATTATCAGTATTTGTTGTTATAGCGGCAGTAGCCATACGCACTTTGAGAAGATTTCAGCTATCTATCTACCTATTACGGTTCATGAGATACAGACCACTGACATACAGACGGACGAACAACGGAGGCTTAGTAATAGGGTCCCGTTGGCACCCTTTGCATGCGGAACCCTGAAAAACATAGCATTTCAGAGCTTTTTTAAAAATATTGAAACATGTCTCATCAATGCAAATCGAAAATATATTAAACACGTGCCTAAAGATATATATAAATAAATAATTTGAAGAAATAAATAAGTAAAATACACATAAAAATTTATAAAAATTTACCAAAAATAAAGTAAAGTCTTCTTAGTATGTGCTGGTACCCTTTGTTGATTAGATCTGTCCCTCGCTTGCCTTAAATTATTTAAATTCTTTTTTCATGTAAATTTGTCACAGTGCTTTAAAATCGCATTTTATTCTGTTTTTCTCTGTGTTTATTATTGCTGAATTATCAAACCAAATTCCTTTTTGGAGGCGTCCATGGACAACATGGCTTATGGAAAGTGAGATTTCTACATCACTGGACGCATACTTAAAAAGTAAATCTGTTGAAACCGCGCTACAAGACGTAGTAGAAACTTTTGAATAATCAATCCAGAAAAAAGAATACACTACAAGTGCATTTCTTAACTTTTTGGAAGTGGCACTCCCTGGCAGGAAACGAACAGTAGCATGCGGTCTACGGAACCGCAAGTATATAACTTTTGTAATTTTACCTTTTTTTACAAGATAAATAAAAAAATATGATGAGAGAAAAAAAAACACAACTTTGATTTTTAAACGTTTAATAAAAATAAAAAATAAAACTTTTACGACTACGACCGACTCATAAGTAAATTTAAAACAGACTGACTTTTCTTCTAACTTGAACTTTTCATTAAGTTCTTAATCGAGTAAGTAAAAATGCTTGCTTCTACAAAATTACAAAATGCGCGTGTGAGAAAATGATTTAAAAATGTTATTTGATGCTTTTGTTTTTCACAAAAGTATTTTCCGGTGGAGAAATAATTTAGCTTTGTCTGCGTGCTTTTGATTATGTGAAAAAAAAGGGTGAATCTTGTGGGGACGTGACCCGCCCTTCCTTAAGATTCTTCTCCGAAGAATTGTATGATTTTAATTCGATTTTAACATTTGATCCCTTTTTACGATATTGTTTAAGTAGGAAAATTATAATCATTATGATTGAAATTATTATTATTACGGGAATCGTGCTGAACGTAATTCGCTCATGAAAGACGCCTCTGTGTTTTAAGATTTCGATTACTTTTCTATTATTCAAATGTTTAATGTGCAAATCTTCTAATGAAAAGTTCATTACAATATTTTTGATAGTTAAATTATTGAAATTTGGTATTATGAAATTTTCGTTAAATACATAATTTTCGTATGATACATTGTTAATTTGAAGCTCGCAGTTTTCGAATTTTATTAAATTGTTTTTTGATATGTGTATTTCAAATGTATTACAGTTATGAATTATCCTTGTATTTGGCATATTTTTTGTAACTATAATATTATTACTTATCTGTTTTATTTCGGTTTTGTTATTTATTTTGAAATTGCATTTGGCATTATCCAAAAGGACCTGACATGAGTTTTCTGCGATTTTTAGATTTTTCTTTAATATGACATTTTTTTCGTTTTCAAACAATTCCTTTTCATTCATTAAAAATACTTTGTTTTCTAAGTCTACTTCAAGATTATTTTTATTTGGAATTGGTACAATGAAAACTCTATGAAACTTACTATCAGAATAAATTGGTAGCATTAATATGAATACAATATGGTCGTTATACAAGATTACTGAAGTTCTTACGTACATCATATCTTTAATTGTAATGTTGTATTTTTCAATTTCCTCTGTACTCAAAATATCTCTACCTATAACTCCTAGCCTGCTTAACATTAGATTTTCTTTGACTTTCCTGACTTGCTCTCTTACCAATTGAATATCGTATTGAATTTGAAATGCGTGTTGCATATTTTCTATTTCTATTGTATCCTTATTTATATTATTAACTAAGTATGATAATTGATGATTTATTTGCGTTTGCTGTATGTTAATATGTTTCGTTATGTTTGTTATGGCTTCGTTAAAATTTTCGTTGATATGGACTTGATTATTTCAGTTTTGTATGAGTTCGTTGTTATCTTTGTCTATTGCATTTAATTTTTCTTTCATTTCCTTTTCGTCGTCTGAATCCATTACTCCTGCTATGTATTTTAATCCTTTACCTACTATGTTTATTAAACCTCTTCTATTTTTATTATGTGGGACTAAATTTTCTATTTCCTGGGCTAGAGACATAAAATTATGCTTCATCGCTAAATATCCGCTTCCGTTTCTTAATTTTTCTATATTATTCTCAATAATAACTAACGTTTTTGACCATGAGTTTAAGTTAATGCTAGGTAATATTTTCTTATAACCTGTTATAACCTGTACTTCTTGATCTTGAATCATCACGTATCCTTGCCCTTCGTTTAAGTTCAGTACTTCAATTTTTTGTGTCTGTACTCTTGTTGCCGTCAGTATTATTATTATTGCGAACAATGTCACCTGTAATAGTAATAGTTTCGTATTTGTATTTACGTTTAACTTGGTCTTTATAGTATTTAATTCCGTTCTTGTCCTTGTAATAGTCACCGCTTGTTGTTTTATCTTTTAACTTTTTGTACTTTGGCTGTAATTTAAATGTCTTTGATATTACGTTTCTTGATTTTACACACTGATGATTATTATCAGTTAAAATTACATTTTCCCTATTCTTATTTATTTTATCAATGTACCTTTCTTTATTTTTCTGAACCTTATTAGCTATTTCCTCATAGTATTCTGCTTTAATTTTTCTGTTAATAAAATCTAAAGGTTTCTTTTTCGTGGTAGAGTGAATGGTTTTATTATAAGTTTCTAATGCTTTTAAAACTAAGTTATCTAAATTTTTATTGTGTGTATTTTTGGTGCTAGTCTTTAATATTCTAATATGTTCATTTAAAGTCGAATGATATCGTTTGATGTCTGAATTACCTGTGTGTCTTTGCGCGGTTGTGGTGTGAACTTCTGTTTTATTTTCCGCGAAATATTGTTTTAATTTTTGTACTGTGAAACCAGGCTCTCCATCTATTACGATTTTTCTCGGTACTTCCATCATTGCTATTCTCGATTTCATTGCTTCTAATAAATCTACCCAAGACCTACTTCTTAATTTATGCATTGTAACGTGTTTTGTAAATTTATCAATTACTGTTAAGTACATTGTTTGCCTATTTGCAATCCAAACGTCAATATGTAAAATTTCGTTAGGTTTAGTTGGTGGCTCAGTTACTTTATACAAGGGTTTATACGGACTTCTTTCAAATTTTGAAATGTTACAAATTTCGCAATTATTTAAAACTCTACCTATCTTTTCTTTTAATTTGGGAATGTAGTAAGCGTCCTTGATTTCTTCATATGTTTCATTTATTCCCCTGTGATTAAATTCTTCATGCGTATTGGATATTATTTCTAATGCCCTTTCTTCGTCTTCAATATCTTCTAAGAGTTTGCTACTCTTGACGAATTTTAGTAGTTTATTTCTACTGAAATATTTCAAATAAGTTTCTTGAAATTGTGCAAATAAATGGTCATCGTTTGAGTATACTACGACGATACCCTTGGATGGCAAGTATTTTTTCAAGAGATCAGTTACACTTTCTTCATTGAATATTTTTAATTCGATGAGAAGTCTTCTTTTACCGAATGGTTTACGTAATTTGTGACAGCTAATTCTGTCGGTTTTGTTTAATATAATTTGGGTTTTGAAGATATTCACCGGACTATAAACGATTGGGATATGATTTGAGCTATCTTCTCTCGCACTGTGAATTGTTGCTCCCGTCGAAGAATTAGTATTACTTTCTACTTCGTTGCCTTCATTCTCGTCCTCGTTTATTTCATTATTATGGATTTCTATTCTGGAAATACCGTCTGCTACATTGTTATCCTTACCTTTAACATATTCAATATCGTAATTATATTCTCCTAATTTTATTTTCCACCTTTGTAACTTATTATTTGGTTCTTTGAGCGAACTTAACCATACCAAAGGTCTGTGGTCAGTCTGAATAGAAAACTTCCTGCCGTAAAGGTACGGTCTGAAATATTTTACTGCCCATATGATGGCAAGTAATCCTTTTTCTATTGTCGAATAGTTGATTTCGTGGTCATTAAGCGTCCTACTTCCTAGCTAATGGGATGCCCTTCTTGTGACAATACTGCCCCTAACGCGTAGTTTGACGCATCTGTTGTTAAAGTGAATTTTTTATTGAAATCCGGGAACCTGAGAATTGGTTCAGATGTAATTAGAGTTTTTAAAGTTTCGAAACCTCTAACATATTCCGGATCGTTGATATTAATTTTCTTACCCTTTCTTAAATAAATCGTAATGGGTTTTGCTATCTTGGAATAGTCTTTTGTAAATTTCCGGTAATAGCCCGTAATTCCTAAAAATAATTTTGTTTGTTTGTTGGTTTTTGGGATTTCGTATTTTATTATTGTTTCTATCTTTTTGGGATTTGGCTTTATACCTTCAGTGGATATTACATGACCTAAGAATTCAGTTTCTTTTCTTAAAAATTCACTCTTATCTAGTTGTACTTTTAAATTGACCTCTTTTAATTTTGAAAATATTTTCCTTATAGAATCAACATGTTCTTCTAGGCTAGTGGAAAATATGATAATGTCGTCTAAGTACACTAGACAGACTTTTCCTAAATATTCTGAAAGTACTGAATTCATCAGCCGTTGGAAGGTGGCTGGCGCATTTTTAAGGCCGAAAGGCATACGCGTGAATTCAAAATGCCCTTCATTAGTAGAAAAAGCGATCTTCTTGATATCTTCTTCCTCTATCTCGACTTGGTGGAATCCCTTTGCTAGATTGAGGGTCGTAAAATATTGTGCCCTCCCTAATTTGTCGAAAATATCATCTATGTTCGGTATCGGGAATTTGTCATCTATCGTGACTTCATTTAATTTTCTATAATCAATCAGTATACGCCATTTTTGCTTGCCCGATGCATCCAGTTTTTTGGGTACCACCCATATTGGAGCAGAATATGGTGAATTACTAGGGCGTATAATGTTTTGTTTTTGCATTTCTTGTATTTGTTCCCGTACTTCTGTTTTATGTACCTCAGGGTACCTGTAACTTTTGTTATAGATTGGAACTTCGTTTCGAGTCTTAATAGAATGTTTTATCACATGCGTGAAAGACAAATCAGTGCCTTCTTGGAAAAATATGGATGAAAATTCTTTTACTAGTTTTGTAATAGCATGTTTCTCTTCGCTATTCAAATGATCAATTCTAATCTGATCAAGTGCGCAAATATTTTTCTGAAGATCAAAATTATAAATTATTTCTGCATCTAAAGAGTTTATCAAGGTTTCAAAATCCTCTTCAGATTTATCAAAATATATTTTTATTTTAGCATCTTCCGTTTCTAAGGTTCTATTTTTATAACTTAAATTAATTTTCAAGGGTTTTAAAATATTGTTTCCTATTAGAGCGTCGTATTCAGAGTGAAAATTAAATTCTAAAAATTCTGCCATTTCGCTAGTTCTATTGAACTCTTTGAATAATGGTATTTTAACTTTATTAAATATTTTTACATTTTGATTTATCGTTTTTAGCTCAATGGGTTTTTGCATGGGGATTTTCCATTTAGGATTGCATAAGCCTGGGTTCACGATGCTAGATGTAGCGCCGGTGTCTATTAAAAATCTTAACTTTCTAACAGCTGTGTTAATTATTATATAGGGTAGGACCGGATATTGGAGGCTATTAATTGAAAATTTTCGTTTCTATCGCGTTGATTTTCTTCGAAGAGTATAATTACGTCTGTTGATTGTCGATGTGTCAACGTCCATCGGTTCCTCGGTGTCGTTTCTGTTAATGTTCGTATTGTTGTTGGTTTGACTTTGATAATTTTGTCTGTACCTGTCGGATCTAGGAAGTTCAAATCTTTGATTTGATTGATACTGATACCTCCAGTAACTAATGTTATTATTTGTATTTGGATTCTTTGTATTTTTGTCGTAATTTGAGTTATTGTTTCGATTGTTACTATAGTTATTTCGATTGTTTTTATAATTTGTATTTTGATTGAAGTTACTATTTCGACCTACATTAACCCTAGTGAAAGCATAGCCAGTTTCGTATAAAATTTGCATAGCGGCTTCTAAACTATCTGGTTACCTGCAATATAACAGACCCCTCATTGGCTCTGCTAACTTGCTTTAAAAAATTCTAAGAGTTGTTTTGCAATTATTTTTTGTTTCAGTTTCGGCACTATTTTCAAATTTTGTTTTCTTATTTAACCTGCGTAGCATAGCATTTATTTCATTATAAAAATCTACACAATTCGTTTTAAATGTTATGAATCTAAGTTCATCGAAAAGTTGATCGACGCTTAACCTATCACCGAAATGTTGAACAAAAAGAGTTTTCACCTCTTGCCACTTTGTAATACCGTTATTTATTTCAATCACTTCTCGAGCTTTTCCAATTAATCTACTTTTAATGATATCAAAAAATATTTTTTACCTCAGATCATCATACTTAGCTAATAAAGGAAAAACCCTATCTACTAAACTTGTAAAATTATAAAGGTCATCTCTATCACCATTGAAAGTAGGCAATTGACTCAAATATTTTACTGGATCTAGGCTTACTTGTGTCATCGTGTTTATTGTTTTGATTCCTCCTTCGTGTACGTTGAGATTTAATTTACCGTTTTTTAGTAGGTTGCTGCTGATTTGGGAATTAATGCTTGGTTGTTATTGATTATTGATGATGATATTGCAGCTGTCGTCTGATTGTACTTCTTCTGGTTTTACTTGGTCCTGTGAATTCTCTTCCACCGGTGACAAGGGCCTGTTGTTGTTCATTAGTCGATGTCGCTGGTCTTTTGTTTTATTTTTCCTGATTTTATTCTCCACTTTTGTAGATTTTTGACAATTTACTTCAGAGTTTCGCAATCAATTAATTTACTTTATTTATTTGTTTAATTGATTAATAGATTTATTTAATTGATTTATTTTGTGTTATTAGAAAACGTTTTTCTTTCTTTTCTTTCAGGTTCGTGGAGTTAAATAATTAAAATTAACCGTGTTTTATTATAGGAATTTTCACTTCCACTTTACACGTACTCCAAAAGGATGGCAAGTACTAACAAATTTTAATAACAATTTTCAGATGGTTCCCTTACTTCGGAAATGAAAAATGTTGTTTCACAAAAACTTGTTTCGCACAGAATTATTTTGAAAGCATTTGCACTGAATAACAAATTTGTTATAATTATATTTTTTTCACTGGATGTCCTTTCGCGAACATCCTACCGACTGCGCCACTTTTGTAATTTTACCTTTTTTTACAAGATAAATAAAAAAATATGATGAGAGAAAAAAAAACACAACTTTGATTATTAAACGTTTAATAAAAATAAAAAATAAAACTTTTACGACTACGACCGACTCATAAGTAAATTTAAAACAGACTGACTTTTCTTCTAACTTGAACTTTTCATTAAGTTCTTAATCGAGTAAGTAAAAATGCTTGCTTCTACAAAATTACAAAATGCGCGTGTGAGAAAATGATTTAAAAATGTTATTTGATACTTTTGTTTTTCACAAAAGTATTTTCCGGTGGAGGAATAATTTAGCTGAGTCTGCGTGCGTTTGATTATGTGATAAAAGGGTGAATCTTGTGGGGACGTGACCTATATAGCAGATTTCAAAAGATAAAATGATTGTTTAATATTCTAACTTTTTACTACTAAAGAACGACATCTTAAATTTTAATACAAATAGGAAAAACTCAAATATTCATGCTAAAAATATTCCTAATATATTTGGAACAAAATTAACATTTTTCTACCATACACGTGCGGTCGATAAGACCACAAATTACAAAATCAGGATACAAACACATGCGAAGAGAGGTAGCGACCGACTGACGTATACGTCTACTGTTTTCCCAGGAATACAAGGCAAGCTAATAGAAGCAGATTCGTTTACAACAAAAATGATTGGGTAATAATATTGCTGTGGACTCATAGACCCCGCGGCACTTCCGGAAGGTGAATATCGAGGTAACCTTTAAGAATGTCAGAATAGAGGCCATTCAGGATGCGCTGATAGGTCTAGGTGTCGTATCCTCTATATGAAGATGGATTAAATCAATGCTCTATAGCCTCCTCACAAACGTATAAATTGGTAGGAAATCTTATTGTTGGAACGAATCTAGATATACTCCACAAGGAAGCGTACTTTCATCTCGACTATAGTTATGATGGTTAATGGTATTCTCATCTCTTTACAAAGAGAAGGTATAGAAGCGGTAACATATGCTGATGATTTGGTCATCCTGGTGTCGGGAAAATTCCTATTGACAATCAGTAAACTAACTCAAAACGTGGCGCAAGCTTCTTAACGGGGCTATAAGTTGCGGTCTAGGGCTTAACCTTTAGGAGTGATATTAGACTCCAAATTAAATTGGAGTCTAAATATGAATGAGCGCGTCAAGAAGGCGGACATTCTACTGTATGCCTGTATACTGCAATCGTAAGATCCATTTATCCACACATATAGAATCCTGGGGCGGTGAAATGGTCTCGAGAAAGCGACACTCTCGAAATGTCTTACGAAAATAAAGAGAGCTTCTTGATGAGGAATTACACCTGCTCTTCGAACAACACCAACGGCAGCAATGAAGATTATAATCCGGCTCTTGCCCCCGACATCCATGGGAAATATATAGGTGCAAAGAGTGAAGTAAGACTTAAGGAGTACGAGCGCTTGATAAGAACAGACATTGGTCATAGCAGAATACTGAAAATCTGTTCTGGAGCTACATACATGGAGCTATGTATTAAACTGTTGCGAGACTAGTCTTCGAGAAAAACGCTCTCTCGCCTAGAACAACGGTGTCGCTGAGAGCTCGGGAAACAACAGAGTTATTTTCTGATTGGTGTCTGGTCGCAGTGACATACCTGGACACGAGGCAGCTGATACTGTGGCTATGAATATGGTATATGTCTAGCGGAGGAAAGGATAGATCGGGCCAAAGAATTAGCAGATGTAGAAAACTGGCCATATGCGCGAATTCAAGATAGCTGTGGGGATTTGTCCTATGAAGAGAATATCTGTGCTGAAGAGGAACTGGAATGATGTGTGTAATCTTACTGCCCTTACTGCAGCTGTCAGGAGACACTGACTCTCTGGCAAACATATACATTACATGTAAGCTCGAAACAATGTCTACTGCAGAAGCTGGATGGAAGAGTTTGAGAGCAGTCGGCGCCTACTGTACGAATGCTCTAACCTTGTTAAGCCTAGGAGGAATACGCTTGCTAGCTACTTTTCTACGAATAAGGGGAATTAGAGAAGAAAGGCTTGGGGATCTAGTATGGTTCAGTAATTCTTGTGGCTAGTTTTAGCTCACACCTAGATCTTATGTATCTTTTCCAGGCAGGTTCCCAATATAGTGGCATCACGATTTACCATATCTGGTCTAAGTATGGATGGTCGCACATGCTATTACGATGGCCATCACTCTGACCTAACCTAACCTAACCTAACCAGGAGGACAAAATTTCTATATTTTGTGGCACGAAGTTATTACTGGTAGAAAACAGGAGGATGTAACCAACGAATTTTATTTTTTTGGTAGAAAGTTTGAGACGAATATAATAATTATTATCTGACTTGAGAATTATAATAGTCAAACCATGAATTTCGCATTTTTTCAGCATTCATATGCTATCTGCACGTAAATTTATGTCCCACGCGTCCAACAAACCCTTAAGTATCTAGTTTGAGGACGGCAGACGGCATTCATGGTCACATCAAACAGAAAATTAGAAAAAAGTGCTATCTAATTTTTATCATTTTGCCCAAAGTGTAGAAACTTCAACTGGAATAATAACATGTGTTACTATATTGAATGAACATAACCAATTTATGATTAATCAAAATATAAAGCCAAGAATTAAGCACAGCAAGGATTTCATACCTACGTTTCAAGAACTTGTTGAAATGTGACTTATAAGAAGTCTCCTCGAAATAAATTATGAGGTGAGCTTTAAAGAGGCCGAATATAAAAGAACTGAAAGCATACGAAGACCAAAATGTGATATGAGCTAAGCTTAAGGTCAGAAAGAATGCGAGGAATTCACCCGAACAAAAATTATACAGAAATTAGTTCGTTAAATATGTTACGAAAGCGGAACAACATTTCATTTTTTAATTCAACAGCAATCACCGTAGGTTGTCCTAGTATTGCTTCATAGCTAAATTTAATTTATCTTTTTCGTTTAGTATTATCTTAATTTTCCCGGGTATAGTTGTAGTATTTCCTTGTCCACGGATGTAATTTTGCAGTACGAAAGAATTCTCCCTTCTGCGCCTAAGCTGGTAACCACTAAATTTCTAGACCGAAAGAGAACACTATATAGTTACATCACCACACGAAAACCCTTAGCCGTTCAGCTAAAATGCTCAACATTCCCACAGAAAACCGTTTATCTCGGCATACAACTTCATAATTCTCAACTTATAAAAATATTCCCACAAAACAACACTTACCTCAGCATAAAGTTAGCCGGCATCGCACCGCAGCACGGGAAGCTCCCAGAGTCTCGACAGAAATTCCTAAAACTCACGTTGCACGATCACGTTTCCCTAAATACAGAAAAAGCTTGATTAAAGCTTAGGTAAAGCCAGAGAGGCACTCTTTCTTTTAATTTCGTCGGCGATAAACATAATTTAGTCAGTAGTACGCAGATAGTAGTTGGTATTAAAATTGAATTGGAATTAAATAAAAACAAATTGTGTCAAGTGCACTTCTGATTGTTTTATTGTTTTGAATTTTTCGTTTCATTCTTTTTTCATTTATAACCGCGTTTGAATTATTAACTGGCGCAGTCGGTAGGATCCCAACTAAAGGGATCACGGAATAAAAAACGCGATTTTTCATTGAGTGTATAAAATGCAAATTGAGATAACATAAATAGCAACATAGTACAAAAATTGGCAAAGTGTTTCCTACTAAAGAAAAATAATAAATTTTTCGAAAATAAAAGTGAATTTAGTGACAACATGGAAGTCTGTAATAAGTTCACACGAATTTTACAAAAGTGTTTACTATTAACAGAAGTTCCCACTCGACGATAACCCTGAAAGTGCTTTAATTATCTCACAAAAGGAAATTTTAGCAAGAAGAAAAGTGGATTCCAGTGAAAGGAAAATTAAGCGACTTGCTCAACGTTACCCGCTCACGATATTTGAAGAGGAAGACTCACAGGAGGAAGGTCCACAAGAAGAACCATTTCCAAACAGTGTGCCAGGAAAGGAAAAGGAATAAGATGACACAACAACCGGATAATCCACCAGAGCCATTGGTGCTATCAATCAATCCTCTTAAGTATATCGGAGGATTACCCGAATTTAACGGAAAAGGTGAAGAATTATTTACTTTTATAGAATTAGTCGATAACATAACAGTAGAAATTGCAAAATACGATAATAATAGTCAGACTCTTTTGCTTAATAATTGCTAGGGAAATTATTGAAATAAATAATCACATCCGACACTGGTCTGAATTAAAACAAATTCTTATTAATAATTTTGGTGATAAGAAATCGGCGCTACAAATATTTGACGAATTGCGAAGCGTGACCTTTACCTCGGATAGTGTTGACCTCTACAACCAAATTAAAAGTATTCTTAGAAGATTAAACAACAGAGTTAAGGGTGAGCTCACAATTAAAGCAAATATTGCGACAGGATTAACGATTTTCAAGGACAAACTTCCTGAACCGAGGAGTTCAATCTTATTTAGTAGAATTCCAAAAACCATTGAAGAAGCCCTAGATATCTTATTCGAAAGCAACTGTGCTCACTACAACCTTCAGAAAAATTGTATTCATAGAAATAAAAATTTCCGTATCCAAGATCAAAGTAATCTCCAAAAATTTAGTACACCACGCCCGACTAACAGTAATAATAACAATTCAAACCCCAGACAGAATTACAATCGAGCAAATTGTAATTTAGGGTTTAGGCAAAGTAATCCCGACCAACGGAATTATAATACAAACTATAGGCAAAATAATCATAATCCAAATAACTTTAACGATAGGTCAATTCAATTTAATAGATCACAAATTACCCAGCAAAATCATATCCCCGCCAAATTATAATAATAACAGGGTGGAACCAATGGAGGTTGAACAAAGCCTAAATTCCCGAGTTCAATCCGTAGAAATCCAGAATGAAATTGAAAATTTTCATTCAACAGCCTCGGTGGAAAACAACAAACATTAACTTAAATAAAAGTTCAAACCAAAGGTAGACCTCTGAAACTCATAACTGATTCTGGAGCAACTATGAGTGTAATTAATACAAATATTTGTAACCCTATTTACCGAAGTAAAATCAACCGCCTGAATATTAAAACTCTCGCAGGAACCTATCCATGCGAAACTAAAGTAACTGTTGACCCATTTATAGAATTTGACGCTAAAGAAAATTTTTAGTTCTTGGAAATAGAATTCCATGATAAATATGATGGATGATGAAATACAGGAAACGAAATTCCACTCTTCTTCAGCGCAGATGAGGAAAGAGAATATCAAATCCCCGTCTGTTCGAACCAAATCGGTTCGAGTATATTTTGGTTTTACCGATTACTTGAAAAAGAAAACATCCTGAAAACAAAGCATCCAATTTTTAGGAAAATTAAATCTAATTTGATTACTCTTAATCAAAAAACAGGTACACAACCTAACAAAGCCATGTATTGTCATCTACATAACACATTGCACAAATACAATACAACAATATAGCCTCATTGAGCAGATCAAATTAAAATTCTTATCATATGATTGAAGCAATTAGATTCGTGCTAAAAACAATTGCTGAAAAAGAACATATGCAAAAATGCCATGCTAAAATTGAGTTCTAAAAGCAAAACAAATTCTATCTAATTACAAATTTTCCCAAAAATAGGTGCAGCATCTAACCAAAGCATGTGTTGTCATTTACCATACAATGCATGGCACAAATACAAGCAGATCAAGCAGATCAATTTGTAACTCTATCATCATTATAAGAACTATCGAACGGGAATTTCTTCTCTACGTGATAGAGATAACATTTTTTGCAAATATACAGAATTCAATTTAACACAGCAGCATGGGTTGCTTTAAATTTCTTGTTACTATGTATTTTTGTTCGTTGCTATTCATATTTTATCTCTAGTACCGTAAAATTACAGAATCACGGCCAATTATTGTGATCATCTGCTACTCCATCATTGGTGTCGTGTGCAAGCAAGGGCTATATAAACATCAGTTTGACTTGATTCGATCTTCTTTTGTTATTTAGCAGTGCAGTGATTAACTTGGCGATTTTATTCCTGTGTGTTCTTTCCTAGTGATTTTTCCTAGTGTGTATTTTATTACTAAATTAAATACTTGGTTTAATTGACAGCTAAAATAAAATATTCTTATTCTGGGTACCGACTGGATTAAGTTGTTTGTTTTAGATAGCGATTAAATTGTAGGTTTTTTTTATTGTGGGTAGCGACTGCAATAAAAAATATTACTAACAAAACACTTTATTTCTGGTCTTGACGGAAATATAGAATCTTTCTTCTGGTCTCGACTGAAGTTAAGATATATACTAACATTCACTTTAAATCGGGTCTCGACTGACTTAAAGAATATTATCTCGGGTCTCGACTGAGATAATATATTACTAACAAATAACTTTATTGCGGGTCTCGACTGTAATAAAGAGTCTTACTGCGGGTATCGACTGTAGTAAGTCAATTACTAACACAAACACTTTATTGCGGGTCTCGACTGAAATAAAGAGTCTTATAGCGGGTCTCGACTATAATAAGACAATTAATAACAACACCACTTTATTACGGGTACCGACTGTAATAAAGAGTCTTACTGCGGGTATCGACTGTAGTAAGACAATTACTAACACAAACACTTTATTGCGAGTCTCGACTGTAATAAAGATTCTTGCTGCGGGTCTCGACTGTAGTAAGAAAATCACTAACACAAAACACTTTATTGCGGGTATCGACTGTAATAAAGAGTCTTATTGCGGCTTTCGACTGTAATACGACAATTCCTAACAAATCCACTTTATTGCGGGTATCGACTGCAATAAAGAATATCCTCATCCCACACCTCAGTCAAATAAAAGGTCAAGTAAATCAGCTGCTATATGTCGATCAGGTGAGTACAAGTCAATTGCTACAGTTGTGTAAATCAAATTTATATATTAATCATTTAATAATCATTGATTTCAGCTTTTTATATTACAATATATATATATATATATCTTGCAGTTCCAAGTTTCAGTATTTATTGAACTTGAAACATTTAGTGCAGTGAATAAACAGATAAAAAACCTCTAGCTTTATACCAGTGGCATAAATTTCACTACATCTTTCATTCATTGCATGTACGCTCTGACTACGGGCAGTACACCGTCCCTCTAAAAGATTTGGATACATTCCAAAATGAAATATTTCTCGACGAGAAGGCAATCAGATGTGATCACTTAGACTCAAAAAAAGTTTTCAAGGGAAATCTCGAGGTATTCCAGTTTTCCTTTCCTACACTTTATTCTTATAAATATCCGCACCTTGATATTTGTATCTTCCTTTAACTTGTGAATATCGGCACTTAGATATTCACTTCGATGTTTAATACCGTACAATCGTGTACAATCTTCCACACATTGAAGATTAATATATAAATAAAAAGACTGAATGACTTCTGCTAAATTCAATTTATTGCCGCTTCGTACAAAGACTCGATTGGAAGTGAGTAAAAAATTTGTCGGCACAAGAACTCGTTATCAACAAAACAAAACAATAGCGGATTAGTGATACATACATATATATCTACATTTAAAGCAATTACATTTCGTTTGGTTTTTACTTGATATTTTAACATACAGGGTGGCAATTATTTTATGGATGAAATTATGGATAGGAAATTGAATTATAAAATCGATTGCAATTATTATTACAAATAAGAATAAAGAAAAAAAAAGAAATTCTGATTGTAGTTCTAAACAGACCGAGCTTCTGAAAATCGTAAAGAAGTTCGACGAAGCATTCTATACAGAAGGTGATGACCTAACCCTTACTCACGAAATAAAACACAAAATCAATACAACGAATGAAATCCCAATTCACACAAAGCTTTATCGTTATCCAGAAGTTCACCGCCTAGAAGTTCACGAACAAATCGACACTATGCTAAATCAGGGTATTATCAGACCAAGCGACTCCATATTCTGCACCCATATAGGTGGTCCCAAAAAAACAAGATGCTTCAGGAAAGCAAAAATGGCGCATCCTTATCTACTACCGGAAACTTAATAACGTCACAATTGATGACAAATATCCCATCCCAAATATGGAAGATATTTTGGATAAACTAGGTCGAGCCATGTATTTTACGACGCTTGATCTTGCCAAGGACTTCCATCAGATCGGGATAGAAAAGGAAGACATTAAAAATATAGCATTTAGTACCGATAGTGGCCACTATGAATTTGTCAGGATGCCATTCGGTTTAAAGAATGCTCCTGCCACCTTCCAGAGACTAATGAATTCCGTCTTGAAGGAATTCATCGGGAAAATTTGTTACGTCTTTTTTACAGAAAGAAACTGCAAGATCCGACCCTAAAAATTCAGCTTGATAAAAGTGAATTGCGAAACCGATGACGGCATACTTAAAAAAGGACAAACGTATAGACATTAACAATCCTGAATATAAAGAAGCTTTCAATAAATTAAAACTATTAATAATATCAGATCCAATACTGGTATATCCAGACTTCTCCAAAAGGTTCACACTAACTAAAGATGCAAGTAATTTTGCTATCGGCGCAGTGTTAAGCCAAGAAAATCATCCGGTGTCCTATGTCTCACGAACACTCAACGAACATGAGTGCAGGTACTCGACAATAGAAAAGGAGTTACTTGCAATAGTGTGGGCAGTTAAATACTTTCGCCCATATGTTTACGGCAGAAAGTTTGTTATAAGGACTGACCATAAGCCGCATAAATGGCTTCACAATCTTAAGGAACCCAATTCCAAATTGCAAAGATGGAAGATTAAATTGGAAGAATTCAATTTTGATATTGAATACCCCAATGGTAAGGAGAACAAATTCCCTGATGCATTGTCTAGAGTAGAAATACACTCAAATGAAGAAGAGATGGACGATATCCGCTCAACAGACGCAACAACTCCGAATACATTCCAATAACCGAATCGCCTCTAAACTATTATAAAACCCAGATTATCATAGAAAAGGGCTCCTCATTCAAAGTAAATTTCGAAAGAATTCACGGTCGAACCAGGAAAACATTCATACATCCGGCCCCCGATGAAGATTATTTCATTCATGTCCTAAAAGTCCACATTCCATGCAAAGGAATAGTAGCGGTTATGATTGAAGATATTAACATTTACAGTTCGTTCCAAAATGCCTACTTAAAGCATTTCTCAAAGAACAAGTTATTAAAGTTTAACAAATGCTCCTTCATGCTTGAGGGTATTAAAGACCGGCATAAACTCCAGGAGCAAATATTGGATCAACACAATAAAACAAACCACAGGAGGATTGACGATGTATACCTCGAGTTAAAGAGCAAATTTTACTTCCCAAAGCTCAAGCAAGAAATACAAAAAATAATAAATAACTGTCACATTTGTAACACCGCCAAATACGAAAGGCACCCTCTTAAACTCCCGTTTAAAACTACGGAAACCCCAAGTAGACCTCTAGACATAGTCCATATGGACATATGGTTTAAAAGTAAGGGAAATCCATACTTAGCAATCATTGATAAATTTACGAAACACGCGCAAATTATACCCTTAAAATCTACGAGTTGGTGAGACTAAAAAAATGCTGCCATGCAATATATCGCTTCATTTGGGAAACCAAAAAAGATCATCACAGACCAAGAAAAGGGATTTAATAGCTTAAACTTTTTAAATTTTCTGAAAAGCGAAGGGATAGACATCCACTTCACTACCCCGAATAACCATACTAGTAACGCTGATATAGAGCGATTTCACAACACACTCAACGAACAATTGAGGATCTTGAGCGTTATCGAAAAAGAACAAGGACCACCATTAGACGAGGAACCGATAATCAAAAGCCTAAAAGTCTATAACGAAACGACTCATTCTGCTACTGGCAAAAGACCCATAGATTTCCTAAACAGAAAAATCATCCCTGAGGGATACTCCTCAATATGCCAAATGCTTCTTAGAAAAAAGGAGAAAACAATAAAAAGACGTAACTTTGGAAGATGCCAAGACAAACCTTCGGATTTTCTTAAACTTAGCCGAGTTACGAAACTTCAACCCTATCATGAAAAAGTCAATATTAGAGAATCAGAAGAATAACAATTTAAAATTAATAAAGAAACCGTACCTCGCTACATTAATCAATTCAAAAGAAAGCTAAAATACCAAAACTAACATAACCCTCCTTTTAGGAATCATTTTTCTCTTACTCAGATTGATATTACCTTATACCTCCGCACAAAAAAAAAAAATTTAAACGACAAAGTTTCGATCAATAAACAAATTTCAGACCAGATAGAGAACGTGACAAAACACATTAACGTAGTGCAGGAAAAGGTAACCGCCAAAATAAAATAATTTGAAAACCGTGTTGACATAGTTGATCAGGAATTGCAATTCTTTATAACCACAACCGAAATCAATGAGAACATCAATATTCTATCAAAACAAATCTCAAACATTAAGGAAATAATATTGGCAAGTAAGTTAAAAATTTTACCTAGAGATATTTTTACAGACGAAGAAGTGAGAGATAATAATATTACCATAGAAATTTTACCTTACGTGAAAAACTGTGTTTTGTTTAAAGAAGAAGTAATCGTTTTTGTGTTATCAATACCAAACTTTGTAAAAGGTCCATACTATAGAACAGTTATTAAAAAGATTCCTAATAAAAATGATTCATTGGAATTATGTACTAATGTAGATAAGGTTACAAACTGTTTTCATAAATGTAGATAAATAACATTTTTAAAAAAAGGAACTTGTCTCATACCAGGACCAGTGTATCTCGAATTTATTAACGACTAAGGTTATGAAATGCAATTACTGTAGAAATGTGACGGAAGGCATCGAAGCAGTATCGGAAAACGTGGTAATTACAAAAAACCTAATGAAGACTCTATTAGTAAACGATTGTGGAGAACATCTGGGAATTAAGATAAAAGGAAACAATCTCATTAAGTTTGCAAATTGCAGAATATCAATCGGAAGATTCCAACAGCAGAATACGGAAGTAGAATATCGCAACCAAGTCTTACCAAACGTGGAGAGGAACATTAGCATCGAACAAATCGAAAACGAATTTAACTTGCAGAAGCTTTATTTCAAACACATCAATAACACGAACCATCTGGAGGAGATCAAACTCAACAATAATCAAAGATGGCACGTAAACCTAACCACAAATCTTACCATAGCCTCCTTGGTACTTACCATCGGCCTATACTTATTAACACGCTGTAAAAAGGCACAAAAAGAGGTACAAATTCAATTAAAAGATGGTCGCCCGGAGTCGACACTTGAGGAGGAAGAAGTTATATCACCACACGAAAACCCTTCGCCGTTCAGCTAAAATCCTCAACTTATAAAAATATTCCCACAAAACAACGCTTACCTCAGCATAAAGTTAGCTGGCCTCACACCGCAGCACGGGAAGTTCCCAGAGTCTCGACAGAAATTCCTAAAACTCACGTTGCACGATCACGTTTCCCTAAATACAGAAGAAGCTTGATTAAAGCTTAGGTAAAGCCAGAGAGGCAGTCTTTCGTCGGCGATAAACATAATTTAGTCAGTAGTACGCAGATAGTAGTTGGTATTAAAATTAAATTGGAATTAAATAAAAACAAATTGTGTCAAGTGCACTTCTGAGTGTTTTATTGTTTTGAATTTTACGTTTCATTCTTTTTTTTCATTTATAACCGCGTTTGAATTATTAGCTATATATATGAGACCGCTCTTTCTGCTGTGTTTTTCTATGGACGTAGTCATTCCATATGATTCATATCAGTGGTTTTACATAAGAACGCTGCAAATATTTTAGAATTTTAGGAGTAAAGACTACGTTCGGGCTCTGATGGGGTAGTGAGGGATTCTGTTTCGTGGCTTGGGAAGTGTTTCTTGAAGGCTTTGGATCACCCAAAGTAGGGGTCCCAAACTCAAATTCTGAGAAAAACCTATTCACATGCATCAAATGCATACAATAATATTCATTGAAATAAATTTTAGTTTTATAAATTTTGGAATAAATTTTTTTTTTTTGGATTTGAATTATATAAATAAAAAAAAACCTTGATCCCCCACTGTCGCAAAGGACTAAAACGTAACTTGTTTCCCAGATTTTTGTGTAGAAAAAAATTGGTGGTTAGTGATATGGATTTCAGACATTTTAAACAACTTCCAAAACGCAGAATATAATTATGTACGAAAGCAATAGACAGAAATTGGGGGTGGAATTGATTTTCCTACTACCAGATTGCTTTTTTTTTTATTGAAATAACATTTATTTTTATGCAGGGACGACATATTAACGCTCCCCCAAATGTTTCATCCTAGATGCGCCGCCATATAAGTACTCTTTGATTTCAGCTAGGTAATAGAAAAAAAAACTATTCAAATTTGATTAATAATAACTAGGTAGTGAACACTGAAAATCGCAGCAAAACTGAAACGTTAATGCACGCACAACTATCAAAACATGACTGAAAATCTTTCATTCGAAAGAATCTCGTACAAAGGCAACAGATCAGTATTTTTGCATAAAAAACATATTTAATTAGGACTGCGTTTCGTAATCTTATCAAATCAGTACAACTGCGGCGCTTCTTCGCAGCTTCCGTTGGAAGCATTTGTAATATTTCCCCCTGGGATACGGCAACTGTCCCAAAAGATGCAGGGAAACCTTAATTTCTTTATTAGAGCTTAACTGAATTTTTTCTTTACAATTCGTATTCACTATTGGTGGTTAGCAGATTGCTTGCTTGGGTTCTATTGGTGGTACACGTCGACCGTTCGCCAGCCTACAATGGATTTTAGAAATTCATTAAAAAATTTCTGTAGAAGATATATAGGTACGCTAATATTCGACATGCCGCTAGAAATTTGTAAACAAATGTGAGATGTAATTTATACTGAGGGACGAAAATATTGCGATAAGTATAATTTTGCTATCATCGTTGGCGGGTGAATAAATTCTATATTTATACTTAACAGAACCTTATTATCATTGAGTCTTTTTCGAATGTAAACTATTCGACCACTTGTCCTTGAGCATAATAACGTAGAACAATCGCAGAGAATTTTGCTCGTGCAGGATTGACCTTTTTTGTCCTGCATTCTCTCATATATGCACAACGTACATACTATACAATTATTATGGTTGTTTTCGACACAGATCTTTTCAGCTGACATACAACGGCTGTAGGTGGAGATAAAGTATGTACTTGGCTACTACTGAGAAGCAAGATGAAGCAATTTTTCTGTACCTGGAGGTAAAATATGTGTGGTTGTCCGTTTAACAGAGTCTTTCGACAATTTTTCCAACAGAACTTTCGTTTTGGATTTGATAGCTCTAGTACCAAAAAGAAGGCGACCTCCACATATTACTCTCAAATAGCCCTTTCAAACATTGGACACAATTTGTGAATTTAAGTTTGGTTCCAAAATGGATTCTTCTATTGTATGTACATACTTGTACCGTAAAAGAAAAAGATTATTTGGAAAGTGGTTCCGTATATTATGATATGAATATACATGAGAATTGCACCGAAGGATAACGCCAATTTATTGTAGCGCCCGCAGGCAAGCTTAGAGTATATTATGCGAAAGACTGACATTGGAAGGCAATGGATCGCTGTGCAGCTGCATGGAGAAACTTTGTGTACAGAACTGTACGAGCGAGTGGGATGAGAAGGGCTCTAACATACTAGTATACATACTCACATATATTTTACTATTTTATGTTAGTCTGAAAACCACTCCGTTGTTGTCAAGACGATGGGTTCTAGTTTTTAAACTCCTTAAGACGTTGCTGCGGAGATATTGCCCATGGAGAATAGAATGCGAAAAGCATTTCTGCTCAATTGTTGTAAAATATTCTAAAGTTTTGCTTTTAGGTTAGGAAAGTTGGTTTTGAGGAAAACTAACAACGCCATGTTATAGGAAGAAACAAGAAGTCCCCTGTAATTTATATGGATAGCGTCGGTCTACTCTGCAGCAAACATATCAAGTTTGAAGACAGCGGAATAAATTCCTTTATCTATACTTTAGAAAGTCTCAAGTGATTGTTTTGGTTTGCTTTTTGTTTTGAAAGCAATTACATTGAAGGTAGCTTTAGTAATATGTGGATTCATCCTTTTGTGATTCCATAAGCTATGCTCGGCACTAATTGATTTAGCAGACGTGTTATAGTATTATTATCAATTATTGTAACGAAATGGCGCATAAAGTGTGCAAGGCCTTGTAAAACGTAAGCAATGGTTTATTTCCTTAGATAACAAGGGCTCTATGAAAGTCACGTGAATTTTCATTTACCACAAGAGCATACATGAACTTATGGGTAAATGACGCCACTTTTGCTCGAACTTGTACCTTGCCTGTTTAAACTGTCCTCATTAGTACTGACTTTTCTAATTGTAAAAATTCTGTTTCGTACAGCGTGAACATATTTTCATAAGTACTTACATATTTATTAGTAATGAAAATGTGTAATTCAAAATAATGTTAGTTTGTAATTCTGGATTTTTCCGTTACCAAGACAACAACAGGAAAACAGTTCGTGTAATAATTATTTCAATAAATTCTTATGTTTCAAAGACTATAGTAGATATATGGAATTTAATTACAAATATTCTTTTCGCTTTAATATTGCTCTTTCTTCTCTACAGAACCTAGGTGACAACAATAATCCCTTAATTCTCAACCATCAATTCTGCGACAACTCCGAAGTGATTTATAGGAGCTATATATAGAGCATAAGTCATTCAACTGCAATTTTTGTGCCAGACGTGATAGAAGAACCTTTAAGTCAACCTTGCCTACATTGACCGGTACTACTGCATCGTCTCCCATACCAGTGTCTAACAGAATTGACAGTGAGAAGAACCATATCAAGAATTGAAATAAAAAGAATTTCAAAAGCAAACAAGTTTCAAGAAAGAAATCATTTAAGATGGCAACGTTATCAAGAGCGAGTACAAAAGTTCATCACAAGTTGATTCCAAAAAGTAAGTCACTCAAGAAATATAAGGTCGGACTTTTAGTTAATAAAATTATTATTTAGGGATTTGTTTATTAATTTTTTTTGTTTTCGTAATAGATACATTTTATGTAATCACACTCTCCATAAATAAATTTCAAGGGTTAGAAAGATTTGTTTAACATCCTATTTGTCATGTTTGACCTGTGTTTGGGATGGTCAATCTGCGGGTTAATCGAATTAGCGATAGAGAAAACCCTTTAGGCCTACTTCTCATTTACTCCTCCTCCAGGTTTACGTGCTCTTTCGGTGAATGTTGTACCTTTTTAGAAAAGTTGTCCTGATCTCTGGTTCCTCTATCCGCATTCCAGTCTCAGAACAAAACTAAATTCCTTTATTTTACTAGTGGTCTTGAGAAATTGTTCTTGTAAGTGACATAGTTTTTGACCCTCCCCACTTTAAAAAATTAAAAAAGTAAATATTAATTTTCACGCTTTCCGGTAGTGAAAACTAAAAACTGAAGAAGCTTCTTACAAAACTCTCCGTAGATGTTTCGTAATATTCCCATTAAGAAGTCTATACCATACGTTTTGTTGCTGTCAGAATTACCGCCTTTCATATCTCATTCATTAGCACACGCAGAATTTGGCAACTAGTTGGCAAATTTGATTATTAACCTTAATTTATTATAATACTGTCATAATGGCGAAGAAGGCAATTAGTAATTAGGTCGCCACTTACGCCGATTTTCGCCTCCATCGAAATATCGGAAAAAGTATTTTATCTTATTATTAAATATTATATACAATTATTAAAGAGTACGTTCAATTTATTACTATGTCAACACTCTCTAGCTTCGGCAAATACAATAAATCAAGAAAATGAACGACTGCAACTAAACTTTTATTAGGTAAACTATTAGCCGGCTATCACAGGGTTCTTTTAGGCAGAGGACCAAACTAGTTTGGAAAATTTGCAAGCGTTTCGTGATAACCATGTAAAAGTAGCAACCAATGGGCTCTAATTATCCGGAGGAAAAATCAGTAATTTTGACCGGTTTGGTCTCCGCCTAAACGCGCCTACAGTCCAACACAGTCCACTAAAATCATTTTTCAATTATGGGGAGTGAGTATCAAGATTTGCAAATTAAAACTTTTGCTGAGTACTGAATCCTTAAAGTACTTCCAGCAAAGGGGAGATTTTAGGGCTGGTAGTTTTCGCACCATTGCTAAAAATATTGACGCACCATGGTTAAATCATTCTATGTAATTATCCACCAATCAGATGTATTTGTATAGCTGACTTCCATTGAAAGCTTGCGCCCTGGCAAAGCGCTCAAGAATACATCACAAGCCATGAAACATACTCTCTCACTGCCACATGGGAGCCCTAAGGGAGTCCTAACATTCTAAAATATTTGCAGTGTTCTTATGTAAAACTGACAAAATTTTGATTTGAATAGCTCCTCCGCCCTAAACTAATATTCATACAGAAAAAATTTGTTTTGATAATCTTCAGCTTGCTTTCTTATAGTCCGAACCGAAATAAAATGTTTATACATTTCCTAACAAAATTATTTAAAACACGTAAAAAAGCTAGAATTGGTCTAACACCAATTCTTATGATACCCAAGAATTTCGTATGGTCAGTGATCTATGAAAGTTTGGTTTTTGAAGTGGTTTTTCGCATATATTTCTAGAATGGTTCGTCGGACAGAAAAAATGATTATAAACAAATTTTATAGGATTTCCTATTCTGAAGAAGCTTTTAGTACAATAAAAATGTCTAGGACTGATCGTTTTCACAATATATGTAAGAAACCTAAATTTTTATATGGAAATACAAAGAAGGGGTTGCCCGATTCATTCCATTTTTGACATTTTATTTATTATTACTATAAAAACACCATGTACCAAATATCAGCTCTCTACTGTTTTTTACGAACACGAAATCCTATGAAAAAGGTTATAGTCATTTTTTCTGTCCGACGATCCGTTCCAGAAATATTTGCGAAAAACCACTTCAAAAAACAAACAGATGGGTGACCATACGAAATTACACACGGGCATTCATCTAGGGTATCATAAGAATTGCTAGTGTGAAGGCACATTTCAGCCCAAACAGCTAGTAGAATTCATGAAAGAGCAGTCGATTTATTCTAAGAGTGCAAATCTGTCGACATTTCTACACACTCCTTTTCATTTATCACTTAAGTTTTCAATTGTTACCAGTTTTTTTTTGCATTCATCTAATTTTTCTGTGCATTCTGCGACCTTCGTTACTACATTTTGAATGAAGTCAAGTAATTTTGGCTTCACTCATATACCTACACAAATTTTACATGATAATCGCATTCCTCTGCTTCTTATATTTCTTAAGAGGTGTACAAGTTACTACAAAATATTAAAATATGCAATAAGAAAAGACGATGTGTAATGTGCTCAGATCAGTAAGTTTTTTTGCATAAATTCGTTTAAACATAGGAGCGAGCGAACGACATCTCCACTAACTCTGGATCTGTGCCGTTCCTTTCTTGTATGGACCCGTTCAGAATGGACCCGTTCGTTCCGGACCGACCCATATCTACTACAAAGCGATAATTCGATTTAGTGCTTTTGCGAAACTAAAGCCTTGCAAGAGAGTTATGTATAAAATTTCAGCAATCTTTTGCGAAAGCACTTTTATTCTCACGTCTCCAAATATGTATACATGTTAACAATATACATAGATCCACAGATTTTGTAAAAAAACCAATTCAAAAAATCTCAGCCTCTATCTCTACGTCTTTTCAAGCAGTATCAAATCATTCAGTAAAAGACAACATTTTTGGTTGGCAGTCCTGCCAAGGAGTTATCCGATTGGAGCTTAGATCTAAAATTTTTATAAACAACCAATATACGAAATTTCACCTCTTTAAATCAATTTCAAATTTATCTCTATTAGAATATTTTCTGGGATCTGTGAAAAAACCCAATGAAATATTAAAATCTTTTTTGTCGGCCGATTTTTTTTGTCGGTTCGTCTTTTTAGTCGAAATTGACTAATAAATGACTGAGAAAAGAACCAAGAATTAATTTCTTCAATTTGAAGCATACTATTAAACAGCGAAGGCAATTAAGGAGACCATTTTACGATCATACTACTTTCAAAGTAATAAGTCAAACAGGCTATTAACATTAGCCCCATTGCCATCAGCTTATGCTACAGCGTTTTTGAATATACGAGTAGTATAGCCTGCTTTAATGCCATGTACCTTATTTCGTTAATCAAAGATATATTTATTCTTTTGTACGATTATGCCCAGATTTTAACCAAAAGTTAACACCGCCCCCCCCCCCCCCCACCGCCCACTCCATCATTTCCAACATTCCTCTGTCCTACAACTAACAAGAGATTCTCTTCAATCTAATATCTTGTTTGATTTACCTTAATATTTTTAAATCTCTCCTCTCCCATTTCACAGGCAGAAAAAATTTAAATCTTTTATGTCTAACCGCAGAATTTTTTCGACAAATATTCGAAATTCGTATAAAATTCGGAGCCCACACACAGAAAATTTATACAAAATCCAACTAAAGCATATGGCACCAGAAAAAACCAACCGAAAGAAGAAGCGTAGTCTGAAGTAGATCTATTAAGGTACATACATACATTTGAGCATCGTCAGAAAACAAAAAAAGGATTTTAACACGTCTTGGAATGCGGAATCTTGAACATGTAAAATAAAGAGCAATGTTCCTACAATAGAACCTTGTGGAACTCCAGATAGCATACAAAAACTGAGAATTAACAGAAAGTACTGAAAATTATATAAATGACACCTGTCCAAAACTTTATTTAGACAAGTAAAACGAAAATTTTGTTATTATTGACAAGCTTTCATTAATTTCGAACCTCACATAGAAGTTATTCAGTTTCACCAAATTCGGAGTACAAATTTATAAATTTTATAAATAGTTTGTAATCTAAATTTCAAACAGACGGATATAAAGCTAGTTTCACTAACATAGTTTAATTGAAAAATATGGCTGAAATTCTAAATTTCATAAAGCCGAATTGAGAGGATAACGTGAGCCTCTACACTAGAACTAAATTTTTACTAACTACTCTTTATATCTACGATAACTTCATCTTAAGTAAAAAAACAAAATTGCACAGCAAGACTTAGAGCACAAATCTATAAGAGATAATCACTCGAGCATTAATAAGAGCCCCTTCACGCCAAATTCTGACAAATGCATCCTATCGATGATGAGGTTTTGAGAACACACACTAGGGATGGTATAGCACACACTTTAACAAAGCATATTACTAAACCACCACAATTCAACAATTACGATAGGCATATCAACAAATCACTGAAAATAACAAGAAACTTTCTAAACGAAAACAAAGACGCATTAATTGTAAAAAGCGATAAAGTTAACCGAACTCTAATAATAGATAAGCATCAATATAACAACAAAACGCTCAAAGCCGGATCATCCAATTAGACCGATCGTCACTACACGAGAAACACCATCCATTTGGCGGGGTTCCTAAACTCAATACTAGCACAAGTTCGAGATACAACCAAACACAACGTAGCCAACTCTTACATCTTCAAAGAATTTGTTAAAAATATTAACATCCAGCCTAATAACGGCCTCATCTCTTTAGATGTAACACAATTATACACAAATATTCCGCCTTGAAGCAGCAGACCAGACTATCACAATGCATTTTTACAAAAGCTCTGAAATTCTTCATCCATGATAACAAGTTTTTTCTATACGAAGACACATTTTATAAACAAAAGCATGGACTAGCTACTATACAGCCTATCGAGCATTCTAGCTGAGATTGTCTTGGAGGACCAAATCATCGTGGACATAATCCGGTATTCATTAAAAAATATGTAGATGACCTTATTACAGTGTTGCCAGCATATACCATAGATGAAACTTTAAAAATTTTGAACATCCACGTATCAAATTGACTATGGAAAAAGAAGATCATATCTCTAATAGGATTCTTTTCCTAGATTTAAGACTACGCAGGGATGGTAATAAAATTATAACTGACTGGCACATGAAACCATTAGAGTCGGGGCGACTAACTATTTCTCAGCTCACCCTTATAAGATGAAATTCAATGTTGCTCTTTCTTTCTCAAAAAAGATGATCACACTTAGTGGCCAACAATTTCAGAAAACAAAATATGACAAAATACACACAATACTAGCTTCAAATCATTACCCCACACATATAACCTGTAAAATTATCAAAAATATAATATATTCACTAAACAACAACGGAATAGAGAACCGCGAAGATAATCAGGCTACCAGATATAAAAAACTAACACATGTATGTACCACCAATAAGCGATAAAGTCATCCCTTTTCTGAAAAATAACAAAAATTTCAACAATTCCCTCGGAGTACAACCACAAAACAAACTGAGACAAATAGTATACATAGACAACAAAACCAAGATTGAAAAACCTACATTAGGTGCAATATATGAGATAAAATGCAACATTGCCAATTGCAATAAGATCTGCATCGAGGAAGCGGGAAGAGACATTAAAATACGAATGCGGGAGCATAAAAACGACTTCAACCGAGCATCCGTACTTACCATAAACGACAATGGGCCCAAAGACAGGAACGCAACTATAATACGACATGCTTTACACACGCTATCAAAAATAGACATAATTTCAACTACGATAACCAAACCAATCTTCTTAAAGAACCTTTTTTCGACCATACGAAGAAACATAGAAGCTGGGCAAATAAGCCCAACATCGCAAATTTCAAAGTAGAAACACAACACATTAACTCTCAATAAAAAAGTATAATAGACATTCATAAACAATACAGTAACTCTCATTTCCCATAACTCTAAGAAATAGTGCAATCCAGTTTTTATTAATTTATTACTTACATATTAAATTTGTCCTTTTCGTATTATTTAATATAAGTGATTGTTCAGTTTTCTCTTTGTATTTTTTTTTCTAATTGTAAAATTAAGTTGACGACAAAAGGCTATAGATTGCCTTGACACAACAACTACTTTTGTAAAAAAAAAAAATTAAAAGTAAACACAGCTGGACAATACGTAAGTTGTTAAGAAAGCTAATTAAAAGGTGTTTCACCGTTAATCTTAAATTGTCCTTTCAGTTAAGTACGTATTTCTAAAAGCTAACATATAGACACCCATAGCCTTCACATTTCAATTACCTAAAGCCATCATTAATTAAATTGTTGATAAGCTATGCAAAAATGGAGCGCGTAAACGTAACTACACTGTAAAAAATATTAGGACTATTCCCTAAATTTAGGACACGTTTTTCCCTAAAAATAAATGTAATTTTTTCTGATTGAAAGTGAAAATCAGTTTAATTTCTCCAAATCAATGGGAATATTCACTGAATTTAGGTATTTGGCACTAGGAAACCTATAAAGTACGTAAAATTCTCAAAATGTTAGCTCTTTTGGATATGGGGAAGAGAACATTCAATAAATTAGGTATTATGCTGCATATTTAATGGAAACGTTTATATAATTCACACATTGTTTTTGAAAACAAGTCATATATTGCTTTCAATATTTTGTTTAAGCGTGCCCAGTACACCAATATAACTTCCATACTACTTAGTACACCATTATAACTTCCATACTACTTAGTAGTATGGACCATAAGAAGTGAGCTATTCAGCTCATTCTTATGTTTTTTTAAAGTGGGTGGTCTTCTATCACCTTCACCTATGGTGGAGAGTGGTGCGGTGCTATCACCTATTCCCTACATTTTAGGGAATATTCTCTAAATTTTAGGGAATAGTCCCTACAAAAAAAAAACAACAATTTAAAATTCCCTGTATTTTAGGGAATGCTCCCTATATTTAGGGAATATTCCCTAAAATGTAGGGGAAAAATAAAAATAAAATATGAAAATTCCCTACATTGTAGGCAATATTCCCTAAATTTTATGGGGATAAAACCAAAATTCCCTACATTTGAGGGAGCAAAACCTACCTAAATTTTAGAGATAAAAACCTAATCTTAAACCTAATAATATCGACAAATGCCTAACCTGTGTGGCACAAATTGTTGCCACTCACTGTAGGGAATTATTTTGTATTGTGTAGTTAACTAAAGTCCTTGAAATCGATTTCTGAGTCATCACAAACGTGCATTTCCCTTTTAACCTTCCGGAAGTGGCGCGCGGTCTATGAGTCCGCACCATATCAGTCAACATGCCTTTCCATTTTACTAAATCTGCCATGCTATCATGCTCTATGTTACAAGCGGAATGATAGTACATATATCAAATATAATAAACAAATGGGAAAAATTGGAAAAACTTCCTCATAAACGACCAATTCGAACATCACAAAGCTATTACATATGGCGCAATAGAAATTAAGCTTAATAATTTTCATTTAAAATAAAGTTTTACATTATGCACAAATTTGTACACGCTTCCGCCGACACTTTTTAAAATTTGCATACGTATTGCTTTAAATTTTCCAAAAGCCAAGAAGTAAACTATATTTTCTCGATTTCTATCTTGACTTTAAAAACAACAGCAATAATAATAGCCATAACAAGCGAACACCAAGAAACCCTTCACTTCGAGTGTCCTTAATAGCATGTTCACTTAAGTTCCGTTCGCCTTTGTGTGTATTTCTGCTGCTACATTGCATTTCTTTACATGATGTTCGGAACTGGAAGGATCCAAATTGCGAGATAGCTATGTAAAGAAAGTGCAAGGCCCCAGACGGCCTCGTGTAATTGCCATGGTAATAGTCTACAATTAGAGGTTGCACTAATTGACTTTGAGAAAGGGGTCTGAAATTGTATGTAACCACGCAATTATGTTACACCCACAATTACGGCTATTATAAAAGGAATCTGAAATATTTGACATGCCTTGATAGGCATCTTCAAATTTCTAGTGATATGTACTTATGACTTTAAGCTATAAATATAACTTGGATAAAACTATCTCATTTTACTTATCTTAACTGATTGTAAATGTGAAATGGTATCCCATTACGCTACATACATATGTAAATTGCTAATGACTACCTTCGTTAAATCAGAATTTTGTTTAAAACGTGAAAAAGAATTCTTTTGTTTTCTAGGAAATATGTACCTTAGAACATACCTAATATGTGTAGAACAAATAATAACCGCCGATTTAATTGACAAAGCCCCATGGCGGGAAGCTTTTTGAGGTCTTTTTGAAGTGAAAAATAAATGAAGGAGATAACATCTATTTCAATTTTTTTCGATGTTGCATTAAAGGGAGAAAATATTCAAACGTCCTCAAATAATCTTAACGTCATCTAATATTGGCGTAATGAAATTACTTTGTTCAGAAATAAGCCAAACTTGTCTCCACTAAGGCTTTCTGAAGAAGAAATTCTCTAGGTGCGATTACACTGAAAGTAGCTTGCTTCGCATCCATATTGTTATTTTGAAAGTTTTGCACAAATAAAGCTATTATCTCAAACAACCTCATACTGAGTTTATCCTCAAACAGCAAAAGTAGGATCTATATATTTCGGCTAAAATGAAAGCGAGCTATACCCACATCTACTTATTAGCACAGTATATATATACGGCAGTCAATTTAGAATAAATGATTCTCCAATTAGTAACAGTTGTGACTACCTTTGTTTCAAGTAGGGATGACTTATGTTTAATTAAACCGCAATACAGTAATGGAAATATGAAATTCTGATACTTTATTATAACAGTGTTCTCGTTTAAAAATTAAGTTATACAGTTTCCTGTCAATCGGGAACGGTAACAACTCAAATAAGGTATGAATTTTTGTTGAATAGAAATTTCGGTGCAATTAAGGTTTATTGTTTAATTTAAGGATTTTGTTTGAAGCTCTGGTAATCCTCAAGAAAAATCACCATAAGACAAACGATCAAATTCTTCTATGCTCACGAAGCAGTTTCTTCATTGCCTTAATCAGATGTCCACTGTATTTCTGATTTTTTCCTACCACTTAGTTTTTTTTTCAACTTTTATAGCTTCTTCTTTTTTATATTACTTACTACCTACTAACTACTGATTGCGAAAATGCTTCCTTGGTTGGTTTAGGATGGTCCTGGGAGTGTTGTCACAAAAATGCGGCATCTCAGGGCCAAAACAAAGGGGTGAAATATAATAAAAACACCCCCGAACGCGTGATAATCAATTTGCCATGCATGTGGACCGGAAGTGGTGAAATTTTTAAAAAAATGTAAAAATGCCATTTTATTTAAAATATTATTATAAATAAAAAAGTCCATGGTGACCAACCCCTATCTCGTAAGGGCGCGACAGGGAAAGCGAAAGAAGCTAAGGGTGCACACATCGCTATATCCACTAACATGTGTCCGATTATTTCAACCATGTAACATTTTGGTTCAGGAGCTAGCAACCAAGAGAAGCGTGAACGTTTCGTTGATCGAACAGAAAAAACGGGTGGAGGGAAGAAAGTTATCGGATTATATGTTGCACAATATTTGCGTTCATGTTTTACTGTCGTGACGTATTTGGAACATTTTTGATTTTTTCTTAGAAATTTTGGTTGGTTGTGCAAAGCGAAAAGAGGGATCAAAATTGTGGTTGAGCTTGAGTGTGAAAGAGAAAGAGATACATATGATGCGGGCGATTTTTCCTTAGAATTTTTTGTTGTTAGCTTATTATGTTTGCAGTTTTGCACATTTAATGTAGTTTAAGTTGTACGCGATAGTTTTTTTCGAGTTAATAAATAATTTTAAATTAAAAAAAAAAAAAATTAAAAATTAATAGGTATATTCAATTGGTATTATTGTGATTAAATGTGTGCATTTAGAAATTAAGTTTTACAGTTTACTTGTTGTTATTAGTGGATAATGGGTGTTCCACGAATAGTTGCCAACCGCCCAGCTATGGACAGGTCTCAGTTAGACAAGCAATATTGTAATGCAAAGAAGCGGTGGCTGGTAAGGGGAAGAAGTTAGTCCTTATAGCTCGGGTGAAAGCTGTATTCTTCAAATTTTATGAATAAATATAACTACTGAACAAAACACCCTAATAAGAATACTTTTATCTCAGATGATAGTAAACCGTTCAGACTTTCCAATATCTAACCACCTATCTAAATCTGCTTCGACTACAATTAGAATAATTTTGAACGATTTTCCCGCCAAAATACTTTCTTGCAGTATCTGGAAATCTCAGAGTATTACAGGTCAATTCTTCCTCACATGTACCTATAGTTTCTACGGGGGATGTGGTTGAAAATTTATTGGAACTCTTGGACGGTTTAATCTGAGCTGAAAGGCATAATAATAGGATATATTGTTCAGTACTTATAGTGTGATTGATTCATAACATTTGAAGGTGTTAGGTATATTCTCATATGCCTAATGAGTTACTTCTAGAGTGTCTCATAAGAACATTCCTGGGGAGGTCTTCAGTTGTTATTCGTCTGTATAGAATTTCACAGTAGTTTAGTCTTGCTCCCTTGTTGTTAAATTGGAGTAGCTTGAATAAGCTTAGCTCCCTTGTTGTTAAATTGGAGTAGCTTGAATAAGCTTAGCTCCCTTGTTGTTATATTGGAGTAGCTTGAATAGGCTTAGCTCCCTTGTTGTTGTTATGGAGTAGCTTGAATAAGCTTAGCTCCCTTGTTGAATAAAAACACTGGCTTCTGTTGGTACTTCACTTGTTAATTTACGACTTTCGACTACTTACTACTGACTACCGACTACTGTGTGCTTACTACTGACTAGCCTACTACTGTGTGCTTACTACTGACTGCCTACTACTGTGTGCTTACTACTGACTGCCTACTACTCTAGAAATACAATTATATTTATACAAATTGTTCACTTACTATTTCTATTTCCTGATGGCACTCGCAACAATTTCCGCATTTTAACATCTTCCGCAAAATTCTTTTCATTTTGCTATTATTACATATATATTTTTATTTCCGCAAAGCTTTTTTAGCTTTGCCATTGCTACATATATACACATGAATGTCAATTATGATTAAGCGGTTGCCGCTTGTTATTATGACATCATTAATGTGAACCATTCATGTTCTACCGCTGGCGCAAGGTTATCATTTTGCAACGTGAGAACTTTTGCGCGCAGGGGTATTATGCTTGATTTACTTTCAACTGATTAAGCAAGTGACGTAGGTCAGTAATGAATGGTTTTTAGCATGTAGGTATGTTTGTATATGCATTTATAGGAAATACAATTCTGCTTGCAATGGAAATGATGTAGGTATGTATGTATATACCTGTTTACATTTCTTTATTGCTAGAACTTGTAATTCCGCATGAAGCAAGCATGCCATATGTATGTATGTACAATTGTGTCTCGTTTATAGAGAATGAGTTGCATCTCGTTTATGCATGTAACAAATTTCCCCTTTTTTAAAAAACATGTATTATTCTTGGAAGAGGAATAATGCATTAGAACAGGGTTCAATCGTCTGATAATTTCGACAAATAAGCATTTGATGTTTTAATTTGTATGGATATACATGCTGCCGAGTGCGAGTATAAGTAATATTACATTTCTTGACTTATCTCATGATTAATTAATTACAAATATGTTTGTTGTTTTTTAGTTTTTTCAGTATTACTTACTTATTTTTATTCCTAACATATGTACCTAATGTATATATATGTATGTATATTTTATATTTCTTCTCTTTTTTTTGTTAATAATTTAAATTCTAGATACATATGTCTTTTTGACTTTTATATATGTGTGTGTTCTCTTTTCTTTTTAATTAAAAAATTTTTTATGTGTTTGTACATATGTTTTCTGTAATAAAATTTTCTTTTCTCCATTTATAATAATATATGTGTATACAAATGTTTTCATTACTTTCAAAAATTTTTATATCTTCTTTCTTAGTTAAAAAGAAATTATTTATATTTGTTGATACATATTTTTTTCTTTTTATTTACAAACTTCTTATATGTGTTTATACATATTCTTTCCTTCTTACATGCGTTTTCACTTTCACATGTTATATCTTAGATTTATCTATAAATAGGTATGCTATTTTTAATTCTACTACATATACATATGTGTTTAAACATATTCTACTATCCACATTTTTCGATCTTGTTTTTATTTTATTCTTTTTATCATTAAAACAGTTAAACTACCTGTAGATGACGGGTACGTGTAATTGGATTCTGCTCAACATGAATTAATGATGTTGGAAGTGGAGGTGGTGGAGGAGGTGATCTTGCCTTTGAACTTAGTTGGTTATTTGCCTGTGTAGGCTGGGTAGCGCGATGTTTAATTGCAAGGAGCTACACTACTTTAAGCTGAGGGCTGGCCTTGCTGTGACCAAGGACGAGCGTGAGAAGTACGAGAAGTTGGTAAAGGATAGACTGAAGTTGTTCAAGGAAGCCAAAAGGATGAAAAAAGAAATGGTAAACTCTACGTTAAATTTTTGTAAAACGGGGCATAAAAAGAAATAAAATTAAATAACTATTCATGTAAAAAATTTTTTTTTTGTGTTAAGACCAGCCGTTATTCGTGAAATGGCTTTAATCTATTGTTATGTACGGTTACCCTTCGTTTTCCGATTTGGATAACCGTATTAACTGTGTTAAAAACTTGTACCACGGGATATGGACCTAGCCATATCTGAGACAGCTTGTGTTTTTTAGCTGGGTTTTTTAGTAGAACTTTTTCTCCCTGGTTTGAATATTACTGGACGCGCTTGCTTATCGTAATACTGTTTTGACTTTTCCTTGGCTTTCAGCAGATTTTTCCTGGCGATAGCATATGATTTCTGTAACTTGTACCTAAGAATATGATAGTAACTTTCGTGATTGTATATTGGCTCGGGCTCTCTTCTTAGATTTGTGGTACATCCGCTGTAAATCCAAACAGACAGTCCATTGGAGTGAGCTTAGTACCTTCATGTGGACTATTATTATATACGAAAGCCGCGGTTCTCAGGAATCGATCCCAAGCCTTTGGATTTTCGGATACAATAGCTCTTAGATACTCCACTAGTGGTCTGTGGGTTCGTTCAAGTGCACCGTTGGATTGGGGGTGATAAGCGGATGTTTGTAGTTTTTTAATTTTAAGAGCTTACAAACTCGTTTGAAGAGATCGCTTAAGAAATTAGAGCCCTGATCCGTTACTAATTTTTTAGGAATGCGGTAGCGAGTAATTATTTCGTCGAAAAATATTCCTGCTACCGTTTCTGCTTCACCATTTGGCATGGCGTAACAATCTACAAATTTCGTAAGATTGTCCTGGAAAGTCAGAATATACTTATTTCCCGAATGGGTTTCTTCAAGAGGACCTACGATATCCAAATATACTTTTTCGAATGGCATTAGGGGCAGTATCCGTTATGACCATTGGCATACGATATTCTGGGCTAGCCTTCATTCTTTGACATTTAGTACATTTGCGGACATATTTTCTAATCGAGCTGAGCATGTTTTTCCATTTAAACCTTCTTTTTATTCTTTTATAGGTTTTGATTACCCCTTGGTGACCACCGAATGCCAGAATCGTGGTAGTCCTTTAAAATTATTTGGATTTCCTCCGGGTCCGTGATAATTTCCGGCAATTTAACCTGGGAATCTATCAGACTATTCTTTGTAGGTAATTTGCTGTATTCAGATGCAACGTTTTCAAATTGGTTGTTCTCAGTTGAGTCAATTTCGACTGAGTCTTTTATGAAGTTCTGAGGATTCTTTTTAATTTTATGGGGATTTTTCTGAACTCTGCCTTCCATTTCTGTCTCCTTTGCTTGAGCTCTTGTAACTACATGACAATGTGCTTGTTTAAATTTTGGAAATGTCGGGGAACTAAACTCATTCTCGTCTATGTCGGAATCGGCTCGGTGATGTACCTGAGCTTCCACAATGAATGAATTGGGATTTGCTTGGCTTATCTGGGTTGGTATTCGACTAAGCGCGTCTGCATTAGTATTGTATTTTCCAGGCTTATATTCAATTTTGTAGTCAAATTCCGAGAGTTTATGATGAAACCTGACTAATCTCGATGTTGGGTCTTTCACATTGAATACGCCTTTCAGGGGTTTGTGGTCGGTGTAAACCGTGAAATTTCTACCTGCAAATAGCACCTGAAGTTTCTGGCGGCCCATACAATAGCGAGTAACTCTTTTTCTATTGTGGAGTATTTTTGTTCCGCCTTATTCAAACTTCTACTTGCATATGCTATTGGCTTGTCTTTGCCTATTTTCCCTTGGGATAAGACAGCTCCCAATGCCTCGTTACTAGCATCTGTTGTTAAATTGAAGGGTTCAGTAAAATCAGGATATGCAAGAAGAGGAGGATTCACAAGCGATTTTTTAATTTCGTCGAAAGAGTCTTGGCACTTTTGCGTCCAAGTAAATTTAACATCTTTGCGTAAAAGATTTGTTAGGGGTCTGACTATTTTTGAAAAGTTTGGAATAAACTTGCGGTAGTAGTTAGCCAACCAAGGAACGATTGAGTTTGTCTAACCGTCCGGGGTTGAGGAAAGTTTTGGACACAACTTGTTTTGTTGGGGTCTGGAAGTGCTCCTTCATTTGAGCATTTATGTCCAAGATAAATCACTTCTCTGCGAAGGAACTGGCACTTTTCGGGTTGTAATTTAAGGTTATGGCTCTAAGTCTGTCGAATACCTTAGTCAATTTCTCGTTGTGATCTTGTAAGTTTGTTCCATATATTACAATATCATCGAGGTAGACAAAGCATTCTAATCCTTGGAGACCCGTTAGAATGTAATTCATTAAGCGCTGAAAGGTCGCAGGGTGCGCCTTTCAGTCCAAATGGCATTCTCTTAAATTCATAGTGCCCATATGCGGTACTGAACGCAGTTTTGGGTCTATCCCTTGGATCAACAAGTACTTGATGATATCCACTTGCAAGGTCAAGTGTAGTGAAATATCGCGAATGCCCAAGTTGATCCAGTATATCCTCTATCCTGGGTAATGGAAAAGCATCCCCTATAGATTTCTCGTTAATTTTACGGAAATCTACTACTACTCGCCAACGTTTATTGCCGTCCGGTCCAGCTTTCTTGGGGACTACGAGCAATGGAGAGTTCCACGGGCTTTTACTTAATTGGATTATGTCATTGTCCAACATTTCCTTAATTTGCTCATTTATGACTGCCCGATGCGTTTCTGGGAGTCTATACATTTTCTGGTTTATTGGTGGTTGATTATGTAATGTGGGAATAGTATGTTTTATACTGTTAGTGTACGTTAGTTTATCTCCCTTTAGGTAGAAAAGGTCATTGTACTTATAGCATAGCTCGAGAATTGAATTTTCTTCTTCTTGATTTAGATTTCTATCCAACAGTAATTCTTTACGTAAAGCCACTAGCCTATCTTGACTGTAATTTGAAATGTGGTTTACGTTTATTGAATGTGGATTGGAGTTGAAATTTTTCGTTTCTTTTTTGAAATTACTGCTATGTGCCTGAAGGGAAGGTGGACCACCTTCTTTCTGATAACTTTGGGAATTTTTTTCGTCCAAAGGTAACTGGAGAGATTTTATTTTGATTATACTTTTGTCTTGTGCACGTGGGTAAGGAAACTCGCCTTCTTTCTGAGAACTTTGGGAATTTATTTCGTCCAAAAATGAATAGAGGGACCTAATGTTATAATAATTAACTGGAACTAGAGTAAGCTTTAATTTTCTTAGGAATACAGGCTCTGTGTTTACGTTCAGAACAGCTAACGGTATGAAATTTCTATGAGGACTAACTAGGCAATTTGCGACAAATACTCCTTCTTGAATCTCCTGAGACAAACAGAGCATTTCCTGGTCCAATTGTACCGGTATGCTCAGTATGATTTGAGATCGAGGGGGTATTCTATGAGATCGCTGAAGTTCTACTTCATATTGCCTACCTTCATCTTCATTCAAAGTGTTTGAAATTTCTTCCATTGGAAGTAAGGAACTTTATTTGATCCTTTGGTATATCCTCTCCATCTTCTATGGATGTTTCGAGAGGTACCGTGAATTCAATAGGGTTGGTTTCCGTGCGAGGAAACCGGAGTAATCTGTTAGGCCCTTCTATATTGCAATTTTTTGCAAGAAAATCGTTACCTAATAGCCCATCGTGCGAGATTTGGGCGTTATCTTCTACAACCTGTAGATTGCACGGGATACTGCTGCTTAATAAAAAGGTGCCTTGGCAGTTACCCAATGTTCTTCCTTCTCCAAATGGAGTTTTCAAAGTGACCTTTTGTCCTGTTTCTATCCGCTTTTGTATATTTAATGCTTCCTGTTTTATTAGGCTTACTTCGGCTCCAGTGTCTACTATCAGCCGAACGGCTGTGTTTTTACTTATGTCCAATGGTAATTTTACCACTGGAACATTTTCTCTAGTTTGTTTCTTTGTTGTTTGAGTAGACCCTGAAGTAAGTTGCACTGTTCTATTTAATGTCGAGCCGGGGATTTTTCGGTCGACAGTGTGCCGTTTCCCGAATGTGTGGCCTCCCATCGTTGTTTCTGCTGGCATGTGGACACCGTATGGCTTCTTCGGCCACAAAAATCGCACATATTTTGTATGTGGTTTATTCTTTGTATCTGATTTGCAGAGCCCCACCGAGCATGGTTACTGTTTGCACCCTCGGGTGGTGCCTTAGCATTTTGTTTGCAATGTTGGACATCATGGCCCTTTATTCTGCAGTTTACACAGAAAGGAGTGTTTTTCCTTTTTAAACATTCATCATACGTGTGTCCTTTGAAGTTGCAGTAGCTGCAGGTGATTTTATTCAAAAGTACCTTTTGTTTGTCGTACTTTCTTTCCTCCAGCTGGTAAGAGGAGTTCTGGTATGGAGGTGGACTTCCTGATTGTTTTCGGGTGATACTGGTTCGATTTGAGTGCCAATTTGTTGGATTTTCATCCGTATTAAAAGACACTGATGGCACCTTTGGAGGCTCCGTTATGGGAGGTATATTGAACTCCGTTTTTATGTTGGGTTTATTTATCTCCTTTGTGTAAGGGTAGGAAGACAAATTTGCACTCTCAGGTGTAGGGTAACCATAATTGTTGGAGAAGTGCGAATTATTGGATCTTAAATAGTGGTCCATTTGAGAATAATTTGTGGGGGGGTGATTGTAGTTTGTGAGTGGCGCTACGAAGAAGAGTGTCTTGTGCACGTGGGTAAGGAAACTCGCCTTCTTTCTGAGAACTTTGGGAATTTATTTCGTCCAAAAATGAATAGAGGGACCTAATGTTATAATAATTAACTGGAACTAGAGTAAGCTTTAATTTTCTTAGGAATACAGGCTCTGTGTTTACGTTCAGAACAGCTAACGGTATGAAATTTCTATGAGGACTAACTAGGCAATTTGCGACAAATACTCCTTCTTGAATCTCCTGAGACAAACAGAGCATTTCCTGGTCCAATTGTACCGGTATGCTCAGTATGATTTGAGATCGAGGGGGTATTCTATGAGATCGCTGAAGTTCTACTTCATATTGCCTACCTTCATCTTCATTCAAAGTGTTTGAAATTTCTTCCATTGGAAGTAAGGAACTTTATTTGATCCTTTGGTATATCCTCTCCATCTTCTATGGATGTTTCGAGAGGTACCGTGAATTCAATAGGGTTGGTTTCCGTGCGAGGAAACCGGAGTAATCTGTTAGGCCCTTCTATATTGCAATTTTTTGCAAGAAAATCGTTACCTAATAGCCCATCGTGCGAGATTTGGGCGTTATCTTCTACAACCTGTAGATTGCACGGGATACTGCTGCTTAATAAAAAGGTGCCTTGGCAGTTACCCAATGTTCTTCCTTCTCCAAATGGAGTTTTCAAAGTGACCTTTTGTCCTGTTTCTATCCGCTTTTGTATATTTAATGCTTCCTGTTTTATTAGGCTTACTTCGGCTCCAGTGTCTACTATCAGCCGAACGGCTGTGTTTTTACTTATGTCCAATGGTAATTTTACCACTGGAACATTTTCTCTAGTTTGTTTCTTTGTTGTTTGAGTAGACCCTGAAGTAAGTTGCACTGTTCTATTTAATGTCGAGCCGGGGATTTTTCGGTCGACAGTGTGCCGTTTCCCGAATGTGTGGCCTCCCATCGTTGTTTCTGCTGGCATGTGGACACCGTATGGCTTCTTCGGCCACAAAAATCGCACATATTTTGTATGTGGTTTATTCTTTGTATCTGATTTGCAGAGCCCCACCGAGCATGGTTACTGTTTGCACCCTCGGGTGGTGCCTTAGCATTTTGTTTGCAATGTTGGACATCATGGCCCTTTATTCTGCAGTTTACACAGAAAGGAGTGTTTTTCCTTTTTAAACATTCATCATACGTGTGTCCTTTGAAGTTGCAGTAGCTGCAGGTGATTTTATTCAAAAGTACCTTTTGTTTGTCGTACTTTCTTTCCTCCAGCTGGTAAGAGGAGTTCTGGTATGGAGGTGGACTTCCTGATTGTTTTCGGGTGATACTGGTTCGATTTGAGTGCCAATTTGTTGGATTTTCATCCGTATTAAAAGACACTGATGGCACCTTTGGAGGCTCCGTTATGGGAGGTATATTGAACTCCGTTTTTATGTTGGGTTTATTTATCTCCTTTGTGTAAGGGTAGGAAGACAAATTTGCACTCTCAGGTGTAGGGTAACCATAATTGTTGGAGAAGTGCGAATTATTGGATCTTAAATAGTGGTCCATTTGAGAATAATTTGTGGGGGGGTGATTGTAGTTTGTGAGTGGCGCTACGAAGAAGAGACCTTGTTGTAGTCTTTCCATGTCTAGTGCCCTTTGAATGAGCTGGTCTACTGAATCTTCATTCAAGGTGAGTAAATATGCACTTAGATGCGGATTAGTTGCACCACTCTTCACAGAAGCCATTGCAAAATCCTCTATTTGTCGTTTCACCACGTTGAAATCTTCAGTACCGTATTTGTTCTGTGCTGCTTCGTTACATTGTAACAACAGGCCTTTTAACCTAGTGGTGAAGGAGTTAAAAGACTCGTGTGGATATTGCCGACAAGTAATTAGTCTGTTTATCAGCTCATGGTATGTCTCACGAGGTAAGTAATTACGATAAAGTAATTTTTCTACCTCTTCGAATGTTGTGAGTGAGCTTGAGGCGATTAGCTGGTATGCATTTCCTCTCAACCTAGTGGGGAAAATTTGCATAAAAGCTACTTTTTCTTCCGCTTCCAGACATTGTTGTACTTGCTTACAACAACCTATAAAAGTTTGTAACTCTGTGAGGATGAGGGGACTAAATTCCCCAGAGAATAAGGGCACCATTTGTGCTGTTAGCTTAACCACCTTTTCGTAATTTACTGGCATTGTGTTTGGCTGTGTGGTTTGAGATGTGTTTAGAATGGGTTTATCAGAGCCCGGGGTTGTTTCGGGTATTATGTCTGGTAAACTATGAGTTCTTATTAGAAAGTTGACCAGACTGTGTCTACGAAAACGTTTTCCTGAACGATGTTCCCGATACCAATTTGTAACTGGTGTTGTTTGGGGAGAACGTTGGTCTGTAATCGGGCTACCTGGAGGGCTTGTGTCTTCGAATGACAAGGAATTAAGTGCCGTTTCAAAGTCGGAACATGAAGAGCTTCGATTTGGTTTGGGCATGAGCCGAACTCTAATTGAGTTTCCTCCGTAAGGAGAGAGAATTGGAGACTAGGTAGTTTAACTTTTTTTTTTTTCTTTGAAGAATATTCTTTGAAATTTGTTCTATTGTTTTTTTTTTTTTTTTTTTTTTTTTTTTTTTTTTTTTTTTACAAACTCGTTAATTAACTACTATGTCTTTTGTTCTTTACTTAGCAGTCTAACAGTTTCTTGAACTTACATTTACGTAGCGTAGTTTCGGTGGAAATATCTTTTTATTTTTGCCTCAATTGTAGACTGATATTAATTCAGTCTTCTGGCCGTATCCTCTATTATAGGGTGTCGAAATTGTGGTACCAGCCCGTTTTCACTCTTACTTCCTCTGGTAACCGTGTTGATCTCTTCCAGTAAATTCTTATGCACTCGTGTAGGTTCGGGGATCAAGGTTTTTCAAGTATTTGTATTGAATAAACTTCCTTGATCCTACCGGCTGCGCCAAAATTGTTAGGTATATTCTCATATGCCTAATGAGTTACTTCTAGAGTGTCTCATAAGAACATTCCTGGGGAGGTCTTCAGTTGTTATTCGTCTGTATAGAATTTCACAGTAGTTTAGTCTTGCTCCCTTGTTGTTAAATTGGAGTAGCTTGAATAAGCTTAGCTCCCTTGTTGTTAAATTGGAGTAGCTTGAATAAGCGAAAGCTCTCTATTGATAATGTCCCCACTTGGAAAGGTTTCATGGAAGAGTTGACATTCGACTCAAGTTATACTGTCTCTCGAGTTATCTGTTTACCATTCATCAATCAGCCACCATCGAACATCGCAACAATCCATACTGCGCTGCATATGGCAATTACGAAGTGTCAAGACTTAGGTCAAAATAGGTGCATAGTTACTTTCGATTTGCCACTATATCAAAAGGCTCGGACTATGGCAGTCACTTTACAACAAACAATCCCACAACATCTTGTCATCAGATTGGGTGGCTTTCATCTTCTCATATCATATATGGGTGATGTTGGAAATATTATGGTAGGAAGTGGGCTGGAAGAATTGTGGTCAACAATTGACGCACCAGGTTCAATTAAAAAAATGTTAACCGGCCACGCATACGCTCGCGCTGTTAGGGCACACATGCTAACTTACACATCACTGGAGAGGCTGATAGCAGATCAGGTTGATGTTAATGTCAGTGAGATTGTTAATGAAAACGAATATAAAACAGAGTTTTCACGTTTGTGGAATGAGGATTTGGGAGTATCGTTCAATTTAGAAGCTTGTCGAACGAACATAGCTATTACCATGTTAACTAACAGCTTTGGGGAAAGTAGATGAACTGCAACAGAATGGTCCTACTGCACAATTGTGGTTGCAATATTTCGACTGTATAACAGTTATGTTACAGTTGATACAAGCTGAACGTAATGGTGATTGGGACTTACATTTACAATCATTACGAAAAATGCTGCCCATATTTCATGCTGGAGGACATTTTCCATATGCAAAAATGGGTCAAATATATCTTCAGGATATGTCGGAATTAGACATTATAATGGATCACGTAGAATTTGACCAATTTCGAAAGGAATAATGCTTTACAATTTGGAGGTGTGATAAAAATTGGAGTGGTGTTTCGTCAGATCAAACGATAGAGCAGACCGTGATGCGTGACACTAAAGACCCCCATGGTGGTATTACTCATGGCCGTGCAGTAGCTCCCAGCTGCCAAACACGGTTCATATTAGGGAAAGTTGCTGCATTTGATGTTATTGAATGTCTAGAAGAATATTGCTCTAGCACATTCTATTCTATGAGTGAACAACAACATGACATCATGAATAGTCGTCACTTGCGAGAAAATGACGATTTGAAGAAACTCGATAATTGGTTGGAATGTAAAGAACCTCTCAAGGCCAGAGATGAGCTGATGTCATTATCAACATGTGTTGTGGGGGATGCCCTAATCAACTGTCATCTCGCGTTCTCTGTAGGATTGACGAGTATGGCGACAATGATTGCGAAAAATGCACGTGATATAAAGCTAGATAAGAAATCGAAAGTTAGACCTCTATCTCTGGCTTCATCTGGAATAAAATTAGAGGACGATTACTATGTTTCAGTGGATTCTTCATTATTGTTCCAACGTATTTCTGTTTTGATACACGCTGAAAATGAAGCCCGTGCGGCTCTGCACTATAAACTTTCTCCGTTTCCACTTTCTCTATTTGATGGTAGGGGGTTATGAGGAAGCCTCAGAAAGCCGAACTGTATCATCTTTTTAAGACTTCGTCTTATACAGTGGCTGATATTAGGAGTGCAGCGCGTTTTGTTATTGATGATGGATTTTTGCTGCATCGTGTAGTTTGGCCTCAAGATCAAACATACCAGACAATATGCCAGTCATACGTCAATTACGTCGTCAAACATTTTGGTGGGAATGCAGTCGTTGTGCTTGATGGCTACAACGAATATTACGTGGGCACAAAATCGTACGAACGTTATCGCCGCGGTGCTAGGAATGTCTGTCCTGTTGCATAATTTGAAGCCTCTATGAGTCCTACTATTCCTCAAGATAAGTTCTTAAGAAATAAAGCAAATAAAGCCCGATTTGTGGAACTACTTACTCATTATCTGACAGAAGCCGGAATGGAGGTCCATCAAGCAGAAGAAGATCCCGATCGATTGATTGTAATGACAGCTATTCAACTAAATTCTACACGCTCTGCCGCAGTAATAGTTGGAAATGATGTTGACCTTTCGCTATTATGTATTGCATTAACTCCACAATATGAAAACGTTTTCTTCATGAAGATGGTCACAAACAAACCGTACGAACTGTATTCATCCAAAGATTTCAAAGAAATGCGCCAATATGTTTTATTTGCACATGCCTTTGGTGGATGTGATACAACCAGCTGTATGCTTGGAAAAGGGAAAAAGGCTTTATATACGTTATTGCAAAAAGATATACATTTAAGACAGAGAGTATCTGCATTCAACGATAAAACAACTGATGTAGATTCTATATTTTCAATAGCTAAAGAAATAATCTTTGCACTTTGCAAGAAGAAGACACAAAATCTTAAGAAAAAACCTGAGACTAATGCTAGCATCGGTGATCTACGCTTCGAACGATTTAAGGAGGCTGTAGCCAACCAGAAAGCAGAAGTGAAGTTAGCCCGTTTACCACCAACGGAGGCTGCTTTAAATTGTCATGCTCAACGTGTTTTTTACCAAGTGCAGCTGTGGTATGGGAATCCATTGAACCCATTACAATGGGGGTGGAGACTTACAAAGCAAATGTTGATTCCTAATATGACAACCGCACCAGCTGCACCTGAGAAGTTGCTGAAGCAAATTTTCTGCAGCTGTGTTACATGCAAGAAAATGTACATGTACATCTGTTGGTTTGAAGTGCACAGATCTTTGCAAATATTGCTGTGGAAGTAGTTGTGCTAATGCGAGAAACGCACGGCCAAGTGATGTATGTGATGACGATGATTTAGACGACGACAACTTTACAAATGTAAAACTAGGAGAATATGATGTTGATGCTGACCAGGGAGATCTTATTGCAAATTTACAACATGATTGGGATGAAGATATATCATAAATATCGATTAATGAAATCCTCTTCAATAATAATTATTTTTGATTTAAATAATAAAGATTAAAAATAATGATTATCTCATTATTTTCTTCGTTTTGAGCATAATAATTACGGTTCCTAATAAAATCGCTATAAGGCTTAAACACAATTGCGACGACAGACGACAAACGACGACGATATATCGCTGTCAAACTTCTAAAAGCACAGCATCTTATGCGAATGCACCAAATTGCGACGACCGACGTCGAGCGATCGACGACATTTTCGCCGGGATTGATCAATTTCTAATTTTGCCGTCGTCGCTGCAGTCCTACCAACAAAATTAATCGAATGAAATGGTTGTGGCATTCACTTTTGTCTTTTTCAGGTGGTAGCACACCGCGGTAATTTTAAAATAATGAGCTTTGAGGAAAAATTGATCGAGGAAATACGAAATCCATAAAATAATTTATAGTTTACAAGACAGGCAAAACAAATGGACAAAAAAGACGTGGTTTGGATGGATATTTCATAGCGTTTAATTTAGTTAATTTCCGCATTATCAGTTTTTTGCACTCTTTGGTCCATTGTATTTTTTTCAATATAATATAAAATATTCTTGATAAAAATCTCCTTTTAAAACGCTCGAAACATTTAACAAATGAAATTTCAATATCTTCTTCTTTCACAATCGTCGCTAAACGTCTGTCGTTGCAATTGTGTTCCCAATTTTTCGACTGCCTGTTTCGCAACGAAATATTCGCTGTCTGTCGTTCTATCGCTCTGTCGTCGGAATTGTGTTTAAGCCTATAGTTATGAAACTCATTTATGTTAACCTCGATTAATCAAGTGATATCTTTATTAGATTAAGCAGGTGATATCTTTACGTTTTAATTGCGAATGTACTTTAAATCTTACCTTAAATTCGTTACTGTTACTCTAAGCAAGAAGTTGGTATCATAAATCTAATTACTATTAGTTATAATTCCTTATGTTGCTGTGTCGTATTATGTGCCTTTATGTTTTAAAATATCACACAGTAATTATATTCATAGTTTACTCCTTACATATTTACTTCTGGTAATTTACTTTTGTCAGTAATATAGGTAGTGCTATTATTAGTAATAGTGATAGTTATAGCTTTATCCATATTATACCATTTCACTTTATATAATTGATTGTTATGCATAGTCTTAAATTGCTCTCTTTCGTATATGTATTCCAGTATTACTCTTACGATTACATATAAGGAAACCATTCATAATAATGAATGAAATGACTATTGTTTATTTTTCTGATTTCTAAATCTTTAATTATGCTCCTTAATATCATGGTGCCCAACATTCTACGTAGCTAAAAAATGCCTGGTACATGAAACAAATGCTTTTTAATTTGATTTGATTTCTTGATTTGAAAATTGTAAGAGACAATTATTGCAAGAAATCATATTGCGAATTAGTAAAACATTTTTTTTTTATTTTTTAAAAAGAAACCATCTGCATATTGTACACTAATACTTTGATTTGTGAATAATAAATTTTTAAACAATTTAACGCTTCTATTTTTCACCATCTAAACATCCCAGATCGCACCCATCTAGTCTATACCATTAATATATTACATCCCATTCTTCCCATGTATCCTGCAATCCCTTATCCTACCCCTTCAGTCTAGAAACATTACAAAAATTAAAAACAAACAAGAAATGCACATAATCCTATCTACTAATTTTTTCCCACGCTTACGCAATCGCAGTCAACTAAAAGCCTAAAAACCATCGAATGCTCAAAACTGCAGCCATAAGTATAAAAAAGAAAAAATTCTAAGGATAAACTCATCATAACACCTCTCACTTTGCCAACCAACCAAAATTTCTAAGAAAAAATCAAAAATGTTCCAAATACGTCACGACAGTAAAACATGAACGCAAATATTGTGCAACATATAATCCGATAACTTTCTTCCCTCCACCCGTTTTTCTGTTCGATCAACGAAACGTTCACGCTTCTCTTGGTTGCTAGCTCCTGAACCAAAATGTTGCAGGGTTGAAATAATCGGACACATGTTAGTGGATATAGCGATGTGTGCACCCTTAGCTTCTTTCGCTTTCCTGTCGCGCCCTTACGAGATAGGGGTTGGTCACCATGGACTTTTTTATTTATAATAATATTTTAAATAAAATGGCATTTTTACATTTTTTAAAAATTTCACCACTTCCGGTCCACGCGCATGGCAAATTGATTATTACGCGTTCGGGGGTGTTTTTATTATATTTCACCCCTTTGTTTTGGTCCTGAGATGCCGCATTTTTGTGACAACACTTCCAGGGGCCGGATTCACTAACTCGGAGAGTTTGGGAGTTTGGGAGATGAGAATTTTCGTTTTCCCCGGTTAAAACTCCCTAACTCTCCATTCGAGATTCTATAACATACTTGAGGAGTTGAAGAAAACGTGAGAAGTATCGAAATATTGAAAGACGGATAACTCTGTGTGGGAGGGTCGTAGAGCATTGCGGTTTTTTCCTATGGATTTAGGGTCTAGAGTACAAAAATATAGGTGAACAATTTCTTAGGGAGGGGCTTTTGGGGATGGGGGGTCGTACCACCCCCCATTGGGGGTTGTCCAAAATACGTCATGTTTGGCATCAAATTAAAGAGGGAGAAACGGGTAATCGAGTGAGTCATATACACCCCAGTTCCTATATTTTGCATATATTTTTTCCGTTCTTTCTTTCACATCCATTAGTACTCTGTTATGAACATTTTTCTCATAGAAAGTGAATTTCCACGACTTACCAGTTCTTCATAATGATGAGATGAGTTTTTGTACCAGAAAACGGCCATTTTTTCATCTTAAGAAAGACTGAATCACTTCTTGTGAAGTTATCTCCAAAATTATTTACCGGTGTGAAAAACTAATTACATATCTAATTAGGGGACAAAATGTAGATGCGATTTCATCCTACATACAAGCTTTAACGTGCATATTTAAAATTTTTATAGCATCTCTTCTGTACTGGAAGACGACCAAATTAACCATATTCGCGTGAATTACAATTTTTAGCGGGTACCTTGAGACACAAAAATCCTTATTTCTCTGTAAGTAATGCAAGGATTTCCACAATTTAATGTAAACATAGCCAGGATATGTACTGAATCCATAAGTCAATTTGAAAATCCTAGGTGCATTGGTACCTTCACAAAGTACAATAAGCGCAGATAATACTGTTAGTTGAGAAATATTTTTCTTACTTCTCCACAACTAACACAGCCGAGAGTTTTGCCGAGTTGAATAGAGAGTTTGGTAAATCTCAATACAAATTCCACGAGTTACTGAATTCCGAGTGGAGAGTTAAGTGGCAAAAGAACTCTCATCTCCACAACTCCACAACTCTCCGAGTTAGTGAATCCGGCCCCAGGACCATCCTACACCAACCCCCCAAATAGCAGCCTGAAAGGAATTAAATACGATCTTTAGCATTTTTTCGGCTTATTTGACTGGACTACAATGTCAGAAGACACCACCTATACCATTTTGATCTGTATTGCTCACGCTCGGTCGCTAAAATTTCTGCAACTAAGTGTTGACAAAGGGTTCAAGGGATAAGATAATAGATGCCGTAACAAGCCAGCAATGTTTCGCTCCAATATATGTATGTACATAAAATCAACGATGCATCGACCTAATGTACGGAAAGCAGCAATTTTTTCTTAGAAATTTACTAGAAATATTTTCCTTAGAACTGGTATGGTTAATTAGACGCGACAACGGGTGCTTGGACCACAAACAATTTTAATGAGCCTAGATGCGTAGATGAGAAAAGCAATTCATTTCTTCTTAGAATTAACAGCAAAGCTTTCGGCAAAGTTTTTATTCAGACCGACTGGAGTTACGTTCAGACATAGTGTGTGCTTTTGTCGGCCTCCAAAAATTCATATAAATTCTAAAGAAAAAACGTCCAGTAAATTTCTAAGAAAAAATTGTATTTTTTCTGTAGGCTTCCATAGACCCAATATTTTTAATTACATTTGGCGGAAGAATATAATCAACACAACATTTGTTGCTTCTTTGCAAGCCAAATCTTATTGTTACAATTGCTTGTATCATTTCCGTAGACATCCTGTTTCTAGTCTTGGTTTTAATTAAGTTTAGTTGGCTAACCACTGACATATAATAAGAATGGACTGAGCCATCCTATCTAATTCCTATAGTCAACAATGGCACAAATTTTTGCTAAAATCTATTTGTCTCTTTCAAGCTCAAAATGTACACTGAACTGTAACCAATTTTGGAAACAGTACGGCTGTATTATTTGGAATGCATTGGAATTGACATAAAAATTGAGACAAATATTATATTGTTTTTATACGTCTATCTTTTACAAGCTCAAGTAAATTCGACAAAAAATCTGCAGAGGAGCACATTTTTCAGTAATATTACAAATGTGTTTTTGGGTTAATTAAAACAAGTTTAACTTTCTAAAAAATTATATTTTAATTCAATACTGTTTTATAACAACTTTAGTGTTTCCAATCGACAAATAATAATAAATTATGAATCGGTGTGCAATTGTACGAAATAAAGGGTTTTCACAGCCTGTTCAATATTTGTGCCATTTTTGAAGCAAGAACGCTCAGTCCATTCTTATTATATGTCAGTGTGGCTAACACTCGTTCTACATCTAAAGGCCAAAGAACAAATGTTTTCAAAATGATTTGAGCCGATCGAGCCTTTATAATTTTTTATCCACAAATCCTTTGTTGACTTAGATTGCCACTTTATATTTGTTAAATTTTTCCATTCTGTTTCTGTATTTCCCAGTTTTTCAGTACTTTTTCTTAGCAGAAAGTGCTTTATCTATACCTACTTATAAGATTCATATTTTTTAACACCTATATGTTATCTGGTAATCTGTTTTTTATTTGATCCAGAAGACATCTAACAAATTGTATTCCTACAAACTTTTTTAATACATACCGGCTTATCATAGGGTAAAACTGTAATTTCTTGTTCAAATATAAAACATAAATTAGCCTGGAAATGACGTTGAATATTTACGTCATATAAAATCCTTCAACCAAATAAACCTAGCAAAAAGAAAATGAAAGTTATAGTAAATGTACCCTGCCCAATAATCTTAGGATTACTAAATTATTATGGGAAGTTAATTCCAAATCTGTCCATGCAAGAACTTTATAACGTGTTAAAAAAATGGGTTCCATTTTTATGGTCTAAAGAATGTGAGAAAACTTTCCAAAAAAGCTAGAATCTATTAGACATTAATGCGGTACTTCAGTTATATGATCCAGAAAAAACAATTGCGATTTCAGTTGATGCGTCATCATATGGCATAGGGGCGGTTATGTCCCACCCAGCCAATGACTTGGAACGTCCCGTGCTTTTTGCATCCTGTATATTGTGAACAGCTGAGAGAAATTGCTCTCAGCTGCATAGAGAAGCCCTAGCAATAATTTTTGCAATGAAGAGGTTCCATAAATATATTGTTGCGAAACTATCCACACACCCCACAGTGAGGAGCTCAAAATCACAGTATAGCGCGAGACAGACTGTAGCTTTCAGCTACCGTCGTCGATGACCGACTATACATATGTGATATCTGAGTGGGCAGAGTTGGCAGAGTTTATCTGTATCAGAGCTAATCTGAGTTATAAAGATTCGTGTTTCCTACCTTTTTCACAAAGATATTTCTGGTCAGGGATAACCTGAGTGTCCTATCATACAGAAGATAAGTCTGGTCAGGGATATCCTGAATTTCATATCCTATCATACAGAAGATATTTCTGATCAGGGATAACCTGAGCTCCTTTCATAATGAAAATAATTCTGATCAGAGATAACCTGCGCTCCTATCATGCAGAAGATAATTTTGATCAGGGATAGCCGGAGCATCCAATTTTGCTATAGAATCAATTTGCTACTATTGTGCTGTCACGCACTAGTACCGACGTCCTAGCACCAAGCATATTGCTACCATTGTGCTCTCATGCACTAGTACCGAGTAGTTTGCTACCTTCGTGCTGTCACGCACTAGCACTCAGCATTTTGTTACCCTTGTGCTGTCATGTACTGTGCAACGAAGAGCTTGTCAGCCGACAGATCTACCTACATGCACTTGTACCTGAATGTAGATACATACCGCATCCGATACCTCTTTGCTACAAAATCGTCGCGGGATTAACGTGGGTGGCTGCACAGAAAATATGCCGCTTGCGATCAGCCGGCTTTGGGTGGTTCTTGGCACCAACATTCCTTGATGCTTGTTAAGCTGTGCATAATGAGGAAAAATGTTTGATCGGACAGACGGACGGACAATTGAAAAGAAACGAGGACTTGAGTGTGTAACTTCAAGCGGACAGACGGACAGAAAAAAAGATCTATGCAGGCTTTCTTCTCCATGTGGAACCTGAAAGCCTAGAATCAAGAGAATTTACTTTATTAAATGCTGCAAAGAAAAGAAGAACAGAAGAACTCAGCAACGCCGCACAAGTGCTAATTCACCCGGAGAATTTTCAACGCTGACAAATGAATGATTGAGAGAGAGAGGGTGAGAGAGCTGAGAGGGGGGGGGGGTCTCTCCGATGCTGTTGAGACCCCGGCTATGGGTAATATTGGGCCCAATCGCCCCCATCCACCCTGGCTAAGCCTCCAAAGCCGTACCAAATTGCTCAGCCCCATCCTGTGTGCTAACACCGATCCATCAGACCTTCACCCCCCCCCCCCCCCCCCTCGCACGGAACTTACTCACTCATATCTGTATGTGGACCCATGTTCCCAAAAAAAATAAACAATTTGTATAAGGAAAGAAAAAAAAAACAAAGAAAGATCTCAAATTTGAAGAGAGCACAGCTATAAAGCTCAATTTATTTCTGTCGGGCATCCACCGTTCATCCTTATTCTTTGTCTTTTACACACTACCAAAATCCGCAATATTCTTAGAATTAGCCTAGTCTAAGATAACCCTACTGACTGACCTTAATCTACAATCCTTAACAATAGCCTAGCCTAAGGTAGCCCTACGGGCTGACATGAATCTATCTTACCTATGCTAAGTAAGGTAAAAGAAATCTTGAGATACTAAATTAACAATACAAAAGAAAATGATGATGCAAAAACCTACTTACTTCACAAGACAAAAGGTACGTTACCCTAAGCGAAGATATCCCACGCCGGCTGGAACTGGTGATTTAATTTAGCTGGGGTGCAGCCCTTTTCTTCCAGGTGTATGACGCAACAGCAGACTCAGAGCACTATGTGGGCTCATTGGCCTCTTTTTTGTATCCGTTTCACCTCTGTTTATGGGTGCTTTCGGATTTTCAATTAAACTTTCATTGGGTGCATTGACCTCTTTTTTTGTTATTTGTTTGTTACTTAGTACATCATTTTATTTTTCTATAATTCCTTGTCTCGGTTATTCACTTTTTACTTTATTAACCTTTTACTGATTATTACTTATCATTCTATTTAGTTATTACATGTCGTCCTTTCTTATAATTTTCGGGATGAATGGCGGAATGTTTGCACTAGCAACTCAACAGGTGCGCGGATAATTTAAAAAAAAAACAACAAGATTCACGGAGTCCTCTCATTTCACGCGCAAAAAAAAACTCTAATTTCTTGTTTTCAGGCACTAAATCGTAGTCTACTTTAGATCGTACCAAGTGAGCAAAATCAAAGTCACTGTACTAACAATAACAAATTCAATGTCAGATAATTCGCGCACATCTATCGCCCCTGTTCAGCACAGATAATTTAATACTACAAAAAAAACTAATTATTCGTAACAAAACTTCCACTAATAATACTTCCTTCCAATTAGGGGAATGGTGTAGGGAGTGATTAAATAAAATTCACTGCCAATGTAGGTAGGTATCCAAAACTAATGATTATTGACACAATTTTCACTAAAAATAAACCTTTATATCAGTTCGAAGAGTTATGTAGCGAACGAATGAAATCCACTGCCAGTGCAAGTAAATATGTAAAGAAAACTAATTATTAATGTCACAGTTTCCACTGATAATAATCCTTCTTTCAGTTCGAAGAATTATGTGGAGAATGAATAACTAAAATTCGCTGCCAATGCAGGTAAGTATACGAAACGCTATGATTTATTCTAATAAAACTTTATTCCAGTTCGGGTAATTATGTGGAGATCACTTAATAAAGTTCACTACCAATGCAGGTAAATATATAGAAAAACACAATTTCCACTGGTAATAATCCTTTCTTCCAGGTGGAAAAATTATGTAGAGAACGAATAAATAAAATTCACTGCCAATGCAGGTAAATATAAAAACTAGTTATTATTAACACAATTTCAACTAATAATAATCCTTTCTTCCAGTTTGAAGAAATGCGTGAAGAACAAATAGCACGAAATTTTGCTGCCGACGCAGGTAAATATATAGAAAAACGAATTATTAACGACACAATTTCCACTGGTAATAATCCTTTCTTCCAGTTTCAGAAATGCGTGAAGAACAATTAAAACAAAATTTTGCTGCCGACGCAGGTAAGTATCCGAAACACTATAATTTCCACTAATACAACTATCTTCCAGTTCAGGGAAATATGTGGAGAATCACTTATTACCGTTCAGTGCCAACGCAGGTAAATATATAGAAAACCTAAAAACGAGTTATTACTGGCACGCTTTGCACGAAAAATAAAATATTTCTTTCCCGGAAAATTAGGTAATTCACTAAGGCGATATGATAGACAAAGAAAACGAAACTCAAAAGTGACTGAAAACTTGAAAAGCCAAAGGAAAGATCTGCGCGGGACAACTTGCCACCGTACTCGACCAAGGTTCGTAATCAACTCCTCGAGTTCACGCCGTCTCCTTACATCACAGCCGCTACAAACCCAACCGACAGACGAGTCGTTCTTCGTCGGTCAGAATTTGAAATTTTTTTGCTGACGACCGTACTGCTGGCTATATGAGCGGTTGGTGTGTATTTTTCTTTTATGCTGAAATCGTTGCCACAGAATATCTGCAGTGTAGCAACATTTTCTGAGAATTTCGCCGGCTTGCTGTAATGCATTTCGTGATGGTATCGCGTGACGCTTTACAGCTAGGCGAACTACCGTTTCGGAATGCGTGATTTGGACGAATAATTGTAGTTTGTGCGAGTTCTGTACAAATTAAAACTTTTGGTTTGAACAAAAAAAAATTTCTTGCTTTTCTTCTTTTCAGGTTTTATGTTTTCTTTTTTTTCTTTAATGGAGAAGTAGCAGGGGCCTACTTCTCGAACTTGTTTAAATTTTATCTTTTTCAGGAATTTATAATGTGGAGAAGTAGCATAGGGCTACTTCTAGAAGATATTTAAATTTTTTTCTTTTTCAGGAATTTTTAATATGGAGAAGTAGCATAGGGCTACTTCTCGAAAATGTACGACTTTATATTTCAGGGTTGTTATTTGTATGGAGAAGTAGCATAGGGCTACTTCTCGAAAGTATGTGTCTTTTCCCCCCTTTTCAGGTACCCTCGGAGAATTATGGGGGGTTTCTCTACAAAAAAGGTAGAGAAGCCGAAAAAAGAAAAAGAACGAAGGGAGGATGAAAAAGGGTAGCGTAAGGGGAGTACGCTACAGCTTGGGGACTACCCACGGAGATAAGAGTCTCAAGCCGGGCTTTAACACGAGACATATGTCAGGATATGCACTAAAAAGAAATAGATCCACCCACAATGCGCCTAACGTGGGGACGACCCACAAGAGTCTCAAGCCGGGCATACACTATACCCTAGGTTATTAAGAAATCGGATCCCATCTGCGGCGCTGATCCCAGTTCGTCTTGGACGACGGAGGACTGGCCAGGAAGAGGTGCAGCGATCGGTTATTGGGTGCGGGAATGTTCGTCTCGAGGCCACGACTTTGTCGGTGAAATGCCGCCACTTAACTTTCTGCGCAATCCAGTCGCAGCACTACGGAAATCCCCCCAATCCCAAGAGAGGACATCGCTTCGTAACAGATAGAATTCATCTATCAACTCACTCAGGCTGACGGAAATCCCGCGGGATGCAGCAAGCGGGTTCGAGCTATAAGGAAATTGAAGAAAGGACAGGAA